>CAUYUJ010009080.1:348449-428449 GCA_963575745.1 Prorocentrum cordatum | reverse complement strand
GAGTTCGCACCATCCAAAGGGGGGGGCGATATCCCCCCTCCCCCTCCATCCTCCGGAAAAAAATATGCGCGCGCACCCGTTTATTGAAAACCATCAGCTTTCAAAATCCTTCGCGAAAGCATTTGGCGAAATGCAAGAGCGCGCGTCGTCGCGAGCGCATGCGGACCACCTTCAAAAAACGTAAGGTTTCGTAGCGGACCGAAGCCGCCGATTCAAAGAAAATCAAACAACACATGATTTCGCAAAATGGATTTTCAGAACACAAGGAAACTTCCGCGCTCTTGAAAATACTCCAGGTAACCATCGGGTTGTCATCAGTTTCAAAAACTGCGACCACATGGTCTTCGCGCGCGCACGCAAAAAAAGTTCGAACGCTCTTGCAAAGGCGGCGTCGCGAGAACCCCTTGCAACAAATTGACGAATTGCACGCGCGCGCGTCGTCGCGCACGCGCCGAAGCACCTCAACAACGCTCGTTTTCGTAACGGATCGAAAACCGAGCTTCAAAAACAAAAACCTACAAAACAAAAACGTTCAAACAACATATAAAAAAGTCGCGCGCGCTCTTGCGAATTCCCATGACAACCTTCATCGGTTTAGCATGTTCATGGAATTCTGCCAAGCGGGCCACATCAGTGTTCAACCCAAAAAGATCGCGCTCGTGCTCTTGCGGGGTCTTGAAACACACAAAAAGTTTTCATGTGTTCAACATGTTTGTGGAATTCTCCCAGACGGCCTGAGTCGCCGCATGCCGACATCATTCGCGCGCCCTTGAGCGCGACGCGCGCGCGTGTGCGGGGGGGGGGGGGGCGATCCGCGTTGCATGATGCCGCGCGGGCCGCCCTCGCGCGTCGGCCGCGCGGGCGTGGCAAACTCTTTCCCGGAACTTCATCGCCGACGCGAGAGCGCCGCCATCGTCGCGCGATCAACATCTGCGCCCGCGCTGGCCGCGCCATCGTCGTTGCCAGCACCGTCGCCAACGTCGAATCGCGACTGCCGGCGCCGACGCCGCCATGATGCCGCGCCCGCCCGAGCCGCCGACTCGCAGGGAAAGTGCCCGCTGGGGCGCGCCCAGCGGCCAGCGCCACCGCGGCCGCGTCGGCCGCGCCAAACTAGCTGGCCGCCGCGCGCGCGTGCTCGGGTCGACGCGGCCGCAGAGATGCACTGGCCAACGCCGCGCGCGTCGCAGCGGCCACCGCGTAGGTCGCGAAAACCACGTCGCGGGCGGCTGGGCGGAATGTTTTCAAGACCATGGAATGTGTCAACTCGTTCGGAGATAAAACCAATAGCACCACATAGATTCTCCTTCAATGAAAAAAATAGACGCGCCCCCCCCGCGGGACTATCCGCTTCCAACTTCGCATTGCAAGTTGCATGCGATCCTGCCCCATCGCCCATCTTACATACGCTTCCAGACCACCCCAGCCGAGCCGGCATCCCCCCCCGCCTTCCTCTTGCAAAAAAAGACTACGCGCGCACGCGCTTTTATCATAAATCGCCAGTTTCCAAAAATTCCCTGCCAATCCATGTCGACTCGCGCGCGCTCGCGTCGTCGCGCGCGCGTGCAGGAATCCATCAACAACTGTTCGGTTTCGCAGTGGCTTCAGAAACGAGTGTCCAGAAACATACGCAGACGCATTTGCCCCGACCATCCTGCGGTGTTGGGCCCTCGTCTTGAAGAGACGGTCCCCGCCTTCTCCTCCTTCCTTCCTTCCTTCCTTCCTCCTCCTCCCCTCCCCTGCTTCTCGCCCACCCAGCACGACGTTTCGTGGCCCGATAGGGAGCTCCACCGAAGGCCCCAGTGCCACCGCCTGCATGCGTCACCCACGCTCATGTCGGCACACAGCCCTCGCGCTTCGTGGCCCCATTGGGGGCTCCACCGAAGGCCCCAATGCCACCGCCCGCATGCGTCGCCCACGCCCATTTCGGCACACCCCGCACACGCTTCGTGGCCCCATAGGGAGTTCCACCGGAGGCCCCAGCGCCGCCGCCCGCATGCGTTACCCACGCCCATTCCGGCGCACCCCATCACGCTGTTCGTGGCCCGATTGGGAGCTTCACCGAAGGCCCCAGTGCCACCGCCAGCATGCGTCACCCACGCCCATTACGCCACACCCCGCACACGCTTCGTGGCCCCATAGGGAGATCCACAGAAGGCCCCAGTGCCACCGCCCGCATGCGTTACCCACGCCCATTTCGGCACAGCCCTCGCACGTTCTGTGGCCCCATAGGGATTTCCACCGAAGGCCCCAGCGCCACAGCCCGCATGCGTCACCCACGCCCAATTCGCCACACCCCGCACACGCTTGGTGGCCCGATAGGGAGCTCCAACGAAGGCCCCAGCGCCACCGCCCGCATGCGTCACCAACGCGCGTTCCGGCACACCCCTCACACGCGCTTCGCGGCCCCGTAGGAACTTCCACCGAAGGCCCCAATGCTGCCGCCCGCATGCGTCACCCACGCCCATTCCAGCACACCCCTCGCGCGCTTCGCGGCCCCATAGGGAGCTCCACCGAAGGCGCCAATGCCACCGCCCGCACGCGTCACCCACGCCCCTTTCGTCACACCCCTCCCGCGTTTCGTGGCCCGATAGGGGGCTCCACCGAAGGCCCCAGAGCCACAGCCCGCATGCGTCACCCGCGCACGTTCCGGCGCACCCCCCACTTGCTTCGTGGCCACATAGGGAGCTTCGCAGACGTCCGCAATACCATCACCCACACCAATTTCGGCACATCCCTCACACGTTCCGTGGCCCCATAGGGAGCCCCACCGAAGGCCCCAGCGCCACCGCCCGCACGCGTCGCCCAGACATATTTCGCCACACCCCTCACACGTTTCGTGGCCCCATGCGGAGCTCCAACGAAGGCCCCGGTGCCACCGCCAGCATGCGTCACCCACGCCCGTTCCGGCACACCCCCCGCGCGTTCCATGGCCCCATGCGGGGCTCCACCGGAGGCCCCGGCGCCACCGCCCGCATGCGTCGCCACCCACGCCCACTTCGTCACACCCCTCACACGCTTCGTGGCCCCACGGGGAGGGAGATCCACCGAAGGCCCCAGCGCCACCGCCCACACGTGTATTCCACGCACGTTTCGGCACACCCATCACGCGTTTCGTGGCCCCACAGGGAGCTCCACCGACGGCCCCAGTGGCTGCGCTCGGATGCGCCCACGGCGCCCATTTCGGCACGGCGCCGCCGGCTGCGTTCGCATGCGCCCGCCGCCCCTATTTCGGCAAACCTCTCACGCGCGTCGCGGTCCCATAGGTGATTCCACCGACGGCCCGAGTGGCTGCATTCGCATGCGCCCACCAGGCAATGCCCCGCACGCGTTTCTCGGCCCTGCAAGAAGCGCCTCCGAACGCGGCGCATGTAACGAGGGCGCTCGCAACTGCAGATGATTGGGTCCTTCGCCAAGCTAGTTGACATCAACATGACTATGACCGGCAAGCTGGAACTGCGCGGCCACGCCACTGTCCACCCGAGCAGACTGGGGGGCCAGCTCGCGCGCGTCAGTGACCCTGACACCTGCGAGGCACTGCGGCGATTTAAGACATGATTTAAGTCCGCCTCACACGGCGAGGTCGCGAACACCGCCTCGGCCCACCTTCGGACTAGAACTGCAGCTGGGGTAGAGCCCGCGGCGCGCGCAGCGCCAGAGACATTTCTGGCGAGCGGTCATCTGCCGCTCGCATCTGCCACTGAGGCTTGGCTGCTCGAACGAGCCAGGCCCGACACGGGCCGCGCGCCGCGTGCGTATGCGCCGCGCATCGCTATTGCCACATGGCAGGCCGACAGAAAAATTGCCCTGTCTCTCCATCTCCCCGAAATCCCAGCCCCCGCGGATGCCCGAGCAACCGGGCGCAGGGGGGCGGAGACGAGGCCGAGATTCCAAGGCGGACATTTCATGCGAGAGGTTCTCGTAACATTTGGTCATGTCCCGCAGTAACATGGCCGAGGTTCCATCCATCCCAGCACTGATCTCAGCGCGAGCAGCCCGCCGCTAGACCGCGTCCGCAGCAGGCGCGAGAGAATTGCCGGGAAAACAAACGCGCGCATTCCTAGCCTTCCGCTCCGCAGCCAGCTCCCTTCTGCATTTTCCCCACAACCTGAGCATCCAAGTGGATAACCCGATGGGGCGGTATCCCCCCATGGCTTTACATAACAGCACCACCTGGACAATCTGGAGCTTGCGCGGCAGGCTGGAAAGCGCTTCAACTATGGCGAAAAGGAGGCCCACCACCCGAAGGGCAAACTCGGACAGCCACGAGTAGTGCCTCATGCGAGATCCATCCACCGCATGGGCCGTGGACGACTTGAACGCAGCCGAGAAAGACCCAATGCGATCGACCGAGACCATGGGCACGGGTTGACACGCACCTTCAAACACGCGCTCTGGGGCGTCCGAAGTCGCTTCCCAGATCTCGGCCCAACTGGAGGCCTCCCCTGTCAAGAGACTGGGCGGGCCCGAGAGCGCACTGCCCCCCGCCGATAGGGCGGTGGTGGGTTTCCAGCCAGGGGCGCCCTTGAAAGCCAGATGGGTATTCGCCACCCCCTCCTGGATCCTAGTGAGGAGCCAATCTTTCCACCCCGCCCGACCTTCACTACAGGCCTCGGACTGGAGCTTGGCGACACATTGCTGCGCTAGCCCCAGCAAGTCCTCGGCGGCCTCCAGCCACTCGCACTTGCCAGATGGCAATCGAGCGAGCTGCACTCTTCGTGGCCGCCGACAGCCACGGGGCAGGCTCGGACCAAGTGCCGGACCGCGCTGAGAAACTCAACCCAGTCATCCGAGCTGATGTTGGTCACGAAGGGGGGGCTCCAAGACTTTTAACCTTGGTCTTAAGGGCCTCCAGAGACTCCTCCCTGAACACAATCAACAAGTCCTGAATTCTGCGAGTAGCCCATCTGCCCGCGAACATCTTGGGGTGTCTGACAGGGTGGGGGATTTATCATTGACAAGTGGAGCCCAGCGCAGTTGCGGTGACCTACGGCCTACGGCGGGCACCAGCGCAGGGCAACGTCGTCGAACCTGAATCGCGCAACTCCTCTTCGGCACGATTGGCCCACTGACCGTTAATCCAATCAAGCACGTCCTACGTCTCCGAGAGCTTCCCAGCGAGGGCCGCCCCGAGACGCCCTTCGGCAGCTTCAACTACACTGCTCTAGTCAGGCGACCCCCGCCCGACCCCGATCGGCCTGCCCTCACGGGTCGGCGGGGGCTTGCGAAAAGTCAGCACGCACAACTGCGCCGGCCTAAGAAAAAATTGAAAATGCACTGACTTGCGCGGCGACAGCTGCGCCACCTGCACGAGACTCGTCTCCTGGATGCCCTTCGCAGTGTCCCCCCTTGCGCGCGAAATGCCATGGGAAACTCAAGCCGCCCGCAGGTCCTGCAAGTTCCGAGCCAGTAGGTTTGATCAGAGATCCTTCGAGCTTTTCAAAGAAACCGGGCTCCTGGAGCATCTCAGGAGGCATGTCCCAGTCCCCTCCAAGGACCGCCCTGTGCCCCGACATCCTCGCAGTACCTCCCGCAGTACTCAGGATGCGAGGTCCCTGTTGGACAGACCCTCACTGACGAAAAGGTGCGCCGACAGGACCAAAAACGGCGCGCCCCCAGAGAGGTGGACCAAGGCGTTGCCAAGCATCCTAGCGTAAAGAGTGAAACCCTCGCAAGCTCGCGCAGACCCGGGAAGTCCTTCGCGAGTAGACCTACTCCCCAAGAGGAACCATCACCTTGACCAGCCGCAGCGGGGGTAAGTATCGCTTGCCAGCCATGCCGACGGCACCGCGTGGTAGCCTCCTTCGGAGCCGCGTGGTTCACGATGTAGCGTTCTTGCAGGCATATGGTATGAGCCGTCGCGATGCTGAGCCAGTCCTTGAAAGCGCCCCAGCACACGGCGCTGCAGCTTCCAATGGCGAGACCGAAACCAGCCGGAGAGGGCGGCTCTGGGGGGGCCTGCAGAAAATCAAACGAGCTGGCGGCCCCAATGAGACTGCGGACCCCTGGGCGATGGACAGCGCATGCCGAACTGAAATCACGCGGACGAGAGGGGGGCGCGCCGCCTTCGGCCCTTCCCGCGGGCGGCGACCACTGGCCCACAGTCTTGCAAGCAGCGATCGCCGACGCCCCGCTCGAACAGGATCTGGAGGCGATCCAGCGCCAGGCGGGGGCGAGGACGGGGCTAGGCAGCCGACCGGCCACAGCAACTACCTGGCGAAAGGCATCACCAGGCAGGGCCTCAGCCTCGGGCGGCGACCTCGGCCTCGCAGCTTCGCGCGCCGAGGTCGCCGACGCTTCAGACGAACAGGATTTGGGAATCGACCCTGCGCAAAGCGGGGACGAGGAGGGACAACCAGGCATAAACAAATCGCGACGTCAGAAGCACCGCCAGGCTGGGCGCCACCAGACGGCGAACGACCTCTCGTGACACGCTCAGGAGATCGCTGCCCCGAAACAGACGTCGACGATGAGGCCGACCTTGGAAATGATGATGCCAGAGTAGATGGTGCACTGCGCGCCTGCGGTCTCGACTGAAGCCCAGCCTTGGCCACGTCGCAGCAACTGGGGCGCGCGTGGCACGCCCTGGAGACACTGCGACCAGCTCCGCTACGCGTCATGATTCTTCTGACCAAGCAACCCCAACTCTTGGCCCTGGCTAGGCGGGCCCTTGCCGGCGCCCTTCGCAGCCGCAGCAGCCGCAGCACCCCCTGGACTCGTTCTTGAGCCGCACGCTGTCTTCGCTACCCTCTGCGGCTCCTGGCCGAGCTGCCGCCGTCGCCTGCCTGCCCGCCCGTGGGTCAGCAGGTCCAGGGGGTGGCGCGCCGCTCTCGCCCTCGCCCTCGTCGCCCTCGACCGCGGCGACGTCCGCTCCATCAGCAGCGCGCCTCTTCTTCGCGGCCAGCCTCCCTTGCAACGCTTTGTGCTCTGCCGGCAGGCGCTCGCCTTTCTGGCGGGCCACCTCTGCGCAAAAGTTGCCCGCCATCCCCTTGAGCGCCGCGGGCATCTGCATATTGCGCTTCTGGGCCCCCCCCAAAGCTTCGGGCCCGAGCACCTCGAACTCCGCGAAACCGAGGCCCGCCATCGTCGAGGTCGATGTTGCCCAATTCGCCACCCAGGAGCTTCGACAACGACAGTCGGATGGGCCGGGGGCCGTCGGCCGCGGCCACGCGGCCAGCTGCCGCCGCAGGGGCGACCGCCCCCGCGGCAACATCCGCCACCGCCTGCTTGCGCGCGCCCTCAGCGGCCTCCAACTCCGCGGCCAGCTCCGCGACGAGCTGGCGCCGCGCCTCCACCAACTCGAGCAGGTCCGTGAGCGTCGAACTCTCCGTCTCTAACTGCCCCTTTGCTGCGCGGACACGAGCGTGGGCTCTGTTGGCCCGGAGCCGGGCTGGCCTCTCGCATCCCGCTGGCTGGCCGACCTGCTCGAGGAGCTGCCCGCGCTTCTTCGCGGTGGCCTCGTCGCCCGACTTGCCCGACTGCGCAGCGTGGCCATGCTCCGCTGTGAGCGAAGAGGTTGGAGCAGCGGGCTGGGTCTTGGCGCGAATGGCCGCGCGGTACTTCTCGGCCAACTCCATGTCTCCCGTGTCCTCTGCGAAAGCCGCCAACGCCTGCGTGATATCCACCCCCTGGCTGCCATCATGCTCGGCAGCAGCGCCACCCCCTCCGCGAGGCGGCCTCTCGCGCGCCCACGGCGGCTTGCCCGACCAACCATGGCGCTCCTTGCCGCAGTGCCTGCGCCACCGCCAGGGCGCCTGGCCCTGGCTGGGCGCATCGCCAGAACTCCCCATCCTTCCGATGGCGCGCGGGAGGGGGCTCTGCATGGCGGCCTCGAGCCGCTGCGGCCGCCCTTGCCACCGCTGCCAGCCAGCACTCTTGCCCATGCTGGCGAGGTGGCCATCTCCGCGGTGGCGACGCAGGAGCTGCCTGGCGCGCGTCACTGCGAGGACGCTGTGGGCGCTGGCCCGCCTCCGCCGCGGCCGCCTGTGCCCGGCGGGGGAAGGCTGCCTATCGCAGCGCACTCGGGGGGTCGCGATGCTGACAGAAGGCTCGGGGGCTAAGCCAGAACGGGCCCCCTGTGACCCGCGGGCTTGGGCCAGTCTGATTGAATCCAAATGGCTGCGGACTTATGCAGACGCGAGGTATCGCAGCGCGGATTGTCAAGCAAAGCTTGCGCACGCGCTCTTGCGAATGATGAAGGAAACCGTCGTTGGTTCATACATTTCAGAACATGCTACCAAACGTGCCTCGCGCGCGCATGTCAGAGTCGCCCGAAAACCCTCGCGTGCGCGAGGTCGCGAGAATCCGTTGGAACGACGACGACGCGCACGCGCGCGCGCGCCGTCGCGCGCGCGCGCCGACGCGCGTCAAAAAAAAAACATCGGCTTCGGAACGATGTCAAAACCTAGTGTCCGACAACATGTGAAACATACATGGCTTCGCAACGTCAGTTTTCAAAGAAAGCGCGCTCGCGCTCGTGCGAATTCGGAAGAAAGGCGTTGGTTGGGGTCAACAGTTTCACTGAATACTGCCAAACGGGCGAGCGCGCGTCGGAACCATTCGAGCGCTTCCGCGCGCGCGTGTTTCTTTCTTCTTTGGGGGGGGCGCGATCTGCGCCGAATGGCAGCGCGCGGGCCCCTCTCGCGCGTCGGCCGCGCTCGCGTCAAATTCTTTCCAGAACCTTCATCGCCGACGCGAGGGCACAGTCATCGTCGTCGGCGTCGCCAACCTCGGCGCCCGCTCTGGCGGCGCCGTCGTCTCGGCCAACATCGTCGCCAACGTCGCTGCTATCGTCGCCGCGCCTACCGTTGTCAAGGTTGCCGTGATGCCGCGCCCGCTCGAGTCGCCGGCTCGCGCTGAAGTGCCCTCTGGGACGCGCCCAGCGGCCAGCGCCGCCTCGGCCGCGCGGGTCGCGCCAAACTAGCTGGCCGCTGCGCGCGCTTGGGTCGGCGCGGCCGCAGAGGTGCACGGGCCAACGCCAAACGCCCGTCGCAATCGCCACCGCGCGGGATTTGCAGACCAAGTTGCGAGCGGCTGGGCGGGACGATGGCGGGAGCAGTGGATTAGACAACTCACTGCGAACGATGAATTACCGCGCCGCGTGTATTCTTCGTGCTAAAGAGACAATCGATTCGACCCACCCCCGGGATTATCGCCCCCATCCCCCATCGCCCAATCCACATATGCACCGGCATTATCGCACCCACCCCCGAGATGCTGCCCCATCGCCCATTCCACCTATGATTTCATGCAATGCCAACTGAACCAGTGTCGACCCCCACCGTAAAATACGATGCGCGCGCGCTCGCCTAATAAGGAATCGTGGAACGCACAGGAATCCGCAAGGAGAATGCGAAGTGCACGCGCGTGCGTCGCGCGCGCAATATAACATGAAAAACGCAAGTTCTCGCAACGCGGATGTTCAAGAAAAAGTTTGCGCGCGCTCTTGCAAATTCTGAAGGGGGCCGTTGGAGTTTCACCATATTCAGAAAATGCGACCAAACGGGCATCGCGCGCGCATGTCGAAATCGTCAGGAAAACCTTGCGCGCGCGCCGTCGCGAGAACCCTTTGCGCGAGAAGTGGCGCAGTGCCCGCGCGCGCGCGTCGTAGCGCGCGCGTGTGCCGAAATGCATCGAAAACCTTCGGCGTCGTAGCGGCGTCAAAACCGAGCGCTTATAAACAACATGTGGTTACGTCACATTCGCTTTACACGCGGAAAAGCGCGCTGGCGCCCTTTGCGACCCAGTTCGAAAGCCATGAGACCGTCGACCTTTTTTCATGGCAATAATTCTGCCACGCGGGCACGTGGCAACGCGCGTCGACATCGCTCGCGCGCCCTTGCGCGCGCGGGGGGGAGGGGGGCGCGATCCGTGGACAATAATACCATGCGGGCCACTCTCGCGCGTCGGCCGCGCGCGCATGTTGGACGATTTCCAAGACCCTCATCGCCAGCGCGAGGGCGCCGTCACCGTCGTCGGCGCGATCGGCATCCGCGCCGTCGCTGGCCGCGCCGGTCGCCGTCAGCATCGTCGCCGGCGTCGTTGCTATCATCGCTGTGTCTACCGTCGTCGGCGCTGCCAAGATATCGCGCCCGCCCAAGTCGCCGACTCGCGCTGAAGTGCCCGCTGGGATGTGCCCAGCGGTCGGCGCCGCCGCGGCTGCATCGGTCGCTCCAAAGTAGCGGGCAGCTGAGCGCGCGCATGCGCGGGCTGTCGCGGCCGCGGGGGGTGCAACGGCCAGCGCCCAGCGCCCATCGCAACCGCCGCCGCATGGGGTTTGCAAACCAAGTTGCGGGTGTGTGGGCGGGTTGTTTGCGCGAGCAGTGGAGTGGACAACTTCAAATTGAGCGTTGGTGAATTCTCCGCTCTATAGTTAGAATCGGCCCAACCTCGCCCACACGGATTCTCGACCCCCTCTCGTATTGTAACTCATATATATATGTATATGTATACACATATATATAAATATGTATGTATGTATATGTATGTATATGTATACATATATATACACATGTCTATATATGGAGCTGCCACATTGTCCATCCTAAAAATGAGTTCGCGCAGCCCCAGGGGAACCGGCATCGACCCCCCTCCGCAATCTTATGCAACAAATACTATGCGAGCGCATTCGCTTATCAACAATCATACAATTTCACGAATCCCTTGCAACGAATATTACGAAGTGCGCACGCCCGCATCGTCGCGGGCGCATGCCGACATCCTTCAAAAGCCTGTCTTTTTTATCCGCGATAACGGGCGTGATCGGGGGGGGATGGGGGGGGGCGATCACATCACGGCAGGTTTCGGCCTCCCGGGGCCTTTTTCGAACCCCTAGGCCCTCGGGAGGAGGAAAATAAGGAAAAGGGAGAGGGAGCAGAGGAGAAAGAGGGGATTGAGAAGGAATTCCTGGGAACATCTTGAGATTATGCTGCTGCTGCTGGTCATTATTCTCCTCTTCCTCCTCCTCTGCCTCCCATCCCCTCCTCCTCTTCCTCCTCCTCCTCTTCCTCCTCCTTCTCCTCTTCCTCCTCCTCCTCCTCCTCCTCCCCTCTCCCTTCTTCCCCGGTCGTCGTCTTCGCCGTTCTGCGCAACTCTTCCCCGTTCGTCGTCTTCCTGGTTGATCGCGATGATGCCGCAAGTTCTTGCGCAACTCTTCCCTTTCACGCGCTTCCCGTTCATGTCAGGAAAGGTTTGGAAAAAAACTAGTGTTTCGCCTGAAACATCATCGCCAAATCGTACGCCTGAAACATCCTCGGAAAATGGGGATGTTGAACTAGTCGGTATAATTCGCGGACCTCCAAAAATGAACATTTCGCCTGAGATATCCTCGAACAAATGGGTTGCGCCAGGCGTTGTTGTAAGGCATCTTTTCGGAGCGATCTCGGATGACCTCCAAGATGGCCCAAGCGCTTCGCTTAAGAATCAGCGTTTCGTTCGAGACATTCCCTGAACAAATCCTTCGAATGGGCCCTCGAAAGCATCTGGTTTCCTCCTCCTCCTCCTCCTCCTCCTCCTCCTTCTCATCCTCCACCTCCCGGCCGCGGACAACAGCGACAAAGACGAATTCCTGGGAAACCCTTGAGATTCCCTTGAAACCCTTGAGGATTCCTTGAAACATGTGAGGAAAACACCGTGACGTGATTGGGGGGGCCGGACCCCAAAAAAACAGGCTCCAAAAAGCGTAGGTGTCGTAGGGATGTCCAATTGGTTTCGCAAAACGAAAGCTTGCGCTCGCGCTCTTACGAATTCTTTGAGAAACCATTTGATTTTAACCAATTTCACGAAATGCCACTTAAAACTTAAACGGACATGTCGAAATCCTCCGAACGCCCTTGCGCGCGTGCTGTCGCGAGAATCACGTGCAACAAATGAAACGAAGGGCACGCGCGCGCGTCGTCGCGCGCGCGCCCAAATCCTGCAAGAACCTTCGGTGACGCACCGTGCGGATGTCTAATTCGAGTGCCAAACAATACAAAGCACACATGGTTTCGCAACATCAATGTACACAACAGATTGGCGAAGGACCCGACCATACGCAACTGTGAATACCGTCGTCGTTAATATCGCATTCGGTGGACCCCCTTATGAGGCCACGAAGCGCGCGAAGAGTGCACCGAAATGGGGCGGGGCCGCCATGCGGGCGCCGCTACTTGGGCCTGATGTAGGGCCCCTTCCCCTTTTGTGGGGCCACAAAACGTGTGAGGGACGTGCCGAAATCGGGCGGGGACGCCATGCCGGCGCTGCCACTGGGGCCTTCGGCGAAGCTCCCATGGGGCCACGAAACGCGTGCGGGGTGTGCCAAAATCGGGTGGCGCCGTCACACGGACTGCGCCACTGGGGCCTTAGGTGCATGGAGCTCCCTAGGGGGCCACGAGCCGCGCGAGGGGCATGCCAAAATGGGGCGGCACCGCCATGTAGACTGCGCAACTGGGACCTTTGGTGTAGCTCCCGATGGGGCCACGAAACGCGCGAGGGGCGTGCCAGGACGGGGCGGCGCCGCCATGCGGACTGCGCCACTGGGACCTTCGGTGGAGCTCCCTATGGGGCCACGAAGCGCGTGAGGGGTGCGCCAAAATGAGGCGGCGCTGCCACGTGGGCTGCTCCCCATGGGGCCGCGAACCGCGCGAGGGGCTCTCTGAAACGGGCGACGACGATGATGGTGAGAGGAAGAGGGAGGGGGCGGCGGGAGGAGGAACGCGGGGCGCTCTCTTCAAAACAAAGACCCAACACCGCAGGATGGTTGGGAGGGAAAATGAGCCTGGCGAAGAACCCAAACCACTCGCAAAACGAGGCAACTATACATGGGGCCACTCACTTTGAAGGCTGCCGAGGTTACGCTGCTAATGACTTAGTTGCGCGCACTTGCATCTTAAGGTTTTTAAGCATGCTATATATAACGATCTTTAAACATATCGTAGCTTGTTGCTTGGAGCTATCATGGTTTAAGACTGTTCGTAACTGTTTAAGCGTTTCCATAAAATGCGCATGTCGACGCGAGGGAAGCGCCACATTGCGCGTTCCTAGCTGTTCAAGCGTTTCCACAAGAGCGCATGTCGCCGCAAGGAAAGCGCTAAGATGATCGCGCCGCGAAAACATTGCGCGTTTTGACGACGCGCGGAACGGGGATGATGATGCGGATAGAAGTGAACGCCTGCGCGGTCGCGCGCCAGCGGGAATGCATGGGCAGGATTTGGGCTGAGAGAAGCAGGCTCGAAGCTTCGCCGCACTCGCCGTCGCCGTCGCCACCGTCGTTGGCGATCGAGCGGCGCTGCCCCCCCCCCGCCCGCCGCGCCGCCGCGGCGGCCCCCGGCCCCCCTCTGCATGGATGGGGCACGGGGGCTCGCGGCGGGTAGGATTGCTTTCTGCGCTCCTGCCCTGAACGGGCTGCCCTGAGGTGCGCCACCGCGTTCTCTGTGAAATGGGGAGGGGTGACTGCCCTGCCGGCGGGAACAAGACGGGAAGTGGAAGATGACGACAACCCGAAGACGCGGGGCGGTCGGCGATTCAAAATAAGGCCCTGCGGGATGGGGCCCTAAGGATAAGAATGGAGCCCAGGTTGGATTCACACTGCTTGAGGCCCCTCGTCCTTAAGGCCACATCCCGCAGGGTCCCACCTTTGAACCGCTGATGGAGGAAGGGGCAGGAATGGCCACCCTAAACGGCTGGGACAACGCCTGCTGGCGACGAGCGTCAAGCGGAGGAAGACGACAGCGACGGACGGCAGACGACAGGCGAAGGCGACGGCGGCAGACGACCGACGATGGACGAATGCCGACGACGATTGGCGGCGCTTGTCACAACGAGGCCGCGCGACGGAGGCGGCCTTCTAAGAAGGCGGGGGGACTCCTTAGATCTCAGGAGCATTTCAACGAGGGCCTGGAGTATTCGAAGGAGGCGCCCTGGAAGTGCTGCGAAAGCATCTACTACGAAGCCACCTGCCTTTTCAGAATAACCTCCGCCTTCTTACAAGGCCGCCGCCCCCCTCGCGCAGCCCCCTGTGCGCGCGGCCAAGACGACAGACCGAGGATCGAGGATCGAGGATTGGGCGACGGCGGAAGGACGGACGGACGACGACGACGACGCGACGACGAGGCAGGAGCAACAAGGTGCTAGTACGCATCCACGGTGGCACGGCACGCGAAGGGAGAGAGGAGCAAGGGCAAGGGGGAGGGAGGAGGAGAGTAGAAAAGGAGAGATGAGACGGAGAGAGGAGGGAGGGAGTATGGAGGAGGAGGAGGAGGAGGAGGAAGGAGGATGAGTTGGAGGTGGAAGGGGTGCAAGGAAGAGGGAGGAGGTGGGTGAAGGGAGGGAAGAGAGACGTCGGACGGGTAGAGGAGACGGGGAAGGGAGGAGGAAAAGGGAGAAGGAGATGAGGAGGACGAGGACGAGGACCGAGGGGAAGGAGGCATGAGGAAGAGGGCCTGGAGGAGGGAGGGAGGAGAGGCCTAAACCAAGGATGCATCAACGACGCGCAAACCCCCTGTCCCATCCCGAGCTCCCTCCTGCGAAATCCCTGCACGCCCTCCTCTCCTGTTCAAGAAGCGCCGCCCAGAAATGCAAACCACCCCACGGGCCTGCCAGTCTGGCGAGAGCCAATCTTGACAAGGAAGCCACAACCTTGCATCAGTCCATCGAGTAATACGATGGACGCGAAAATGCAGAATCATACAGTTCGATGACCTGTCCAGCGAGATCCCCATCTTTGATAAAGGATCGCCCCCATCTGCGTGCACCTCTTGCGCAAGCTTTAACCTCTAGCCATCAGCTCAGCGCCGAGAAAGTCTGAAGCGAGAACAGTATGTTGAAAAGGAACCACTCTCCATCTGCGCAGCTGACCACATATTCAAGATTCTGGCTCTTGACATTCGAGAAGGCTCGAGCTGACGCCCAAGGTTAAACAAAAATCAGCCCTTAACCATGGCATACACATGGGTGTGATCCAAGTGTGGCCCAATGTTGCCACTGCGGCGTGCTTGGCCACGGCGAAATGGAATGTTGCAAGATGCAGACGACACGCAAGACCATCCTGTGTGAACGCTCATTGTGGCCGCAACGGTAGCATCAGCATACACCCACCACCTACTTGAACACAACAGAGCACACCAAATTCGACCTTGGTCAAAACCTGTTTTGCTATGAATTCCCGTACGAAACGCTGACAATTCTACTGTTTCGAACGGAGCTCGAACCTGGTTCGAACCTGCTTTCCGGAGCAATCCCGAACGAAACGCTCACTTTTCTATTGTTTCGAACCGGATTCGAACATGGTTCGAACCTGCTCTTAAAATAAGACTCGCACGAAATGCTCACTGTGCTATTGTTTCGAACCGAGATCGATCCTGGTTCGAACCTGCTGTCCGAATAAGACCCGCACGGAACGCTCACCATTCGATTGTGTCGAACGGACTTCTCTTGTTCCGAACCGTTCGATCCCTGTTCGAAACTTTTTGAAAAACTCGACGCGGCTCGCCGTTTTCGAACCGTTGACCCGTGAAGCGATTTCAAATGTTCACAAAGAATGCGCGTAACCCTAGGAGCGACAATAACATGTTGAAAACCACCCCGATCCCTCCGTGAAGGTGTTGCAGTTTAGGAAAAACGTATGTGCGCGGCGATGAGGCGAAAATCCCATTTTGAAAGCGACCCGCCCTCCATCCCTGAAACTGATATCTCCGACTTCATGATCATAAATGGCGGGGAAGTCTCAAAAAAACGCCGGGCCCACCCTACCGCCACGTCGGAGAGTGCGACAGGCAGGAGTTATGTATAGTGAAATGGGGTGGAGGAGGAGGTTGAAGGAAGGAGATCAAGGAGAAGGTGGAGTGGGTGGAGAGAACGGGAGAGAGGGCGGAAGGGGGAGGACGACGGAAGCAGGGAGGAGGGAAAGGGGGGGAGGAGAGGACGAAGACGAGTGAGGAGGACGAGAGGGAAAGAGGGGGGGAGAGACTAAAGAAAGCAGGAAACAACGAGGGAGGTGGCTCACGAAGTCTCGGGAGGCCCCCGGGGGACCCTGGAGGCGCCCGCGGCCCAAAGGTCCAAAAACGTCGAAGCTGGCGCAGATCGCCCTGGACAAGCACCAACCTTCAGAGCGCACCCGTGCGCCGAGAGATATCCACAAGGTCACCCGAACCGATCAAGAGGAAGACCCGCAGGAGGGCCTTAGCTCGACCAATGCCCGCCCGTGTGCGACAAACATGCTCGGCTACAGCAAGAACGAGCCCGGGCGAGAGTACCCTTTGATTGCGTTTGGGGGGGAGACGCGATGCGCTCGGGTCAGTGCTGGCTTGACCCCCGTGGGCCCGCACCGAAGCTCGCTCTTGCGAAGAGCCACTCTTACACGTAGCCGGCGAAAACATCCAGCGGCACGAACAAAATGAGGCGGCCGGTTTCTCAGCGATCTGGGGATTCCAGAGGCTCGATTCTGGGCACCAGGGCCATCAACAGAAACGCATGTGAACTCGGAGACCGTCCGCGGGCGAAAGTCCGAGGGGTCCGAGGTGGAAGGGGTTGCGGCGCGAACACGAATCCAGACGCCGACGTCTGGAACCGTGTAACCGGCGCACATATCTCACCCCGATCCTGTGGACACGCCATCCCATGGGAGCCCTCCACGCCAAGCGACACTCGATGTCACCATATGTTTCCCAGCACGCCGCCCCTAAGAGCCCGAGCCTCTCCGCAAAGGCCGAACCTCTCGCCAGGAGCCGCCCCGCGGCCCTGCCAGCACCGCGCTCGGCCGCGCCGGTCGCACGCGACGACGAAGACGGCGACGAAGACGACGATGTGTTTGTTCTGCACGGCGCGAGCCTGACCGGGATCCCTCGGCCGCCAAAAAGCGGCGGGGCGCATGCCCAATTAGGCACCCGGCGGGGGGCCACGTGCGAGGAGAGCCCCGGCCGCGCGAGGGCCTCTCGGTGCGCGTCGCTCACGTGGGCCCCTGCGGACCGGCCGAGCGAGGATCGGGGATCAAGGGACGGGTCAGTGCAAACGGGGGTCAGTCAGAACTCCAGATCTTGCAGGATGCTGCAGAGCCAGGGGTTCATTTACCCGGGCTTGCGTGCAAGATGCTGCAGGATCCTGCAAGGCCCGGCTGACCCGGGTCTGGATTGACCCGCGCCAATGCGTCCCCGAGTGGGGCGGGCACTCGCGGGCCGGCGAGCCCGTGCCGCCCCTCGGTGGCCTCCTCGGCCCCTGCGCTGGCGGCAGCCGTCTCTCTCTTCTGCGTTTGTTTCTCTCGCTGTCTCTCTCTCTCTCTCTCTCTTTCTCCCTTGCTCTTTGTTTGTTCTCTCTCTCTCTCTTTTTCTCTCTTTCTCTCTCTCTCTCTCGTTCTTTATTTCTCTCTCTCTCTCTCTCTCTTCTCTCTCTCTCTCTTTTTTTTCTCTCTCTCTCTCTCTCTCATTTCTTATTTTGTTTCTCTCTCTCTCTCTCTCTCTCTCTTTCAGCTTGACGCAATTGGGTGAGCAGTGCACGGGCCCTCCATCCGATCCTCCGATCCTCGAACTGGCAAGAGAAAGTACAACCAGGCCAGTTGGAGCAGTTATACGGGGCTCCACACAAAAAGAACCAGGAGCCATCCTGCGTTCTGACACTTTCAGTGAGCTTCAAGTATGCAGCGCAGCGGTCGTGCTCAAAAAAGAACTCTCCCTCTCTCTCTCTCTCTCTCGGCGCAATCCGCTCGTGGTAATATCTTGGGTTCGCACAGGCAGCCCAGCTGGGTAGCCCCGACTGGCCTCAACAGGTCCCCCGAATAGTCGGGGGCGCTCTCGACACCCTGGCGACACCTCTGGCGGCGACCCCGGGGAGCTCTACGCCCCAGTGTTGGGGTGTTGAGGCCGCCCCGGACTACTAACGGGACCTGTTGAGGCCAGTCGGGACCACCCGGCGGAGCTGTCTGTGCGCAACCCGAAGCAGTGCCAGCGCAGCCCGCGCCCCTCCGACCCCGGAGGAAGCGCCGGGCCGTCTCCTGTGCAGGTAGTGCAGCGCGGCCGACACGTCCAGGAACAGCCTGGCCGCCTCTGGCTCGGGGACGCCTCCGCCACAGTGGCAGGGTAGGTAGAGGCAGGGAGGGCGAGACAGAGCGGCCAGAGCGGCCTGCTGACCGGCCACATGGGCCAGTTTGCGGCAGGGGAGCGGCGCTTGGGCAGACCGAGCGGAAAACGACATAGCATGGTGCACTGAAGCAATTGCCTGCTAAACAGGCGAAGAGGGAGGAGGGATGGAGGGAGCCCCCCACCTCCAATAGGAAGCAATAACAATGCCACGAGAGGGGAGGCCACCGCCTGCCCAGGACCGATGCTGTGCGAGGCCGCCGCCTCCCAAAGAGTCAGTTGGCCCCTGCGCGCGGTTCGATGGGTTGAGTTGGCCTCTGTCGCGAAATCCTGCGACACGTGGGCGTCCACCCGGTCCAGGCCAAAATGGATAATACGTCGGACAGGAATGCCGACGGTCACAGTCAGGGAATCGCTGGGGCGCCGAGGGCTTACAGCAATGTCCCACTCCCGACAAGCGAAGAACTGTACAAAATCCGCCGACCCTGTCGGCGTGTGTGAGGGACTGTGCCGTTCGTTGTCGTCGTTGTCGTCGTCGTCGTTGCAGTGCTCCAGCGGGCTTGATGGCAATCGACCCATGTCGTAACCACGTCAAAGGGAAGCCCCTTCCCTTTGTCCCTTCCCCGGCGGGGGGGGGTCCCGGGGGGGTCCCAAGAGGAGACCGGGGGGGGTCCCCGACCGCCCACCGCGTCTGAACCTAAGCGCGTGCGTTTGTATATGCGAGCAGCGTCATCATTCAGGGCAACGCGTGCGTGGTTTGATGTGTATCGCGCTAAGAACAAGGAAAACGACACCAGAAACATCAACACCATCCATATCATATTGTAGCGGCGCTAGGTTTTAGGACTTGGCGCCTAGGGTGTCTTTTCGTATGTGGGCGATCATGGACCTCATATTCGATATCATCACCAACGTCCGCCATTTCGATCATCGCTGTCCGTCACCCGTATCATAGCCATTTGGGTTTTAATATTTCTTCCGAGCTGGTACTGCAAATGCCCAGCCGACGGCAGTCAGTTGACCTCTCCGAACAGGAATACAAAGATGTTCTCAGCTTGCTTCCGATTACGAGCCGCAGAAAGAACCAGTTCATACCTTACCAGTCTACGAACAGGAAGGCAGCAGTGAGTTGGATGGCAGCCAACAGGTATAGGTCAGCGTTGAGTCTTTCACTACTGAAATCAAACGGACTTTGTCTGAACCAGCAATCGTTCTACAAAGCTGCACTCAAGTTTGCCTCCGAAAACGACATCGACATAGTTTCCGACGAAGTCGAAAAATAAGTTTACAGGCTTCAGACTATAATTTTCCAGTTCGGTAATATGAAGAGCAAAGGCCGAGGCATCCCGCGCCAGTGGCGCAAGGAGTTCTCAATGATTTTGGGAATGGTTGCATCTACTGATGAGGAACATCCACGTTCGATCTCGTCGAAGACGGGGACTCCCGCCATTAAGGATGAGGCTGCTGCGGACTCGGACGACGACGTCATATGTATGGGCACCCCACCTCGCAAACCTGTACCAGTTCTTGACGTTGAGGCACCTGTGGACACGTGTTCCAAGGACGCGTTGATGACCTCTTCGAACCCAGAGCTCCAGAAGATTTTGGAGGAGGCCTTCCAGGACACGAGTGGCAAGCACGAGGACGCTGGCCAGAAAAGGAAACGCTTCACATCCAAGAGTGCGGACCCAGCCTTCGCGAAGCAGATCGGGGGGATCGACACCATATCGCTGAAGGAGCTCGTCACTGCACCCTCCGCTGGCGTGGCCCCAGCGTCTTTCGCGGCTCTGAATCGCAAGCTCAAGAGCGAGCTCAAGGCCAAGAAGGCGATGCAGGTGACGAAGACGATGAAGGCGATGAAGGTGATGAAGGCTGACAAAACTAAGAGTGGCAATCCAGAAAAGATATTCTTCGGCACGTGGGTGAACCGCGAGCACAGCAAGGTGTGGCACAAGCAGGTGCAGGTCGGCATGAAAGAACTCTCACTCGACCTTCCGAGCGCCAGGAAGAGGGCGAGCAAGATGGCGCGTGCCAAGGTAGCAGAATGTAGGAGGCTGAGGGCAGAGCACAAACTGCCTGATTTCGTTGAGGACCAGCTTAGTCGTTGAACATATTCTGCGAAGGCCTGTTTGCACGGGGGGTCGCAGCGGCCATAGAACGTATCACAACTGATCGTCACCATCATCATGATCAGTATCATCATCATCATCATCATCATCATCATCATCATCATCATCATCATCATCAGCATCATCATCATCATCATCATTATCATCATCATCACCATCACCATCACCATCACCATCACCATCACCATCACCATGACCATCACCATCATCATCATCAGCATCAGCATCATCATCATCATTATTATTATCATAAGCATCATCATCATCAGCAGCAGCAGCATCATCGCATTCGTCATCGCCGTCATCGTCGTCGTCGTCATCATCATCATCATCATCAACATCATCATCATCATCATCATCATCATCATCATCATCACGGATTTCACCATTGGAGCCCTCCCTGGGGACCTCAGGGAGCCATCCCAGGTCACGTACGTGTGGCAGGGCCGCAGGATTCTCACCGTTGGAGCCCTCCCAGGAGGCACTTATAAGGGGGCAGAAACGCAGGTTCGCTTGACCCCCCCCCCCGCAGGTTATGCACCCAGGGGGCCAGAGTCGCTGTTCCACTCGAGACGTCTTCACAACTTAGCAACACAAGAGTGCAGGACTACGCAATTCTCGCTTGAAGGTATGTGCGTTGGATTTCGGCGAAGGTCTGACGTGCAGTGCGCGCGCGACGATTATGATGATGGTGATGGTGATGGTGATGATGTTGATGATGATGAGGATGATGATGATGACGATGATGATGATGATGATGATGATGATGATGATGCTGATGATGATGATGATGGTGATGATGGTGGTGGTGCTGATGATGATGACGACGACGGCGACGACGACGAAGACGACGACGACGGCCCCTGAAACATCCCTGAAGAGCGGCCCCTGAACCATCCTTCGAAGCCCAGGCTTTCGGCCTGATGATTGTGATGATACACCACTCCCTCAGCAGTCTCAAAATGGCATCTCCAGGGACCACGGGGACAACCATTTGGGCCACCACCTTAGGCCCCCAAGAGATCTCTGAATCATCTGCGGATGACCCTTAGGATGATGATGATGCCGATGATGGTGGTGACGACGACACCGATGAGAACTCCTGAACTCTCGGGCAGCGCTGTCCCGTGCAAGCACAATAAGCTGGATACGGTAGCATCGCCATGAAACGGCTGTATACGCTGTAACTCCCCTTCCGCTGACCCGACGTCTCCCCAAACTTGCCATTGGCCTTTCTGGACGAAAGGGGCCAGCAGGAAAAGACAGAATCGACAGAATCATGTTTTTTTCTGTTTGGTTTCGGTCTTTTTGGTGGTGGGGGCTCCCTCGTCGCCACCTCGTCGCCACGGCTGGACTCTGCTCGGATCGTCGCGGCTCGGCTCGGCTCGAAAAGCTGACCTTCGTTGTCGTCGGCGCCGCCCGCGGCCGCCCCTCCCTTCCGGTAAGATGTAGAGTCGGGGGCCCCGAGGGGGAGGAGGAGGACAAGGAGGAGGAAGGGGAGGTGTCAATGGTACCATTCCCCACGCCACGAATGGCACTGTTGCTCGTTACTTGGATTACCTTGTTGGTTCAAGGTCGACGGTTACCTCGTCGCCACCTCGTCGCCACGGCTGGACTCGGCTCGAGTCGCGGTTGGATTCGGCTCGAAACGCTGGCCCTCGGGGAAACGCTCGAAACGCTGGCCGCCCGCTAGTTTTCGAAGTTGCATGCTCTTCTGCACGTGGCATTCCAGTTCTCTTGTCCTACTCGTCCTCCTCGTCCTCCTCTTCGCCTTAAGCACTCCAAAACACAGATCGGGAGAAATTCGGTACCACTTTCTCTTGGGGCCTCTAAGGCCCTCTTAGGGCGGCCTTCCTGGATACCCCGTGGGCCCTCTTGGGCCTTCCTGCGAGACCCATCTTCCCCCTCCACGGCATCCTCGTCATTAGCCATCTTGGGTCAAGCGTGCTCCAGCCTAACGGTGATCGAAACCAGCGATTCTATTTCACCGTACTGGCCAGTACGATGGCAGAGTACAAGGCCTTCACGGGCTACGCGCGTCGCCTCGGCGACGCTGGTCAAGTTGTGCAGGAGCGCACGGTTTCCGGGGCCCTCAGAAATCACATCCTCTGTGCTTTAGGGATGTTCCAGGGGCCGTGCGATAGGGATGTTTCAGGGGCCGTGCTTTAGGGATGAGTGCGTTCCTGGAGGGAGCACAGAGGAGGTGATTTCTGGGGCCCTCAGAAAGCACATCCTCTGTGCTTTAGGGTTGTTTCAGGGGCCGTGCTTTCGGGATGTTTCAGGGGCCGCAGGGGCCGTGCTTTAGGGATGAGTGCGTTCCTGGAGGGAGCACAGAGGATGTGATTCTGGGGCCCTCAGAAATCACATCCTCTGTGCTTTAGGGATGTTTCAAGGGCCGTGCTTTAGGGATGTTTCAGGGGCCGTGCTTTCGGGATGAGTGCGTTCGTGGAGGGAGCACAGAGGATGTCATTTCTGGGCCCTCTGAAATCACATCCTCTGTGCTTTAGGGATGTTTCAGGGGCCTGCTGTTGCTGATTATGCTCCTCCTCCTCCTCCTTCTCCTCTTCCTCTTAACGCTTCCCCCATACAGCAGCGTCCTCTAACATTTCCCCCATCACATCCTCTGTGCTCCCTCCAGGAACGCACTCATCCCTAAAGCACGGCCCCTGAAACATCCCTAAAGCACGGCCCCTGAAACATCCCTAGAGCACGACCCCGTGGGCCTCATGGGCACTCTGGGCCCTCCTGGAACCCCGTGGGCCCTCTTGGGGCCCTCTGCCTCCTGGAAATCCCTTGGGCCCTCTTGGGCCCTCCTGGGCCCGTGGACATTCTTGGGACCTTGGGGCCTACTGGGGCACCCTATTAGGGGCCCTCCTTGGGATTTTTGGACGAGAGACCCACGTGCGCGTGTGCCCTTTGTAGGAGCCTCCGCCGCGCAGCGTGGAGGCGATCGTCGAGGTGCCAGGTAGTCTCGATGAGAGCGCTCAACTCGAGGAGACGCAGGGCGCGGAGCTCGAGTCGACGCCCCCGAGCGCTTTCGAGAAGGCTGGGGGAACGCTCGAGGAGATGGGCGTGGTCGCATCAGCGTGGCAGCTGCAGCCCGACAAGTACAACGGCAAGCTCATCGACTCCGTGGACACCTTTCTCCTGAGGATCGCCGAGACCAAGACCATGGTTCTCACCAAACCTGAGTTCATCCAGTCAGTGGAGGATCTCTACGATGAGTTCAAAGAGCTGAACCTGCACATCAAGACGTTCAACAAGCCGAGGCGCTCCGTCAAGCGGCATGCTAGCGACCCGCCCGATTGCGACGACACGGCGGGCTGCGACACGTAGCCAGACACGATGCCAGACACGTTGGTAGAGTACTAAGTGGTACGATTGCTCCTTCAGTGCTGGTGCTGAGAGGCCGAATCTCGTTCTAGAGGCCCAGAGCCCGTTCCAGTCAGTCGGCGACGACGGTCGCCCCTCTTGGCTAGAGGCACAACGTTATCCTCCCTCCCTCTTCCCCCCTTCCCTATTCTTAAGGAGGGGGGTCGAGGATCAATGATCGAGGATTTCCAATCTAACGGAGGAGAAGAGGGGGAAGGAGGAATTAATGAGGAGAGGGGGGACGCGCGGAAAACGGCACCAAGGCCCACGCCCCGCTGCCCAGGCTCCTCAAGGGGGCCCCGAGACCATGGGAAACAGTAAAAAAGCCGGAACAAGCCGGAATTCTGCCGATTCTGCCAGGCCCCCTCGGCAGAATTCTGCTTGTTCGCGAAACCCTTGTTTTTTACAATAGAAAATGAAAACAAAAACAGAATCCCACCAGCCCTTTGGGCGTGAGTGGTTTAGAGAGCCCGCTCTGTTCTCAACCCCCTTCTTCCCCTTCGGGGAGGGGTTTACCCCTCCCCCTACCCCCTCCCCCTGGGCCTGGAGAGGGCGCCCCGCGGGTGGTTGGAGGGGTCTTTTTCGACTCCTGGGAGGGCTAAAATTCGACACCCCTCACGAGGATTCTGGCCCCGACGGGGGGAGGCAGAAAAATGCTCGCCTCATCTGTGATCGATCGCCCGACAGATGGCCCCAAGATTCCTCCCAGACCCCTCCCAGAGAGCCCCACGAGGCCCCCAAGATGCCCCCAAGAGGCCCCCAAGAGGCCCCAAGAGGCTCCCCCGAGGCACCCACGACGCTCCTGGAAGCCCCTGGAGCCGCCCAGAGGCCCCCAAGACGCCCCAAACGGCATCCAAGAGGCTCCCAAGAGGCTCTCCCAAGGCACCCAAGACGCTCCTAGAAGCCCCTGGGGCCGCCAAGAGGCCCCGAAGACGCCCCAAGAGGCCTCCAAGAGGCTTCCAAAAGACATCCCAAGAGACTCCGCGATGCATCCAAGAGGCCTCTGACCCTTCTGCTCGTCCTCCCCTTCTCGTCCGCCTCCCCCTCTTTCTCCTCCCTCCTCCCCTACCCCACCTCCTCCGATTCCTCCTCCATCCTTCCCTCTTGGGATATGGCGGCATCCCCTGTCCTTCGTTTCTCTGTATGCTCCCACACTTCCCTGATCGAATCAAAGCAACTCCTCTGGGCATCATTGCTGAAAAGATGATCAACAAATCCCGACAGTCGGTACTCTTTGCTAAAGTGGCTGTTTTAGGATGGCCTGGTGGGGATTCGCGAAGCGTGAACAATTCTGCCAGCAGGACAAGACAGACTCGACTGCAGTCTGTTTTTTTCTGTTTTCTTCTGACATTTTTTGGGATCACTGGTGCTCGGGCCCCGTTGCCAGTCGGGCTCAAGATCACTTCGAGCTATAGGGGCGCCCCCCTTGCGGGCTCCGTCGAGATGGGCCCCAGGGCCAAGAAGAAGGACAAGGAGGTCAGGTCGCTGGAGGTCCCAGAGGTCGCCCAGGCCGACGTGGAGGCGGCGCGGAAGCTGCTCGCTGGTAAGGATGAGCTCAAGCGCCAGCGGAGTTACATGAAGTACTGGCTGCAGTCGCAGAGCATGGACAAGAGCTACGACATCTTGACTAGCGATGCCACGATGGAGTTTCTCGAGAAGCACTTGGCCAGCAAGATCGCCAAAGGGACGATCAAGACTAGTCTCAAGACCTCGAAGAGCATCGATGGCACAACCACCAACGCTAACAACTTCAATTGGATGAACAAGAAACAGATGATCGACATGTGGGGCCCAGAGAAGACGGAGGCAAAACTTGCTTCAGGAGCTCGTCGCACGTAAGATGATAAAGTGAAGCACGACTTAACACTCTGACTTTAACATCTAGAAGTCATACCATCAACTGGAAAACATAACAACAATGGTTACTAACAAACACGTCATCATCATTACAACGGCCACCAATGAAATCAACAATGACAGCAACGACGACGGCAACTAAGCAACGCTCGCAGCAATTGGCGGGTACTGCCACTGTCGTTAACGACAGTGGCAGCACCCGCCAATGCACGCACACCTAAGCACTTAGGGCAACTAATGTAACACCACTGGCCACAAGGAAAACTCGAAGAACGACCTGATCAAGATACGAATGAGACAGGGGAGTGGCTGACGGAGTACAATTTCTGGCAGCAGGCGGGAGGTCGGGCTGATCAGACGAGGAGCGGGCAGGAGCTCGAGGGCGGGTAGGAGCTCGACAAGGAGGGTGCGAAGGAGGCCTTGGACAACCTGATCGATGCGGCGAGCGTCATGGAGCCAAAATCGTCATCGGGCTCAGGGCGCGCTGTCACTGACGACACGATGCAGGCGACCGTGAAGGCGGAGCCGCAGGAGGAGATCCCCAACCAGAAGACCCTGGACAGCCTGAAGAAAGATGCGTCCATCGTGTTGGTCAACGTTGGGAAGTCAATCACATCGTTAAAAACAATGTTCGATATGACGCTGGAGGGCAAGTACGTGGAGGCCCTGCATGTGGACATCAAAGTTGCGATACCGAAGATGGCGGCGGTGTACAAAACGAGCGAGGGTGTAGTGACAAAAAAGTGACTGACGAGGCCGTGCTGCTGAGCGTTGCCCAGAGCCTCGACAAGGAGTACAAGACGTACAACGATCTCAAAGAGGCCACTGACAAGATATGCCCGCCGAAGAAGAAGCAGAAGGCCCTGAAAAAGGACAACGAGGGCTCGTGACTCTTGTGGTGCTCGCTCTTTTCCTCGTAACTCTTGCAGTGCTCGCTCTTTTCCGCTCGAGCGCAAGCTGCAGCTTGCGGGGGTAATCCTGAGGACAGGCTCAGGGCACTTGGACACAGCTCAGGCGGGTGATGACCATCCCTCGAGGAGCCCAGGGGGGTTGCCATGTTATGCGTGGGCAGGCTGGGGAAACATGCAAATAACAAAGATGCATGCAAAAAACAAATAACAAAGATGCAACAAACAGGATGAGGACGAGCAGGAGGAGAACGAGGATGAGATGGAGAGGGGGAGGAGGAGAAGCAGGAGGAGGAGGAGGAGGAGGAGCAGGAGGAGGAGGAGCAGAATCAGCAACAGCACGACTGAGAAGGAGCGGAAACGTTAAGAGGAAGCAGCGGAGGAGGAGGAGGAGGAGCAGGAGTGAGGAGGAGGAGGAGGAGCAGCAGAAGGAGGAGGAAGGGACATCTTTTGTGACACTAAGCTCCGCTTCACGGAGAACCATGTGCGGTCGATCTTCACACTCAGTAGAAGGGGTATCTTTTGTGACATTAAGGTTCGCTTCACGGCGCCACGGCTGGGGGGGGAAACGCGACATAATATCACAGAATACCAGACTACCATAAGATACCAGACTACCATAAGAAACCAGACTACCATAAGAAACCAGACTACCATAAGAAACCAGACTACCACAAGAAACCAGACTACCATAAGAAAACTGACACTAAGCTCCGCTTCACTGAGAACCGTGGGGCAGTAACCCTTGACCAAGTACTGAAGCAAGAGGGTCGTGAGGTCGCAGGGGTGGGAAGCCTCGTCGCCGCGGCTGGATTCGGCTCGAGTCGCGGACGGGGCCGGTAACTTTTCAAGTTGCTCGAGTCGCATCTTGAAGAAATGCGAAGACTGGATTTCATTATGTTCCAACTCTCCTGGTGCTCTAAGTGGCAGCTCGGTCATCCGTTTCGTATGAGGGTGTTAGCCCCCGCCTCCCGCTCCTCAGTAGCCGTTTTGGCGCAATTTCGGAGCAGGCTTCTGCGTCGACTGCATTTCATTGCATACATGTTCTCATACACTTGAAAAGTGATGATGTTTTGGATGTTTGCACGTGTTGTTTGCTGTGCAAGCCTGGTGGCAATGGGTAAGCGTGGTATTCGTGACCGAGTACGCGAGGAGAGTGCTGATCAACCTCAGAGCCCTTTGCCCTCGGAGCCACTTCGTCGAGGAGGCGTTCGGCATAGGGTAGCTGGGGAAATGCTGAAAGCGGGCGCTGCCCCGATACCGTTGGGCAACGGTGTTCGGAAGAGGGTCGTGGATGATCAAACGGCTGAGTCGAGACCAGACCCCACGCCGCTAACAGATTCTCTGCGACGGGATTGGGCGAGAGGGAAGCTACCAGCTAACAAAGTGTTGGAGTACAGTTCTGGGGCAGCTGCTCAGGGGGCACGGGGCCTGGGCCGCATGGGCAACGCTCCCGACGACCCCAAACATGCACATAGAAACCTACTTCGCGCCTTTGGATGGCCTTCTGGGGCCCCTGAAGTTCAGTGGATCAACGTTGCAGTTCCTGGCGATCCGCCGAAGGCGCATCCAGTGGTAGACCCCCGCTGCATGTTCGAGAGCATCGCCAAGAAAGGCGGTGAGGGTTTCGACAAGAAAATTCGCGGCCTGCCAGGTGACGCCAATGAGTTTTGGAAGGAAATGAGAGAGCACGTTATATACGCATCAAGTCGGACGCACATAGATCACACCCATTCAATTCCTCTGACGATTCACGGGGACGGCGCAGCAACTCACAAGACGGATGGCCTCTTTACGATTAGTTGGACGAGCCTCCTCAGCAAGGGATCCACACGGGCAACTCACTTCATCTACACAGTTGTTCAGAAGTCAGAAATGCATTCGGGCACCCTCGAGATTCTATTTGCCGACCTCGCGGAAAGAATGAATCAGTTGATGCGCGGGGTGCGTGGGGACGGCACGCCGCTGCGTGCCAACGGCTACAAGGGAATTGTTGTGATGTTACGTGGGGACTGGGAAGTCTTCACTTAAGCTCTAAACTTCCCTAGGTGGGACTCAAGCCCTAACATGTGTTGGATGTGCAGTGCGACCAATTCCTTGGATTCAGATCTATGTTGGACCAAGCGTGGCTGGCGCAGAACGATGAAATCCTATGAGTCGTACCTGGAGTACCTTCGAGAGAGCGGCTCTCCGCTGCCAGCGCTATTTCGAATAACGTCGCTGAGGTTGGAAGGCGTTGCCCTCGATTGTCTCCACGTTCTGGACCAAAGCATAGCTTCCCACATCATTGCAGACGCTCTGGTGGAGGTCATGGGCCGTGGCCACTGGGGCGGGAACCAGCAGCTTCAAGCCCAAGGTCTCGAGAAAAGCATCAAGAGCTGGTACGATACAGTAACCATCGCACCGATTCGCACATCCAGGGGAAGCTCGCATACGAGCGGCTCAAGACGTCAAACGACTGGCCCAAGCTCAAAGCAAAAGGTGCAGCTACAAGGCATCTATCTAAGTATGCAGCCCATATTACCCGTGTTCACAACAGTGGAGATTTGCACGATAACCGTCGTCATGCGATATGCCATTTGCTCAGCCGCGTCTACGAGATTATCGACGAGCAGCCGAGGCAGCTGAGCAGCCGAAGCAAAACGAGAAGCCGAAGCGAAACGAGAAATCAACAAGTTGTCCGAGTTGTTGGAATCGATTTACACAAATCTTGCAGACGAGGCGTTGTTAAATAACAAACGCATGTGGAAGATGACAGCATAGTGCCATGCATTTCAACACATGTGCGAGGTGCAGGCTTGCTCCCTGATCAATCCGACATACACATGGAATTATGCCCCAGAGGATTTACAGAGAGTCATGAAATATATAGCTTTGAGTTGCCATAAACACAACACGCCGTACATGGTTGTCTTCAAATGGTTGGTTGATGCATTTGACGACTTCGACGATTGATAAATCGCTGTTTGGGCGATTCGCGGAGAAATCATACTACACAATCACACCTGTATTGCCATCACACTCACCTCAACATCAACATCAACATCAACAACAACAACATCAACATCAACATCAACATCACATTAACGTCACACTAACAAGGGCATCACATGAACATCGCATGATGCCATCATAATGATATACCCAGTACCTACTTCACTCATTCTCATTCATTTCTTAGCAGGTGACTGTCTTCACGCTGTCTGGGATACAGACGACGGTTTCACTGGACATGCGAAATTTCATAGTCCTTGATATCGACGACGCCTACGGCGAATCACCGCCCCCCTGCCTTTTGGGAAACGCCTATGTTAGTCCCCGCTCACCAATCCTGCTCCTCCCTTCTTTCCTTCTCACTCGTTCCTCTTCTTCCTCCTCGTCATCATCACAACCATCATCATCATCTTATCACTCTTCCCTGGTATCCTCCTCTTGGTCATCCCCTCCCTCTCTTCCTCCTCCGCCTCCTCCTATTTTTGTTTCGCTCAAAACATCATATGTATACAATCCTACATGGTAGCGGGGCCGCGCCTTAAGCCCAGAGGTGCCAACTCGTGACACTTCACGCCCTTTAACCCAAGATGTTAGAGCTGCGCTCGTTTTGTCCTCGGTGCCACACTCTTGGCGCTCGAGGGTGGTCGGGGGTCCCGCGGGGGGGGGTCGCCACCCGAATACGCTTTCACTCCCCGCGCGGTTCCGAACCCTGCGCGGCTTCGGAAGCTCACAGACATCCCCAAGATTATGCCACGAGCCTTTCAAAATACCCCCAGCCGTCCAAAACTCTCCCACATGATGCCAAAAAAAAGCCCTCGCCGACAGGAATCTTCCGAGCCGTCTACAGATGCCCCAGAGAAACCGACGAAAACAGCCCGAAACCGAAGGACATCCAATGTTTTTGGCTGTCTCGCCTTTTCGCTTCCGAAGGGCTGCGACGGCTGCGAAAGGCGGCGAGGCGGGGCTCCGCCGCCGCCCACCGACGGACAATCAGGGCGCTCGGGAAGCCCAAACCTCCGGCGTCTTAAGGTCGGTTCAATTCTTCACAACCGGTCCGGTTTCGAGACTCCCCGGTCCCCAAAATGGCCCCCTGAGGCCGAAAATGACGAACGACTAAACATGTAGAACAAGTCGCCCTCCTCCTCCTCCTCCTCCTCCTCCTCCTCCTCCTCCTCCTCCTTCTCCTCCTCCTCCTCCTCCTCCTCCTCCTCCTCCACCTCCTCCTCCTCCTCCTCCTCCTCCTCCTCCTCCCTGCACACTCTGCGGACTCCGAACCCCAGGCTCGACGATCGAGACTTCATGGCGCAGCAAGAGCCCTCTCTTCGGCCACCCTCCTGCTCCTCCTCTTCCTCCTCCTCCAACTCCTCCTTCTCCCGCCACACCCCTTTCCAACTCCTCCTCCCCTCCTCCTCCTCCACCTTCTCTCTTCCTCCTCCTCCTCCTCCTCCTCCTCCTCCTCCTCCTCCTCCTCCTCCTCTACCCTCCTCCTCCCCCTCCTCCTCCTTCTCTATCCAACATCCTCCACGCTCCTCCTCCCTCCTCCTCCTCTCCTCCTCCTCCTCCTCGTCTTCGTCTTCGTCTCCTTCTTCTCTTCTTCCTCCTCCTCCTCCTCCTTCTCCTCCTCCGCTCTCCTCCTCCTCTCCTCCTCCTCCCTCCTCCTCCTCCTCCTCCTCCTCCTCCTCCTCCTCCTCCTCCTCCTCCTCCTCTCTTCCTCCTCCTCCTCCTCCTCCCTCCATCCTCCTCCTCCTCCTCCTCCTCCTCCCTCCTCTTCCTCCTCCTCCTCCGCCCTCTTCCTCCTCCTCCTCCTCATCATCATCCTCCTCCTCTTCCTCCTCCTCGCTCAAACCTCCATATCCACGCTCCTCCTCCCTCCTCCTCCTCCTCCCTCCTCCTCCTCCTCCTTCCTCCTCCTCCTCCTCCTCCTCTTCTTCGTCTTCGTCTTCTTCTTCTGATTATTCTTCTTTCTCTTCCTCTCCTCCTCCTCCTCCTCCGCCCTCCTCCTCTCCCTTCCTCCTCCTCCTCCTCCTCCTCCACCTCTCCCTCCTCCTCCTCCTCTCCTCCTCCTTCTCCTCCTCCTCTTCTCCTCCTCCTCCTCCTCCTCCTCCCTCCTCCTCCTCCTCCTCCCCTCCTCCTCCTCCTCCTCCTCCTCCTCCTCCTCCTCTCCTCGCCTCCTCCTCCTCCTCCTCCCTCCTCCGTCCTCCTCTTCCTCCTCCTCCTCCTCATCCTCCTCCTCCTCCTCCTCCTCCTCTCCCTCCTCCTCGCCTCATCCTCCTCATCATCTTCCACGGCCTCCGTCTCCGCCCGCTTCGTCGCCGACGTCGTGGTCCTCTTCAGCGTCGGCGGCACCGGCCGTCAGGCCTTCGCAATAACAGCTTCCACCGTCGGGGACCGTCCCAAGGCGGCCGGCAATCTCACACCCCTCGGGTGGCACGTCATCGGGCCCTGCACTGCCCGGCCGATCGCCCGGAGCCGATCCGAGGAGAACCCGCGCGGACCTCGGAAGGTACATGTTCTTTTCTGGCGAGAGCAACCGCCTGGGATGCGAAGGCTCGGGCGGAGGTGCGCTGCCGTTTTCGCATCACGGAGAACAGCGAGCCCCCGTCCGCGTACTGGCGGTCGCCGCGGGGGGGGGCAGTGTGAGCAGCACATGGACAGATCTAACCAGATCGACTGGGACGCGATCCAACCAGACAAGATAGGTCGCGATCCAATTGTCCCAGGCTGGCTGCACCCGAGGTCCGCCCAGGGGCGGGGCCTGGGTCCGATTCCTCCTCTGCTCCCTCTCCCAAAGTCCAAGTTCTCCTCTATTTGTTTTTCTCATTTCTACCTTGTTTCATTTCCTCTGATCTCCTCTCCTTTACTCGTATCTCTCCTCCCTGTGTGAGAAAACGATCCAAATAACGGTTGGATTGCGATCCAAGCGGCCCGGGCCAGAGTCAATGTTATCCTGCGTATCCTTCTTACGGGTAGAGGTTCTCGTCCTTCTCCGTGTCCTGTCTTTTCCTCTGCTGTAAGATCTCCTTTCCTATAGCTTCCCTTTCCTAATATTTCCTGTATCTGTCCTCTCTGGTCCCTTGTCCTTTCCTGCACCATGTCCCCTGTTCTCTGTCCTCTGCCCTCTGTGTCTATCCTGTCCTCTCTGTTCCCTGTCACCCCTCTCCTCACCTATCTCCGATTCTCTCCCCTCGTTGTTCCCCCATTTCCGTTCCCCCCCTCTCGTGCCCCTTGGAAAATGAGAGAAACGCCACGCAATGAGGGGCAGTGGAATAGAGAGACGTGGAGTAGGAATGAGTGGGGGAAAGGGTGTGGATGAAGTAGGGGAAGTGAGTAGGACCTGGAAACGGTGGGCATGAGGGTGAGTGTGGAGACGAGCGGAAGGATGAGAAGGAAAAATAGCATCTGCCAGACGCTCCACCGACGACACGACATCGAGTTCAGTGGATTCAGCCTTCTGGGGAATCAGCTAAGCCATAACCATTACAACACATATGTGTGCTGACCTTCTGCTTTCCAAGAACTATCAGAAGATAACGTGTGCAAGCTGTATCGACCAAATCTTGTTGCTTTGATAATAATGGTTTTATGTTATCTGGACTCGCGTAAGTTTCAAACAACTTCGCAACATTGTGCACACAACATACATATTACGTGTGCCGTGCGCGTGTTCCTACATGACCATAGATGGTCAAAATTGTCAACACACAACCTATGACAATCCCCCCAAACAACGGCCAAGAAAAAAAAACGGGTGTCTGATGGCTCTAAAAAGGCCGTACGGCCGACTTCATAATATTGCTTTCAGGCTACAGTGCTTGATGCAGCGCCACACTATGTCATGATATGTTGTGCACTGTTCTGCTAAACGCTGCAATGCTACGCTCAAACATGTCGTGCACTGTATACTACGGAAATCAATGCTCTCACAGGATATCATATGTACTGACATGTCGCTCCGCGCTAGGCAATGCGATGTTATGACATATGCGTTGAGGGATGTGCTGGTATGGACTTGGGCATGTTATGTAAAGCTATGCTATAGCAATCGCATATGATGGCATTCGCAATCGTAATGCCATGGTGCGGAATGCAATGCTGTGCCCTGGAATTCCGCGCCTAGCTCTATTCGCCACGGTTTACAATACAGTGCAATGGTAGGAATTGCTATGGCATGATTTCCAATGCGATGCCAGGTAATACACATAATGAAAAGTAATGTTGAGGCATGCGAAGGTCAGGCTTGGGCCGCATGCGGGAAGTTCAGATTTCCAGCTGCACTGACCGGGCGTCAAGCGCAGCTGTCAAATGTAATCGCTCCCCTCATGCCCCCCTCCTCTCGTCATAGATCTGCATATGGGCTACTTGCGCCAAGGTCGGAAATTGTATTCGGCCCAGACTCCGTGATCTGCAGCTGTAGGACCATGCAGAAGGAGGAAGGGGGGGCCAGAGGGGAGGAATGCAACCTAGGTGCGGTCGCGCCATATCCCACTTCCTACCCCTCCCACCTTCCCATCGCTCTGATTTGTCCTCTATCTCCCGACGCGTGTCATAGCGGATCTGGAACTCCGAAAAGGAGCCCACCATGTCATGAACAATCGGAACAGGAGAGCTGCGCGCATTGGAGGGGTTGGTGGATGAGCAGAAGGGGGGACGAGGACGAACAGCAGCAACAGCAGCTGAAGGAGCGGGAGGGGAAGACGGACCAGGGGAAGGCGAAGCAGGGCGAGGGAGAGGGGTGCAAACGAGATCAAGAAAGTCCCGGATCCACCCGCGTTGGAGCGCCAGTGTGAACGGCAAGAGCAAAACGCCCCTCCTAAAATGAGGCCCACGCTGCAACGGAATGGTGACCGTTTCTTTTCTTTCCCGGGCAACGGCCGTTACTGGAGGGGGTCTTCGGCGGGAGGGTAACGGCAACAGCGGCCGCGGCGTGCGCCCGCCAGGGTGCGTCCGCGCCACCACCGCATCAATCGCCTGTGTGCACCGCGCTCCCTGTGCACACGACCATGCCCCATGCCCGCGTGCAATACAGCGCCACCTGCGTACACACCACAGTGCGTCTGTACACCACAACGGCCGCGTGCACTGCAGCACCACGTCGCCTATGCACACCGCAGTGCCTGTGTATACTGCCGTAGCCGTCGTTTGTAATAAGATCCTCCAGACAACAAAACATGGCTTATAACATGATTATTATAGGAAGCCTCATGGACAACGGAGCGCCTCTGGATTCCACAAACACCACGTTTTACACAGAATTTTGAAAAAGGACTCGCTATGGAAACCGGAACGCCTGCGTACACGACAACGCCTGCGTGCACCACAGCAGCCGCGTGCAACACAGCGTCGGTGTGCACCACAGTGCCTGCGTGCACCACATCGCTTGCGTACACCACAGCTCCTATGTACACCGCAGCAGCCGTGTTCGACACAGCGCCAGTGCGCACCACGCTGTCTGCGTGAACCACAGCGCTTGCGCACACCACAGCGTCTGCGGGAGAAGGCGCGGGGCCGCCCAGCGCTCCTCTTCTGCATGGCGTTGGGTCTCCAATACATGTGCGCATTAAGGACGGGTTGTCAGGAAGCAAGACCCTTTGAAGCGGGAGTTGGGATTGTATGGCCAAAGCTGGCCAATGAAAGCGGCAAACAACTGGCCGCAGAGGCAAGGACACAAGGGTACCCTGGGGAAGGAGCGCGTCTTTAGTAGGCGCTTTGCCTGTATCGCACTGCAACCGATCACCAGCCAAGAGGAAGAGAGACAGAGAGAGAGAGAGAGACCCCGCATCTTCCACTTGCGGAAGAGTGGCCAGAACAGCCTGCAGCAGCTGAGCCATCGCCAGCTGCAGTGGACGATTACGACAACGACGACAACGACGACAACGACGGCGACAACAACGACGACGACGACGACGACGACGACGACGACGACTGCGAGCGCCACGTATGTGAGCACAAATGCGTGCCGTTCAAACCACGCCATGCCTGTGAGGCTCCCAACATGTAGGGAGGGTCCAGCCCTCCCCCTCCGCCAGCACGATCGTTAGCGTCACCCGGGAGGGGGGGGGGGCTGGTACGGGTAAAGAGCGTTACGCCGGGGAGGGGGAAAAACGCTCACATGGAAATTGCTGTTTTCCGTCGGCGGCGAGGCAGAGGCGGTCCGCTCCAGCGTGTGGCAACTCGGGGCAACCGAATGGCTAATTTGCCGGCATGCGCGGAATGGAAACGCACATACGACAAACAATTCTGACCAACCCTGTGTAGAAAAAAACAACACGCGGAGGGGGGGGCACGCCACTCTCGGGACGTCTCTTCGGGGGAAAAGAAACAGAAAAGTCAGAGTGAGGGGGCCGAACAGTCATTCACTGTCCCTGGGTGCGTGGCTGAAGTGGGATTCCGCGGTCCGGATTCGTGTTGTTGTTGTTGTTGTTGTTGGTTGTTGGTTGTTGTTGTTGTTGTTGTTGTTGTTGTTGTTGTTGTTGTTGTTGTTGTTGTTGTTGTTGTTGTTGTTGTTGTTGTTGTTGTTTGTTGTTGTTTGTTGTTGTTGTTTGTTGTCGTCGTCCCACCCGCAACCCGCCCCGCGACCCACCCGCGACCCACCCCGCGACCCACCCCGCGACCCACCCGCGACCCACCCGCGACCCACCCGCGACCCACCCCGCGACCCACCCCGCGACCCCGCGACCCACCCCGCGACCCACCCGCGACCCACCCCGCGACCCACCCCGCGACCCACCCGCGACCCACCCGCGACCCACCCGCGACCCACCCCGCGACCCCCCGCCCACCCCGCGACCCACGCGCGACCCACCCGCGACCCACCCGCGACCCACCCGCGACCCGCCCGCGACCCACCCCGCGACCCACCCGCGACCCACTTTCGACCCTAACCACGTTCAAGGTACAAACCAACATTTTCGGCGCCTGCGGCGGGCTTTTTTGCATTCCTTCCAGGTGGAGAGCCCGCGACCCACCCCGCGACCAACTCGCGACCAACCGGCGACCCAAACCACGTTCAGGGTACAAACCACATTTTTCTGCGCCGGCGGCGGGCATCTTTTGCATTCGTTCTAGGTGGAGAGACCGCGGCCCACCCGCGACCACGTTCAGGGTACGAACCACATTTTTCGGCGCCTGCGACGGGCATCTTCTGCATTCGTTCTAGGTGGAGAACCCGCGGCCCACCCGCGACCCAAACCACGTTCAGTGTACAAACCACATGTTTCGGCGCCTGCGGCCGGCTGCTTTTGCAGGAGGAGGAGGAGGAGAAGGAGGAGGAGGAGGAGGAGGAAGGGGACGACGACGACGACGACGTCGACGACGACGACGACGACGACGACGACGGCGACGACGACGACGAAAAGGAGGAGGGGGGAGGATCGGGAAGGGGGGGAGAGGAGGAAGACGACGAGGCGGAACATGACGACAATGGGAGGGCGATGATGGAAGGACGAGGGGGAGAGAGGGAGGACGAGGAAGAAGAGGAGGAGGAGGAGGAGGTGGAGGAGGAGGACGACGATGACGATGAGGACGAGGACGAGGAAGAGGAGGAGGAGGAGGAGGCGGAGGAGGAGGAGAGCGCCATCGACAAGGAAGGTAGGGGCCACGAGGTCCGCCGGCTTGACGACGCCCGCGTCGCCCGCGCCCGCCCCCTCACTCTCATCCGCAATTGCGGGGTGCTACGTAGCCATGATTCACGCCGTGCACCTGCCCGCCAGGAGAGGACGAAAAAAAGGGTGGGGCGGGGGCAGGGGAAGCCACAGGAGCGGAGCGGAGCGGAGCGGATGCGCGGAGGCGTCCCGCCCGGAGGGGAGGCGTCCCGGCTGGCGGCCTGTGCGAAGGGCCGTGGCCCAGGACTCAGAGCCTCTTGATCGGGAAGCCACGAGAGAGAGTGAGGAGGAGGGCGAACGGTGTGGCCCGAGGGTGCGCTGGGTGTGCCAGGTGCGCCGGAGGCGCCAGGTGCTCGCGCCTCGGGGGGGGGAGGGGGCGACGAGCGCGGCTCCGAGGAGGAGGGCAGCGAGTGCGCGCGAGACGGCTTCGCTGCTTCGCGAGGGCACGCCCTGCAGTGACGTGGCGGGTACATGCAGCAACGCAGGCGGATGTACGCATCGAACTTCCGGTGGCAACTCATGGGAGCCTCCCACACCATCTCGATAGCTCTTGCGAATCGACGCTGGTCGAGGTTAATCGAGGCTAACCAGCGCCGAATCGACGCCAATCGAGGCGAATCGAAGCTAATCGATGCTAAATAGGCGATATCTCATCGACTACCAGGCGCCAATCGACGGCACACGCACTCGAAAGACGAAATTGCGACGGTACACAAAGCTCTCATGATTTGCCACCGAACAAAACCTCGGGGACGCGATGGCCCGGGTCAGTGCAAACACGGGTCAGTCAGGCTTTGCAGGATCCTGCGCGCTGACCGGGGTCAGTGCACCCCTGGCTGTGCAAAATCCTGCAAGATTCACGGTTCTGGCTGACCCCCGCTTGCATTGACCCCCATCGCTTGACAGAGGCCTCCTGAACTGAGTCCAAGCAAATGGGGTCGGAGTCGTGCCGCACCGACAATGCATCGGCGACGCATCGTGGATGCATCGCCGCATCCAGCCCAGGTTCCGGCGGCTCCACCGCCGCCCGCCGACGCCAGCGAAGGGGCGCCGCTCCCCGCCTCGAGCAGCAACGACACGTAGCTGGCATCCTGGCGGCGGGCGCCGCGCCGCGCCGCCCGGCAGGCTCCGCCGGCTGGCCTCTCCAGCCTCAGCCGCTCGGGAGCGCGCCGCCCGAGGGGGGGGGCGCCCGAGAGGGGGGCTCGCAGATAATGGCCAAAAGCACGTGCGCGGTCCGAGAGGAGGGACGCATCAGAACAAGCAGAAGCGCCTTGAAATCTGGGGAGATGCCATGGCCCCGGCACCCTCCCCCGCCCTGCCTGCGAGACCGGGATGAATCCATCCCCACAGCCTGGGAAATCTGTAGTCGGGGACGTCGGCAGGCGGAGGAGATGGAGATGTTCGGCCACCCCCCAGGCCCGCACAAATCCGTGTCCACTGCCTGCCGAGGTCCCCGCATATCCATCCCCCGGGCGATTGTGATGGGTGCATCCCCGCCACGGACCTGGAGAAACAGAAAACGGACACAAACATAAACGTCAGGAGGTCCGCGCGGAGTCATCGGATCGGATCGGCTCTGTACCCCCATCCCTGGCGCCTCGAGCGCGCCAGGGGCGGCGCCGGAGCCACCGCCAGGGGTCCCAACGCCGATCCAAAGAATCCGCGCGGAGCTGCGAGAAATTATGCGTATGCTGCTTTTGTTGTTCTTCGAGACGTCCCCGAATATTGGTCCCCCAGGCGGTGGCAATGCTGGCTACTCACCAAGCCACCCCAGCCCAACCCGAAATCTCCGTTGGCCCGAATTTTCGGGGGGGTCTTGGATCTACGGGTTGGGTTGGGGCGGTTTGGTTAGAGTCCTCCCAAATCGGGTCAGAGCAAATAGTGGTCGGTGGATCTCGCCATATCGCCGATACATTGGCGATGCATCGACGCCGGCGATGCAGCGGCGACTTCCACGGGCAGAAGACCAGGCTCCACTTCGAGCCGCATCGCCGATGCATCAGCGATGCGGCCCGATCCTCCGACCTCATCCACTCGGACCCAGAGTTTAGTATGCAGTGAGATGAATGCACCACGGGCTGGCCCGCGCCTCGAACCAATAGAACAGCTTGATGATGTTCGGGTGGTCCATCCGGAATTGCGTGCTCACCTGCGGCGGTTCCGGAGCGGGGCGAGCTTTCAGGCAACGGCAGCTCCGAACTCCGCCCCCGACGACGACGACGACGACGACGACGGCGACGACGGCGACGACGTCGACGACGTCGACGACGTCCACGGCCACGGCCACGGCCACGGCCACGGCCACGGCCACGGCCACGGACACGGCCACGGCCACGGCGACGACGGCGACGACGACGACGACGACGACGACGGCGAACGCGGGCGCTTGGAGCCCTCCCGGGCTTCAAGCGCACCCGATTTCCGAGCTGCGCCCAGCCGTGGCGACGAGGGGTCCCCGCTCCACAGGGGCAGCGCGAGCCGATACTTCGCGCCTTCCGCCCCACGAGGACCCCGCGCAGGCCCCCCCAGGAGGCCCCGCAGGAGCTCCAGGCGGCCCCCGAGGAGGCCCAAAGGAGGCTCCGAGAGGCGAGGCCCCCGAAGGCCGCCTGTAGCTACCCCCACTCGCCCCCCCCCCTCTGAGGCGGAGGCGCCGCAACGCCGCGGGAGGCCCACCGAAGCAGCAGGCAGCGCGCGTGACAGTGCGGGGGGGGCGCCCCGGCAGGGCCTCCCGAAAGAGGTACGCGTTCATCTGGTGCTCGGTCACCTGTGCGGGGAGGTGTGCGACCACGGGGGCTCGTGCGCCAGAGGCAAAAGAGAGGCCGCGCTGCCAACACGCGCTGTCAAAAAGCGAGGCGACAGGGATCCCCGTCAGCGTGCGATGCGAGACTCCACAAGGCTGCTGTCTGCATGCGCCGGGGCCCTTGTTGGGCTAGACTGCACGCCACGGATGGAAAAAAACGAGCAGGAGGAGGAGGACGAGGAGCGGCAGCAGAACCTAGCAGGGGAAAGGACACACCCTGCAGATTCGGTTAAACAGCACATCGTTAAGCGGGGCTGCAGCCTTCCCTGAGCACAGGCCCCCACCGAGAATCAGCAAGACAAATCGGGCTTGCACCCTCGTGCCTTGCACCCTCTCCCCCAACCTCGCCAAGGCCATCGAAAAAGGATCTGGATGGGGCCCGCACAGCGCTTCGAGCTATGGGCGAAGGGGCGCTTCGAACTGGCGCGGTGGCATGCAGTGTCCACGGGCCGCCTCGGATTTGGCCTCTGACTCCGAGTCGGCGTGGCAGCTGGAGCGGGAGGGTGGCGTTGGTGGTGGTGGGGAGGAGCAGCAGGTGGGGGTGCTGGAAGAGAGCGAAGCGAGGAAGGGCAGAAGCAAGACGAGGGGCCGGAGGTGCGAGAGGGCGGGGAGAAGGATAACGAAAAAGGAGAAAGGGGAAGAGATGCGAGGGCAGGGGGAGGGGGAGGGGAAACGATGGGGGGAAGCTGGATGGGCAGTAAGGAAAGGAGGACTGGGGTGGAAAGAGACAGAAAAAAAACACGACGAAATGTTCAGAAACCTGACCGGACAAGAACGGGAAGCGTCGCTTTAGTCCACCAAGCATGTGGAAAATGCTCTGTTGTTGTTATGCCGCGCAGGTATGCCGTGGCGCGCGTGTCGGCGTGCGTGCGGGGTGTGTTTTGCTGTTCTCCTGTGTGTTCTGCCGTGCTCCTGTTCTGCCGTGCTTCTGTGTTCTGCCGTGCCTCTGTGTGCTCTGTGTGTTCTGCCGTGTTCCTGTATCTGCCGTGCGGATCGTCGCGGTGGTCGTTTTGGCAGAGCTTCTGGGCGCACACGGCAGAAGAAGATCAGGAGCACGGCAGAATCAGCCCCCAAGAGCGAAGGAGCACGGCAAAGAAAGACAAGGAACACGGCAGAATAGACCCCAAGAGCAAATGAGTACGGCAGAATACACCCCAAAAGCTAAGGAGCACGGCAGAAAATGACCAGGAGCACGGCAGACTAGACCTCAAGAGCTAAGGAGCAGACAGAAAAAGACCAGGAGCGCAGCAGATTAGGCCCCAAGAGCGAAGGAGCACGGCAGAAAAAGACCAGGAGCACGGCAGAATAGACCCCAGGAGCTAAGGAGCAGGGCTGGATATGCCTTAAGTGCGAAGGAGTACGGCAAAGAAAGACCAGGAGCACGGCAGGATAGACCCCAAAAGCTAAGGAGCACGGCAGAGAATGACCAGGAGCACGGCAGAATAGGCCCCAAGAGCGAAGGAGCACGGCAGAAAACAACAGAAGCACGCCAGAGTAGACCCCGAGAGCTGAAGGAGTGCGGGAAAATAGACCCCAAGAGCGAAGGAGCAAACCAGAAAAAGACGAGGAGCACAGCAGAATAGAACCCAAGAGACAAGGAACACGGCAGAATATGCCCCGAGTGCGAAGGAGCACGGCAGAAAATGATCAGGAGCACGGCAGGCAAAGACCAGGAGCACAGCAAAATAGGCCCCATGAGCGAAGGAGCACATCGGCAACAAACCAGGAGCATGGCAGAATAGACTCCAAGAGCTGCCGAGCACTGCAGAAAAAGACCAGGAGCACGGCAGAATAGACCCCAAGAGCTAAGGAGCACGGCATAATCGGCCCCAAGAGCGAAAAAGACGCCAGAAAAAGACCAGGAGCACAGCAGAAGATGCCCCAAGAGCTAAGGACGACGGCAGAAAAGACCGAAAACAGCAGAAAAGGCCCGAGGAGCCAAGGAGAACGACAGAAAAGACCAGGAGCACGGCAGAATAAGCCCGAAGAGCGAAGGAGCAAACCAGAAAAAGACCAGGAGCACGGCAGAATAGATCCCCAGAGCTCAGGGGCACGGCAGAAAAAGACCAGAAACACGGCAGAATAGACACCAGAGCTAAAGAGCACGGCAGAAAAAGACCAGGCGCACGGCAAAATAGGCCCCATGAGCGAAGGAGCACTGCAGAAAAAAAAACAGGAGCACGGCATACTAGACCCCAAGAGCTGAGGAGCACGGCAGAAGAGGCCCCAAGAGCGAAGGAACACGGCAGAAAACAACAGGAGCACGGCAGAATAGACCCTAAGAGCTAAGGAGCACGGCAGACGAGGCCCGAAGAGCGAAGGAGAACGGCCAACAAAAAGACCAGGAGCACGGCAGAGTAGACCCCAAGAGCTAAGGAGGACGGCAGAAAAACACCAGGAGCACGGCAGAACAGGCCCGAAGAGCGAAGGAGTACGGCAGAAGAAAACCAGACGGCAGAGTATACCCCAAGCGCTAAAGAGAACGGCAGATAGACCCCAAAAAGGAAGGAGCACGGCAGAAATGCGAGACGCTTGCGGCAGAGGAGAGAAGGAGCATGACAGGAAGAAGGTCCTCTCGTTCGGCTTTGGATAGACCCCAAGAGCGAAGGAGCACGGCAAATGAGGCCCCAGGAGCGAAGGAGCATGACAGGAAAAAGAACAGGAGCACGACAGAATAGACCCCAAGAGCTGAGGAGCACGGCAGAATAGGCGCCAGGAAAGACGGAACATTGCAAAACGCGGCCAATGACCAGGAGCATGGCAGAATAGACCGCAAGAACTAAGGAGCACGGCAAGATAGATGCAATAATACGGCATAATACGCCCCAAGGAAGGAATATGCAAGAAACAGACAAGGAGCACGGCAGAATAAACACCGAAAGCGAAGGAGCACGGCAGAATATGCCCCAAGAGCTAAGGAACACGGCAGAAAACGACCAGGAGCACAGCATCATAAGCCCCAAGAACAAAGGATTGTGACAAAAAATTGCCAGGAGCATGGCAGAATAAGCCCGAAGAGCGACGGAGCACGGCACAAAAAAACAAGGAGCATTGCAGAATAGACCCCGTGAGCGAAGGAGCACGGCAGAACTGCTCATTCGTTGCCTTGCTCGTGTTTCGCCGACCATGCTCCGCCCGATTGTTTTGAGGATGTATGCAACGGGAGCGCGATTTCTAACACGAGAGATAGTAACAGCGCCACTCCAAGATATCAGTTTTGTTAACATGTCTCAGGCGAGACGCTAGTTTTTGAACATCTGTCGAATTCGCAGCTTCCCATGTTTAAGGGATGTCTCAGGCGAAACGCTCATTTTTGATGAAATCGATGTTGTGAACATGTCATGCTTGTAAGGATGTCTTAGGCGAAATCGCCATTTTGGATCGCCTCGAAGGCGCTCCTGGGGGTCAGATTTGGGCTTGTTTGGGGCCGTTGGGGGCCTTCCTGATGCCTTACAAAACCGTTACAGTCCGATGTTACACACATTCATTTGTTCAGGATGTCCCTAGCGAAATCGTCATTTTTAGATGACTGGCTTAAACCATCTAGAAGCCTTTTCAGGAGCGATCCCCAGACGATGTTCAAACAGCAGTTTTCAAAACGATGGTGCTCGATTTGTTTTTTGTTTGAAGATGTCCCTAGCGAAATCACTATTTTCAGCAACCTTCAGGGCGCTCTTGGAGCCATGTTGTGGCCTCCTTTTGCTTCCTGATGCCCTCCTAAAATCATTACGATGCGATGTCGCACGCATCAATTGTTTGAGGATGTCCCTACCGAAATCGTAATTTTTTGAAGGCTGCCTTGGGCCGTCTGGAAGCCTTTTCAGAAGCAATGTCAAAACTATGTAAGAACATCAGTTTTCAAGTCGATGCTGGTGTATGTGTTCACTTTTTGAGGATGCCCCTAGCGAAATCGCTATTTTCGGAAATCCCCCAATCGTTCTGACAGCCATCTTGACGTGCTTTTTGGCCTCTCATTTCGTCATCTTGAGGTACTTCGAAAACGATATCAAGACGACGTTGAAAACATCTCATTTTGTTGAGGATTGTCCCTAGCGAAATGCAATTGTTCTGCCGTGCTCTTCGTTCTGGTCCGCCGTGCTGCCGCTCGTTTTCTGAGGATGTCCCTAGCGAAATCGCAATTCGTAACATAAGAGTTAGTTAAAGACTTCAGTCGTCATTTCATTTTTTCGAGGATGTCCCAAGCGAAACGCAAATGTTCACAGACGGCGAAACTTCGCTGTCACCAACTGTTCGAGGATGTTTCGAGCGAAACGCTTGTTTTTGGTAAACGCGATGTCGCGAAGATCTCATTTTTGTAAGGATGTCTCACGCGAAATCGCCATCCCGAGGAATCCGCTAAGCCTGTATACCATGCGCCCCGCCACCCCTATAGTTAATAGATCTCTTACTGATATGAGGAGGATTCAGCCAAAACGTCCAGCTCGCTTCTCGTTCCTCGAAGACGCTTCCCGTCATCCGCCGACCCTGTCGGCGTGTGGAAGAGGCTGTTCCTTTCGACCCGTAGTTTAGCAGTGTTGTGCTTGAGTCGAAGGGAAACCCCTTTCACTTTGATCCCTCAAGGGGGGACGGGGTCCGCACGGGGGGGGCCAAGGGGGGTCCCGGAGATGGGTCCGGGGGGTCCCGGGGCAGATGCGATTCCCCCTCGTGCGGTTCGGCGGCCAAGAAAAGCCTCAGAACGCAGCAAAAGTGGTGGTCTCCCTGCCCCCGCCTTGGCTCCCGTTCAAGCCCCGTTCCTGGCCCGGCCTGGCTCTGGCTCTAACCCCCAGCCCTGGCCTTGGCCCCAGCTCCAGCCCTGGCCCCCCGGTCCCGCTGGCCACGGCCTTAGCCCCCCGGCCTTGGCTTCGGCCCATTGCGCGGCCCGGGCCCCGGCCCCAGCCCCGTCGCCTCCCAGACGCCCGCCCCCGAGCAAACACACAGCTTTTCTTCTCTTCCTCCTCCTCCTCCTCCTCCTCCTCTCCTCCTCCTCCTCCTCCTCATCATCATCATCCTCGTCCTCCTCCTCCTCCTCCTCCTCCTCCTCCTTTTCCTCCTCCTCCTCCTCCTCCTCCTCCTCCACATCCTCCTCCCCCTCCTCCTCCCCCCCTCCTCCTCCTCGCATCGCATGAAGAGGTCCAATCGAGCAGGACACACTAGCGCGCACCTACGAATCAACGTAACTCAAGACCGACCTGAAAGGGAAGAGGCGAGAGAGAGAGAGAGAAGGTGTTGACTTCTCCCGCTCGCTTCTCTCTCCTGTTCCTCGTCCTCATCCTCCGCCTCCTCCTCCTCTTCCACCTCTGCCCCCCCCCCTCCTCCTTCTCCGTCTCCTCCTCCTCCTCCCCCCCCTCCCCCCCCTCCTCCTGTACCTACTCCTCCAGCTTTTTGTCTGGAGATTGATGATCCCTGCATTATGTTCCGATGTAGTCTCGATTGCCCTTACAGGTAACTCCCGCGAGGAAAGCTCAGGGGGCTCTGCCGAAACCAAGGCAAGGAGAGAGTGTCCCGCTAAGCGGACAAGAGGCCCGCCGGTTGGCCGACGCGCGCGCGGGCCAGCTCGCTCCTTTTCTTATACCTCTCGAGTCAAAGTGGCTGCAGGCAGACAGTCAGTACAACAACAACGATGGCAAGGACAACAGGATGGCCGTGCGGAGAGGAGCGCTGTGACTCCCCCCGCGGCGGGGTGAGTAGGGCTTCGCCGACCCCCCACCCACTCGGCCTGTACATGTGCACAGCCACGGGAGCCAACCCCCGAAAGCATTTCACGACTCAACCGTGGTTGCCGAGGGGCGCTATGTCAGTTCCACTGAGGTTGGCCTCGCTGGCAGTGGTCGTGAGGATCTTTGCCTTTTCCGCGGCCCCAGCCGGCGCCCTTGTCCTCGCTCTTGCCCTTGCCGGCCAGCCCCGCCTTAGGCGTGGCTGGCGGCTGCGGCGCGGGCAAGGACACTGGCAGTTCTCAGTGCCTCGCGAGCTTGATCTTCGGGGACTGGGCTTCCAGCAGGTACCTGTCCAGTTTTCACCCAAGCCTGTCGGCGGGGCGCCCAGTCTTCCCCCCGCGACTCATCATCGGGTTCTCTCACGAAGCGCATGTTATACTCCCCCACTGAGAACAAATGCCATGTTCTTTCGCTCCCCGTTATGAGCGATTGTGAACAACAGAAACCCAATATCCATTGACGTTGCCGTGGTCGTCCTTGTCGGAACGGTCCCGGGAGGGGCCCCGGCCGCCATCGCGCCCGCGGCCGCGCGCATCATCTACGGGCTCATCAACCCACGCGAACAGCCGACCCCACTCGTTCCGTTCAGTAGGGGATCCACGCGACCTATGATCGCGGTCAGGGTCGGTGCCCGACGCGGCTGAGCCGGCGGGCACTGGGTTGCAAGGGCCGCGCCTGTGGGCACGTCTTTCATGCCAGCCAGGCCGAGCGCCCTCTGCGGCATCAGTAGGGCGCCTCGGAAGTGTTCGGGGCCTCCGTTTGCTTTCGCCAGTTCTCGTCGTGTCCCACGCCGGAGCGGCAGAGCCGCCGGGAGCATCGGCGCCGATGCCCGGGGCTGTTGAGGCTCCGGAGTGCTCGACACCAGATCCCGACGCGACAGAGCCGCTGGGAGCTGCAGGGGGGAAACAGCTATGCCGACCTCCTCGGTCATGCTCATTATATGTCTAGTGATGCCACTGGCTGCGCCCGTGACGATATGCCCATAACGGCCGATCGCCAATCGGGTTCTCGTCATGAGGGTACAATCACGAAACGAGTTCATAAACTCAATGGCAAACCGAATGTCAGCACAATGACGCCAAACTTCACTGCGAACCTCTTTGTCCAGACCCTCCTCAGTCCACGTCTCCAGCATGTCTGACGATTGAACCACCGACCTGATACGGCTGTCCAGCGCAAAGGCGCCAGTCAACCTAGGAGCAAAGTTAGCATCTCTCAGCGCCCGCAGGGCGCTGCACTTCGCGGCCGGGGAAAGCAGCATGGAGTCCTTCTGCAATACATGAAAATACAGTCTCGCGAATAGCCAGGAGTGTTCTACCCCATCGCTGATGCGCGGGCACCCTATGGCAGGGTTCATGCCGCATCCTTGCGATGAGTTCGAGCAGTCCTGGAGGTACTTCGTAAACCACATCCGTCTCCAGTCTCGTTGCAGCGCCGGGCATGGCAAAGTACTCCAGACTGAATTGGGCGGCGACGTTAATAGCATCACGTCGATTGGTGGCGACTTGTGTCTTTCCATCTCACCGCGCAATATGTCGGTCCGTGCTTGCACTCGTCAACGGATAGTCCGAATGGTCTCACATCGCTTCGGACAATTGTCCCATAAGGAGAACTGAATCAAGCCAAAACGGCATTTGCAATCAGGGAGGCTCCAGTTTGAAACGCGTTGCAATAAGGCCTCCAGGAAGAACGCCCTTTGATCCTTCTGCAAATCTATCACGAGCCAAATTCGGGTCTGCCTTCCGGCTGTGCCAGGTGCAAAGCGATGTAATTGCTTGATACCTGATATCTCCAACAATGCCTGGAACTTACGCATCGATGCGATGAAATTGTTCGGTGAGCGTCTCTACTGTTGGGGTTGTCACGCCCATGTCTCGCATGTCCGTCGCCCACTCATCCCACCCACCAGTTGTCTGGAGTTGCTTAACTTCTGCATCGGATATTCGAAGACGGCAAAGGCAGGGCGCTGAAAAGGGCGAGCATACTGATTGACGTCGGAAGACCAGATCAACGGCTAGCACGTCGCCGCAGTCGGAGGCCGATTGTTCTCCAACCTAGCATTGTATCCAAGCCAACTCATGAGACAAAAACTTGAATGGCTCATGGAACTGGAAGAAGGGTTCGCGACGTGCTGGCGACTGAGCCACAGCACCATCAGGAACCCACGTCGGGGCGGCGCCTGGCTGTTGGTGGGAGAAGGTCTGACCTCCCGCAGCGAATTCCCTGCGAGCTCCGTTCTTATCCGCAACCCATTGGCGAATATGTTGCTCGCGCTTCTTCCAGTTATCCAATGCACCAGTGGAGCTCCGTTTTCATGTTCTTCACCCTTTCTCCGAACACGAGCGACTCGCTCGCGTGTCTCGGACAATATACTCCATGGATGTTCAACCCCGCGCTCGCACATGAGTCAGCAACAGCTTGTTTGCCAGGGTTCATATGATAACTTTGCGCGCTGTTACGACACTGAACCTCCGTCTGACACTAGAAGCAATGACCTAAGCCCTGCTCGCACATAATGGAATCTCTTGCAAATGAATCCCCCGTCGTCGGTCCACAGCGGGCCCCTCAAGAGCTCGAGCTCGCCCCCGCCCCGCCGATTGTCACTGGGCCGAATGACTTCGTCAGTCTGCGTCCACCCAGCGATTGAATCATGGACGAACACAACTTCGAAGGCAATCCATTCCTGTGAGGAAACTAAGGTCCAAGTCACCTGTAGTGTAGAATCCCGTCGGCACAAGCGTACCGCCACGACAAATTCGGCATCGGGGGCGCCCCGTTACGCGCCCATTAAAGACGTTGACATGAGACCAACTAGCATTGGGTAGACCTGCAAGTTCCCAGAGCATTGGCGTGACGATGGCCGGCCACGAACCAGGAGCGCGGAGGCCCCTGCTCTTTCGGGTTGGAGCCCGGGCTCAAATATTATGTGGGCAGAGGGGCCGCCTCGTCCCTCCGCTGGCTGAGCCAAGGGGGGATGCACTCAGCATGTTCTTGGGAGAGGTCACGCCTCGTCGGCATGAGACGGAGATGCTCGTAATCGTCTTCCTTGCGTAGTCCTTCAGCTTTGTCAAGGCATCGGATGATCCCCTGTCCAGCCATCGGATCCTCGATGACGGGCATCGAGACCCGTCGCGCGCAAGAGCGGCCCATGGCATTTCGCCGAGCCGAGTTCATACGGAGCGCACGCGCGATATTGGGAACGCAACGCGCCCGCCCCTGACAGGCGCGATAAAACAACAGGTATTGGTCTGCGTCCACGCTTGTCTTTATCAATGGAAACCAATTCCTCCTCGCCGTCCTCATCGACGAATGAGCCGTGAGAGGCGGGTGGATTAAGGAAGTCTCGCCAATTATCCGCACGCGTTGAGCACGCCAGGACGTCGAGCTCCCGGGCTTTGATTCCGAGGACCTCCACGGTTCCAGGCGGCAGACCGTTTAAGCCGCGCACCGCCAGGGCAGTCGTGCAGTGCGTTAGTCCATCAGCTCCCACGTTATCAATGAGGTCTGCTGCATCGGCTCAGCCGGGGGCGCCCATGGGCATCGCGAGCGGGGACAGCGCTGCATTGGTCGTCTGTGGCAGACTGTCTGGCCAATCGTCCGATGCACATTCTGCCCGAAGGAATGACATTGCTCGCGAGAACTCTTCCACCGAAAGCTCGCCCAACAGCGCAAGCGCTGGATCGTGGAACAATTCGGCGTTTTCTCGAATAGCGTCGTAAGTGCGCCCGCGAGTCGCTGCCTGGCGCGGCGGCACTGGGCCAGCCCTATGGGCTTCAACAGTCTTCCATCGCAGATCCTGAGGTGTTCTCTGACGCATGTTCCCTCGCTCGGCATCCCCGAGATACAAGTAGTCCTTCCCTCCTGTGGACAACATTGCAAGATTAACGGTTCTCCCCCTTCCGGGGGGGCCCTGTTCCTTCGGACGAAGCTGCGTATATAATGGAGAAAGCGGGACATGCGCGCGCGCGAACAGGTTGACCAGCCCCGGTCCAGCGATTGCGCCCTCGCCAAGCTGCGCAGACAAATGAAACCTGTCTCCCTTATATTGGATGCGCAGTGGTGCATCAGCTGGTGAGATCGGACTCAGAGGGCCGCAAGTTGCTTCGCCGCATGAGTCATCTTACATATCGTCGACAACGCCGGTCAAACCGGGCTGCGCAACCGGCGCAGCAGCTCCCAGTGTCTCGGGGAACTCGGTGGGCATTCTAAGCTCCTTGTAGCGATCAACAATGAGTGTTCGTGACAAGTTGGCCTAATTCTTGTAGGGTTAAGAATATTCTTCTGGTGCGCTCTCCTTTTTTTTTCTGAGTCTCTTTCACGCGCCGTGTCGCTCGGGCGGTCAAATCCTCATGAAGGCGTCGAACTTCCTTCTCCGTCAGAAGTCGAGCCCCATGAAGTCGGCCCCCGCCAGGGCGCGCGTGCCAGAGCCGTGCCAATTCACTTGCCAGCGAAAGCCTGGAACGATATGCGCACGCCCCGGAGTAGGCGCCCCAGAAGGCCTCAGGCTACTGTTATAATTGCCGACGCGCGATCTTCACTTCCGAGATCCTTCGGGGGCGTGGACGGAACGTCAGGTGGGTCAACAACCGTATATTCCTCCTCGCTCTGCTCTGCCTGCGAATCACTCGCAGGCGCCGAATCCGCAGGGAAATGAACCTCCACCTTGGGCCGAGGCCTCGTCCGCACTTTCGATGTCGAAACCTTGGCGGCGGGTTGGTCAGTGCTGGCTGCGCCGGGCTGCGTTTCACGCTCGTCAGGCGGCCTGTCTGGTTTCTCCTCTTTGGGTTCCGAACTCAGGGTCTGCGGGTCTTCCGGCGCAGGCGAGGGAGCTGCAGCTTGAACCTTTGAAGAAGCAGCTCCCGCCCGAACGGGCGGCGCGGGCGGTCCCTTGGGAAGCTGGATGTCCGGCGGAGGTCTCTTCGCAGTAACCTCCTGGCCTTGTCCGCTGCCAATCGGCCGGGCCAGTGACTTCGGAGGCGTCGGTGGCCCGGGAGTGGGAGGCGGCTTCTCGGTCATCTGCTGCGGGGGGGCCTGGCTCGCGAGCGGTGGAACGGTCGGAGCCAGGCTCACAGCATGTCCACTACTGTTTGTTAGAGCCGATGATGTTGCCCTTGGTTCCAATGGAGGCGGCGGTGGCTTCGCAGGTACAGCCTGAACGCGAACTCCGACACCGCTCGGTGGAACCGGTGGTGTCTGGACCCTGGCCCGAAAATTATATACTTGAAGCAGGCGCGCCCGCCGGCTGAGCCGGCGGCGTAGCCTTCGCTTCAGTTCTCGTTTCGCCCGTGGCCGTCTTCTCTTGTGCATCCGAATGCTTTCATCCGATGCCCCGTCCAACAACGGGCGCAATGGAGTAATTGGGCATCCCTTGTATCTCTGGTGCGTCCAGATGTCCTCCATCGAGGGATCAAAATTAAAGTGCGGAGACGCGATATCTTGCCAGCTCATGGGCTGAAGGCCTGGAGCCCATTTACACTGTGCTGCTCTGACTCTCGGTTTCCGCGTTTCTGGCAGCATCCCTGAATCGTTCAACTCCGACATCCTTGTCAATGGCGCCACCTTCTTCAAGAAGATGTCGCATCAGCGTCCGAGCGCCCTGAGTCGCATGGAGTGCGGCCAAGGTCCATTGGTGGATGCATATCTCAGTCGTGACAATTTCGGCTGTGTCCTCCACGCACTTTTGACTTGGACGGCTGCTGGCTTTGATGTTCTTCGGCTTGCACCAAAACGCTACTCCGACTAAGTTCCAATAGCCGTCGGCAAACGCCCCTTTCGCCAGCGCGAATTTCCTATGGACGGAGGGGTCATCATCTTCGCACGGGAACGAGTACACCCTGACATTGCCCTGCTTCACGCCTCCCCCGCATTCGGGATTCGACGCAAGGAGTGAATGCCCATCGAGCAGGGCGTGGAACATGCCCACCGAAGGTTCACGAGACTGCCTTTGCCAGCAGCTTCCAGAAATTACCTCCCCCAACATGTCGCCAACGACCTTGAGAGGAAGTGTGAGCTGCACGCAGTAGCCGTTTTCTTTTGTGTTCTTGAACTGCAGCCTGTTCCCACATACTGTGGTCGGCAATTGGCTGGGGTTCTCCTGGCGCTGATCTATCACGTCTTGAAATATAGAATGTTGCCCAATGGGGAATCTCGCAAGCTGCGGAAAGCGTTGCCCAGCGGGTGGTCGGTTGGAGCATATGTTCCGCCAACCAGATTCTTCCCTTGAGCCGACTGATTTAGCCTGTCGCAAGCGGGTCCATGCACAATTGGATCGGCATGGTCGTATATTGGTTTCAAAAGATCCTTGTAATCTTATCCTGGACACACATTTTTCGTGGTACATCCGCGCTCCATAAACTTTCGTGCTCCCAAAAGCTTGGGGAACAAGGCCGTCTGTTCTCCCTTCTTCAAGAGCGTTGCATCTTGGCGTGGAAGTTCCCCCGGCCATAATCGCACGTCTTGGCCTCCCCATGGGGGATCTGTTTTCGTATTATTTGCCTTCCCGGGCACGCTCACAGCTACTCCTGTAGCATTCTGATGACATTTCTCCCTGATTCCCGCTCGCAGGCCTCTGGAGGAGTCTCTGCAACCAGTAGTCTAATGGGCTCGGAAGATCGTGCGCGACTCTCTGCTGCATTCACGGCTAAGCCGGAATCAGCAGCATTCACGGCACCAGCTGGTCCCCGTACGGCTGCGCCGGCAGAGCCAGCAGCTGAGCTGACGGCCTCCACCTCAGCCTTCCCCTGTTCGGCTGGGCCGACAGCGAACTGGGCAATCGCGGCACTTCCAGTCGCCTGTCTGGCTACGCCGGCAAGTGATTAATATGGTGGTTGTGAATCGTCGATATGTTTGACTGCTTCTTGCATGTGCTGATAGAATTCGATCTTCTGTCCGGGTTGCCTCAGGGTTTGCCCCTTAGGGGGCATTCTCCCCCTCTCCCTCCTCCTCCTCCTCCTCCTCTTCCGATTTCTCCTCTATCCTCCCCCTCTTGGGGTGCGACGTCTTGCCCGGCTCTTTACTCCACTGCATTATCCTCCACATCCCTGATCAGGGCAACTCCACTGCATCTGGGCTGGCAGGGTTATGCGAAGCACCTAGAATAAGATATAAGCTCTGCAGGATAATGATAGGCAGTGAGACGTGTGAGGAAGACCGCCTTCTTTTTGGGAATGGCCTTCATGGCAAAGATCTCGCCCGTTGCCGCATGCTTTACCTGCACGCGGCGTTGGCCGAGGCTGACGCAGAATGCGGCGATATCGATCACGTGCATGCAACATGCGACACGATCGACTGAGTGCATTGAGCCAGGCGGGCAACAGTGGGAACGCGCTGACATCCAGCATGCACGACAAGTTTGCTGCGCGGGTCCGAAGCAGAACTGCAGACACGTGTACATGGCGTGGGCACGAGTAGATACTGGCTCACAGGCCAATAAGGAAGCAATGAGAATAGCCAGCATCACAACGCACATAATTAGCCACTGAGACCACTCTCGTACTGGGGAGGACGCCCGCGGGGGTCCTGGGGGAGGTCCTGCTTTCAGGGTCGGTGGCACGAGCCGTAAAGCTTTTGCAATAAAACGTCGTCTGATGTCTACGGGGAGCACCGCAAAACAACTCAAACTTCTTACACTTTCCGGCCTGTGCTAGCCGCTTCGCGGCCATGGGACTTCCTCAACACTGGCGGAGGCAGAAGGGGGGATGGCCCAGGGGCGCCTATTACACGCATTCGCCAGGAAGCCTCGTCGAAGACGGCCTGCCCATGGCGGCACACCCACTACCTGGATCGTGAGTTAGGGGCGCCTTGGGTGCCAATCGGGGACTCGCGGCGTGTTTCTGAGGGGACTCTTGAAGCCTGAAACAGATCGTGAATCTGGGGCCTCTTGAAACCTCTGGGTACACAGTGTAGGACGTGGACGCGAGACCTCCCAGACGCTTCTGGGAGCTTATTGGGGGGCCTCCAGGACATTTTTGGAAGCATCTCGGGAGCCTCTTGGGGCTTCTTGGAGGTCTATTGGGGAATCCAGGTGACGTTCTTTTTAGGAGCGCCCTGAAGGCTTCCAGGAGATGTCGGGGGCATGTTGAGAGTTGGCTTGCAATACGGTCCAATGTTTATTCGGGTAGGTTCGATATGGAAACGGCTTTGTCGCCACTCCGTCGGCCCAGGCTTTTCACTTGTGGGGTGGGCGGATCGCGTGATTTGGTGGTTTGATCTTGCTTTGCGGGAGGGATGAGGAAGGACGGAGGAGGGACGTTGGTTAGGCCCTTTGCAAGAACTTGCGGGTCTCGTCGCGCACGCGGCAGATCATGCCCAAAACATCTGCATCTGTCATCCGAACAGTATCCGAGGGGCCGGAAACATCTCCAAACATTCCCTGAACATCTCCGAACATCTCCAGGGCTGGCGAAACCATTTCCGAAGCATTTCCGGAACATCTCCAAGGGGCGAAGACATCTCAAAAACATCTCCCGAGCATCCCCGAATCATTGTCGGGGGGCGAACACATCTACAAACCATCTCTGGAATATTTCCGAAACGTGTCCGACGTACCTCGCGGAATCGAAAAACGATGCGGTCACGCCTTCCGAAAAAGCGGCCGCGCGAGCCGGATTCCGTTTACGGAGCGAACTTCTCGTGAAATTATACAAATTACAATGCAGAGCAATGGTGGTCACGCGCGCCCGATTCCGATCGCGGGCCAAATCTCGCTCGGCAAAAATCTCCAAATATCCCCTGAACATCTCTCAACATCTCCCGGGGGCGAAAACATCTACAACACATCTCCAGAACATCTCCAAACATCTCCTGGAGGCGAAACCATCTGCAACACATCTCCGAACGTGGCGAACACAATTACAGCGCATCTTCAGACCATGTCTTAACATCTCGGCGGGGGCGAAGATCTACAAAACATATCCGGCGCATCTCCGAAACAGCTCCGGGAGGCGAAATCATGTCTCATGTCTGCCCCATCCCGCGTCGATGGCTTTGTCGCTGCGGTTGGAGTCGTGGACGTGGCCGGAGATCGGCGTTCGGGGCGCGTGGCCGCCAGCGCCGTGGCGTTGGGTGTTTGATTCGGGGCAGGTTGATGTCGCGGGCGTCGCAGCGTTGGATGCCGTGCTGGGCGGCTCTCTTCACGAGAGGGCCGAGCACAGCATCCGAAACGCAACGCAGCTCAAGAATGACATCTCGGCGGGCAGAGTGCCCCGTAATGCACCCATGCTTCGGGCAGGGACTCCCTGTGCCCGTTTGGAGGCGATCGTTTCGAATATTATTTGGACAGGCTTCCCCAGGCCATGAGTCGGGCCCTCCCCCAAGAGAGTGCCCCACGACTCGTCGTGGCACCCTGTTGGAGCCATCTTGGCCTCCTTTGGATCGTCTTGGGGCCGTCTGGGGCCGTGTTTGGGGCCTCGGAAGCCGTAGAGCCTCTTGGGGCGCTTCTTGGACCGTCTGAGACCCTAGCTGTCAACAACCGGCGAAGCGAAAGTGCCAGACAAATACGTTTTCCAACAGAAAGTTGGTGATGTTTGCCTCTCGAGGCTCTCGGGAGGCCTCTTGGAGCCCTCGTGGGCCTCGTGCCCCTTGTTGACGACATCATGGGGCGTCTTGGAGCGGTCAAGGAAAAGCTTCGGCGTTCTTGAGTCCTGGCGGCCTCTGGAGCCGCTCGGGGGCTCTCAGAGCCCCCCTAGACTGCACGGGGCTCCCATGCGACCCCCTGATCCTTGTCAGCCCCCCTCCGACCTACTCCGACATCCTATATACATATACTTGTATAGATGTGCAACAATGAACGCATGTATACATAATATATATATATATATATATATATATGAACGTACCTATGATCATGTATATATATATATACATGTATACACGCATACATGGACGTATGAGAATTTGTAGATATACATAAATAGAGAACCAATATATGTGTGGCATGTAAAGAGTCATGCGTGCGTATAGATGTATGTAGGTATACGTGCGTATGTGTATATATATACATATGTATGCATTGTAGTGTTATAGATGTTTCACTACATGTAGGCATACATAAATACATGCATACACCCATACAGCCAAACACACGTGCATGCATACATACATACCAGCATACATGCACACATGCACAAACGTCAATGTCTGCATGCATACATGTATACGTACATGCACATACATGTATGCAGACATACACATGCATGCATACATGCACACATACGTACATACACTCAGTCAGCAATGACTGCATGCATACGCGCATGCATACGTGCATGCATACATGTAGGCATACCTTACATTTAGGTATATCAGCATGGGTATATACATACTTGTATGGATGTATCAGTGCATGAGTGCACCAATACAATCCTACATACATACAACAGACATGCATCCCTACATGCACACATCAGCAAACGCATACGCACATATATGCATCAACGCGCCTACGTAAATGCAGACATGCATACGTACATGCATACATACATGCATGCAAGGCTACATGCAGTACATGCATGCGTGCCTGCATTCAGGCATGCACACATACATCCAAACATATACAGAGACAGGTGCGCAGACAGAAACAGAGACAGCCAGGACGGCATGCGTACACACGTACGTACATGCATACATGCAAAAATACCTGCACACATGCATGCATACATATACGCACATGCATACATACATGCATGCCTGCTTACCGGCATGTATACATACATGCATACATACACACCTACGCGCTTGCACGCGCACACACATTTACATACATAACTCCATACGTACACACATACAAACATGACTACATACACATATACATACCTACACACACGCAGACATACAAACCGACATACATACGTGCACGCACGCATACATGCATACATGCAAACATACATACCGATGCGTGTAACTGTAGAAACATGTTACTTGTACAACTACATATATATATGAAACATACGCAGGTATATATATATATATATATATGTATGTCAACATGTACGTATCCGTATACACACATCACTATAATGAATCGATACCAACATATACCCGGCTGTGCACAGGACAGCACCTGATACGCACTAGTGCTTCACGCGGAGCAATGGAAGCATAGCAATAACACACGGGGAAGGAGGGGAAGAAAGAAACAACACTCTCCTGCTCCTCCTGCTCCTCACCTCCTCCTGCTCCTCACATCCTCCTGCTCTGGTCTTCCTCCTGCTCCTCACCTCCTCCTGCTTTCTCCTCTGACATTTCCTCCTCCTCCTCCTGCCTCCTCATCCCCCTCCTCCTCCTCCCCCTCCTCCTCCTCCTCCTCCTGCCGCCCACGCTCATAGGGACGACCAAGGTCTCTGTGTCTTCATGCTTAAATTCCATGCATAAGAGGTTATTTACCCTCGACGGTTACAGGTTTTGGCACTCCATAGCCCCACGGTAGGGGTCCAGGGGAACCAGGAGAGGACACAGAAAGGACATGCCATCAACCTCAGAGCCGTCATTGAGGGGAATGCCTCTGCTTTGCAAACATGCGAAAACAGAGACAGCAATTTGCTCTTGCACGGAGCGTGCACTATACACACGAGACACTCTATTGTGCATGGGTTCGAGGTTAATGGCAAGAACCCTAGCAGGTAGATCACTATGGTAGTGTGGAAACCTATGGACCGCGAAATCCCTGAATTCTCCCTGTCCTTGGGTTCGGTTCAGGTGCACAAACTCAGGCAAGGTGTCAAAGGAAATCTGGCCTTCAGGGCATTCGGTATACTGTAGGACGAAGCACACACCTTGGCACGCACACGCGCACGCTAAGATCATGGATGTCCTGACGCCCGAATTGGCTGTGTCTCTCTTGCGGGCAGAGGATCCTGTTAGCCATGGGAGTCCCCATGGGTGCTGCAGTGTGCGATCTATACATGTATCTTCACATACTACTGCAGCCACCTGTCCTTGAAATATCAGGTCTAGGATCGAGTCAGAATTGTTATGTATGTGCTCAGAGTGAGGCGCAACATGCACTGTGTTAATGCTGCTGCCGTTCACTCTTGCACGTATATCAGTAAAATGCTGGGAATCAAAGTCATGACGCGGCCGATGTGTTATATGTATGATATAGTTGGCCACGTGCTGAAACTGTAAGGACACTGGATCGGGAGCCACTTGCTGGTCGCTGACTGCAATCTCGAATTGACTTGCATCAAACTTCCGCATTGGCTGCACTCGATCCTCCTCCTCCTCCAAGTCATCCTCCTCCTCCGCCTCCTCCTCCTCCCCAAGCCAACCTCCTCCCTCTCTCCTCCCTCCCTCCCCCTCCAATTCTCCTCCCCTGCCTCCTCTCCCCCGCCCCTCCCTCCTCTCCACCCCTCATCCCTCCCTCAATCCTCCTGCTTCCCGTCCCTGCTTCCTACTGCCTCTCATTCCTCTTCCTCCATCCCTCATCCATCCCTTCTCCATCCCCTCCTCCTCCCCTCCTTCCTCGGTGCTTCCCTATTTTTCCTCCTCCAATCTGAAGCTGAAGTTTGTTTCAGAATATTTCCTGTGCAAGGCAAATGGTTTCATATGTAGCATGTGTCTCCGTGGTCCCGTCCTGGGACGGGGGCGGGCGCCGCGGGAGTGGAAGGGTCAGAAGAGGAGGAGAGGAGAAGAAGAGAGAGAGAGAGAGAGAGAGAAAAAAAAAAAGAGAGAGAGAGAGAGAGAGACAGTATGTCAAAGTAGACGAACAACAAGCAGACGATGAAGAGAAGGAGGGAGACGCAGAAGGAGCGAGAGGTGGATGCACGCATTAAACCATATGTATGTATTTGTACACCAATAGATTCCAGATGCCAACATACATACATGTAGATATGCAACTAGACGTATTCAAATACATGCACGCACCTACATACAAACACACACGCATGCATCCATACATAGGCATAGACGTAAAGTCCCCGAACAGTGGTGAAACTGGGGGGATCCGGGCTTGAGGTTTCGCCATGTTTCCGCTCATGACCACCTCGTGGGCGCTCCGTGTGCTGGATGGGTGTGCCGGGGTTCCGCCACGCTGCTCCCCGCGGCCGCCCCGAGGGCGCCTCGTGGGCGCTCCGTGCGCTGCGTGGGTGTCCTACAGTTCCGCCTGGGTGGAAGGCTGGTGCACCGTCGTGCGTGCCGTCTGGGCGCCCCGTGCGCTTGGTGGGCGCGTCGAGGACTCGCCTGGTGCCCGGTTAGTCTTCCGAGTCTCCGGATACCCCTGCCAAGCCTAGATATTGCACCCAAAGAATCGGGCAAACGGCCAAACGGAAGCATCATCGATGTCCCGCAAGTTGCTGCATAATGTTGGTATACCCGTTTCTTCGGTTCCCTGGGCGTGCGAGATCGCATAAGAGGCATCTAATATTGCCTCACGACGTCTTCGACTGAGCCAACAAGAGCCCTACGACCGCTCAGCAGGGTACTAAGAGGGCCCCACGAGAGCCCCAAGACGGCCCCAATACGCCCTCAGTCCCAAAAGAGCGCCCGAGTGGCCGATACGACAAAACAAGTACACCCAATAGGCCACGAAACCGCAACAGACTGTTGACTGACCTACACCGATGCTAGGTTTCGCATCCCAGAAGCTGCAACTAACCTCCTCCTCCTCCTCCCTTTCCTCCTCCTCATCCTCCCTTTCCTTCTCCTCCTCCTCGTCCTACTTCTCCTCCTCCTCCTCCTCCTCCTTCAGATCACGCTCCTGCCCCTCCGCGATCCAGGCAAGACTTTGAGCACTCCCTGGTTCCGACCCTGACGTGTCGATTTCCCCGAACACTGCAGGAATGGCACAGGAATTCGACGCCAAGAAGCATATCGAAGTCTATCTCGAGCCTGGGATGACCTGGAGGAGAACGGAGACTGCGGAGCACGAGCAGGAGCAGGAGCAGTCAGAGAGGGAGGAGGAGCGGCGGGAGCAGGTGCTCGAGGCGCAGCAGGAGAGGGGAGGAGGAAAGACGAAGGAGGGGGAAACAAGAGGAGGAACGGAAAGAGTAAGGAAGATGGACGTCCAACCTTCGTGACGCTGCCGTAGGAGCCGTTGCCAAGCGACTCTCCGAGGGTGACAAAGTCCTCCTTCTTGTAGCGCTTGAGGAGCTTCTGCGCACCAGGCAACACAACAGTTCACGCGTCGTGAAAGGATCGACAACGGTGAGAAACGTCGGGATGCTCCGATCGTACTCGGTACGTCTACACTCACCCAAAGCTTAGCCACAAAGTTGCTACAACACACGGAGCACCATACGCACGCTGAAGCATTGAAACTGGTTCGCGCGCGTGAGGCGGAATACGCCAAAGACATCAGATACAACACCACTCGCCCGCATAATTGCCCTTTTCAGGGTGAAGCCTGACCCAACCATACCGAGTGAGCGAACCAAATCTGGGTTGTCCATCCCTGTCTTCCTCCTCCTCCTTCTCCTCGCCGCCTCCTCCTATTCCTCCTCTTCCTTCTCCTCCTCCGTTATCCTTCCGTGTGTCATCCTCCTACGCCTGCCACCTGCATCTGATTCACCTATTCCTCCAACTCCCTGGATGTACGTCCTCCCTCAACCACCTGATCCTACCCCGCCTCATACGACACTTCTCGCCTGTTCCTCGTCCATCCTCCTCCTGCTTCTTCCTCCCCAAATCCAATCCTCGTTCTGCTTTCATTCACCCTCCTTGAGTAACCTTTCTTGTTATCTCACTCGTTCAGGAATCCTGTTGACTCCTTCTCCTGCTCCGTCTGCTTCTCCTCCACCTCATCCTCCTCCTCCAACTCCTCCTCCAACTCCACCTCCAACTCCTCCTCTGACTCCTCCTCCTCACCCTCACTCTCACTCTGCCACTCGGTCTTCGCATGATCCTGGTCAACTGTTTGGTTCGCCTTCTCCACCTCCTGCTCATCATCCTGCTCGTCATAATCATCAGTATCATCCTCCTCATCATCAGCATCATCGTCGTCATCATCACCACCACCACCATCACCACCAGCAACATCATCATCGGCAGCATACTTATCATCATCAGCATCAGCATCATCAGCATCATCAGCATTATCAATATCATCATCAGCAGCATCGTCATCATCACCAGCATCAGCATCAGCATCATCATCATCATCCTCATCATTATCATTACCCTCGTCCTCAGCATCATTATCGTCACCACCACCTCAGTATCATCATTATCACCATCGTCAGCATCATCATCATCACCATCATCGTCACCATCATCTTCATCACCATCACCCGCATCTTCATCAGCAACAGCAGCACGATCATGCGCATCATAAACATAAACATAATCACCAACATCGGAAAGAGCGTGTTCTACCGCTGCTGGCGGAAAACCAAAGGGGGGTCACTACCGGTTCGACCCACCCCCCCTCCGGAATACCAGGGGGGGTCACTACCGGGTGGAACCCGTCCCCCTCCCCCCCAGTCCATCATGAAAAGGGGGGAGGGGTCACTACAGGTTCGAACCCCCCCCCCTCGAAAACCGAGGGGGGTCATTACCGGTTCGAACCCCCCCACCCTCGAAAACCGGGGGGGGGTGCGGACAGTGGTGGGGACGGTGGTGGTGGGGACAGGGGTGAGGGGACAGCGGGACAGTGGTGGGGACAGTGGGACAGTGGTGGGGACGGTAGTGGTGGGGACAGTGGTGAGGACAATGGTGGGAACAGTGGGGACAGTGGAACAGTGGTGGGGACGGTGGTGGTGGGGACATTGGTGTGGGGACAGTGGAAATGTGGTGGAAACAGTGGGACAGTGGAGGGTACAGTGGTGGTGGGGACAGTGGTGAAGGCGGTGGCGAGGACGGCGGTGGGACAATGGGACAGAGCCACAGTGGGGACAGTGGTGGGGACAGTGGGGACAGCTCAGTGGGACAGCGGAGGAGTCAGTCGGACAGTGGGGACAGTGGGGACAGTCGGGCAGTGAGTGGGGAGAGTGGAACCGTGGTGGGAACAGTGGTGGGGACAGTGGGGACAGTGCGACAGTGGTGGGGGCTCTGGTGGGGACAGTAGGAACGGTTGTGGAACCAGTGGGGACAGTGGTGGTGAGGACAGTGGTGCTGGGAACAACACTGGGGGATGTGGTGCGGACGGTGGTAGGGACTGGGAGTCGTTTGCTGGCGGTGAGGGGGGGGGTGGGAGGGGTTCGAACCGGTAGTGACCCCCCTCCGGTTTTCGAGGGGGAGGGGGGGTGGGGGGTTCGAACCGGTAGTGACCCCCCCCCGGTTTTCGAGGGGGAGGGGGTGCGGTAGGGGGGAGGGTTAGGGGAGAGGGGGGTTTTGCCGGGGGAGGGGAGGGGGGAGGTCCAGCAGGGGGGGGAATTTTCGATGGGGGGGGGGACCTTTTCCACAGTAAAGCGGCGGTGGATCACGCTCTCTCCAATATCGTCATCGTCATCAGCAGCATCACCATCATCATCATCATCATCATCATCATCATCATCATCATCATCATCATCATCATCATCATCATCATCGTCGTCATCGTCGTCATCACAACCACCACCACCACCACCATCATCATCAGCAGTATGACCAGCATCATCACAATCATCTTCTTCTGCCTCAGCATCCACATCATCGTCATCAACAACCTCGACATATGCCGCACCAACATCATCCGCAACCGCATATGCATCGCCACACGCGTCAATATAGTCAACATCCTCATCAACAGCAACATCATCATCGTCAACATCATCAGCATCATCATAATCACCATCATCATCATCATCATCATTATCATCATCATCATCGTCATCATCGTCATCAGCATAATAAGCATCAGCATCAGCATCAACATCATCGTCATCATCAACAGCAACATCGCCGTGCACTAGTCATGATCATCGTCATCCGTATCATCAATATGTGCCTCAACATCCTCACCACAACCACCAGCACCGTGAACATCCGCATCAGCATCATCATCGTCAGCATCATCGTCATCACCAGCAGCAGCGTCAACATCCTTATCATCAGAATCACAATCATCGCCGTCAGCAGAAGCAACAGCCTCACCATCGGCACCCTCACCATGCGTACCTCTCGTTTTTAAACACCGTGCCTCCTGGCACGGCTCCCCCTCCCCACGCGCCGCTCAGGTGTTGCATCGCACGCCCCCATCCCTTTCCAGACAGCCGATGATATGATTTTTCAATCCGCGGCGACAGGGTCCTCGATCCCTTCATTGGAATGTCTGTCCGCTCCAAGTCCACCTGTTTTAAAGTGCCACGGCCCGAAAACGGCCACAGAGGCCGAAATGGCAATAAAACATACTGGGTGTAGAAGCAAATCTTTCGGATGTTTGTTGCGAGGCTTCCAGCTTCCTGGACTGCCAAGCGCCTGGCCAGGGCTGTCCACACCTCTCGAGAACTTCACGGACGGGGTCCAAGATCGGGCGCCCCGACGCCGCGCAAGGTGATCCCCCTGCTGCTCCTGCTGCTGCCCATCGTCGTCATCATCGACGTCGCAACAGCAGACACCATTGCCATCACCATCACCAGCGTCATCACCACTACCTCCATCATGACAACATGATCGCCATCCTACGCCTCCACTGTAATCATGCTCCATGCTCTCCTTTCTCCACCTCCTCCCTCCTCCTCCTCCTCCTCAGGTCGTCATCATCAACCTGCGTCCTCCTCCCCACTCCTCCCTCCGCTTGAGGAACGAACAATTGCAGAACCTTCCCGAGCTCCGCGTGGATTTCCCGGATCGGCCCTGGAGCCTCCTCCCTGGCGCGCTCAGCGCGCCAGGGGCGGCACCAAATGTACCGCCAGAGAGGCACAGCGCCGATCCAAGAGATCCGCGTGGACCTCCGATGCCGTCGTTGCTGCTCGACCCTCGCCACCCACTCTCCCAACTCCTCCTCATCCTCCCCCCCCCCTGCCCCTCCCCTTCCCCCCCCCCCCCCCCCCCCCCACCTCCTCCTCCCTCCTCCACCCTCCATCCTCGCTCCCCCTCCTCCATCCCTCCTCCTCCCTCCTCCTCCTCCTCCATCCTCGCTCCTCCTCCCTCCTCCTCCTCCTCCATCCCTCCACCTCCTCCTGCACCCTCGCTCCCCCCGCGCTGTGGCGGCGCGGGGGCCGCGCGCCGTGACGGAAGGGCGCTTCTTGCCGTCCGGCGCCTGCGAGGCGGGGGGCCGTGAGGGCATCGAGGGGGAACGGCAGGGGGGCCCGCTCCTCAACGAAGGATTGCAAAACCAAAAAAACAACAAACAAACAAACAAAAAAAAACAAAAAAAAACTTCGTAGGATTGCAAAACAAAAACCCTTGAACGAAGGATTGCAAAAAAACACGTTTGCAATAATTCGTAGTTTTCTTTTGCAATCCTTCGTTGGTTTTTTTGCAATCCTTCGTTTTGTTTTTTTTTGCAATCCTTCGTTCGGGGGAGAGACATCACCCCGCGATCGACGATGCATCGCCGAGCGATCGGCGATAGGCCTCCGACTGCGAATCCGCACGTTCCTGTGCGGGGGGCCATCGGGCCCGCATCGGCGATCGATTGGCGATTGGGGGCCGATGCATCGCCCGCTGAGCCTACCCCCCCCCAAAGTTGCCCCTGAGGGGGGTCATGACTGACGAAGGCCACCCCCTGCGAGGTCCGAGGATCGAGGCCTTCGGGCCGGAGGCCGCGGTTTGCGGGCGCTCCTGCTCTTTTGGTTAGGCCTTCCCGGTAGCTTCTCGTCGCCACGGCTGGATCCGCCTCGATATTCTCGCCATAACGCACCGGGGACACCGGGGGGCGATCTGACCTCCAGACCCAGACCCTAGCGCGGTGACAAAAAACACTAAGTGTTCGGCCTCCAGGAGCCCTCAACAGACACGGGTCCTATCAAACAAACACGCTGGAAAACCTAGCCAATTGGAATAGGTCGAGACCTCCGTGGCTCACATTCCCACAAAATGATGTCAGCAGAGGCCTCCCCAATGAGGTCCGAGTAGATAGGGTCGGAGGAACGCGCCGCATCGCCGATGCATTGGCGATGCATCGGCGACGTCGACGAAGCATCGACGCTGACGGCGTGGCGAAAATCGGACTCCGCATCGACCTGCATCGCCGATGTATCGGCGATGCGGCGCAATCCTCCGACTCAATCTACTCGGACACCGTCTGGGAGGCCTAGAGCCTAGACATCAACCTTCGCAGGTCCGCGCGGATGTCCTTGTTCGGCGCTGGACCCTTCCTCGCCACACCCGTTGGCAACGCATCCTGCGCCGCTCGCAGCGCGCTCCGCGCACCAGGAGAGCGGCGGTGTGGGGAGGGGGACGCGCCGAGGTCGCGCAGCTCGCGAGCTTCGTGCGGACTGCGAGTTTTGTGCGGACTCCAGCTTCGCGAGAAGGTATGGGAAGGCTTAGCGGCTTACACGCGTGCGCGTAGATTTTGACGTAGAGCTACACGCACACACACACACACGAAATCAGAATCCGCATATCTTTTCTGAGAGTCGGTGGAATAGCGTAAGCCGCTGGTGTTCGCCCAATCGCCATATTGCACTGCACACCTTGCCCCACATAGGTTGCACCACAGACATTGCACCCGAGATGTTGCACTACATAGCTTGAACGACATATCGTTCCCCACCAACGCATAGATAGCAAACGTGGCCAACATACCTATATTGAACACCAAAGCTTGAACCAAATACAAATAGATGTTGTTTGTTTTGTCAGCGGCGAGGCGGGGCAATCTACTCCAGCGTGGCAGCGATGCAAAGACACTAGAACGCGAATTGGCCGGCATGCAGGAGGAGGAAGGACAAAGGACAGGGCGGCCGCGGGCGGGACCACACATAGACACAGACACACACACACACACACAGACATATATATATATATATATACACATTACAACGCAACTATTGCAGCACATAGCCTACACATCCAGTGCAAGGAAATACTGGTTGGGGTCCACGCTGGCAAACATTCTGCGCAGGTATATAACACTTGCTGCCTCGACGGACCCCAAAACCATCAATTCGTGCACCCTGGATGTGCACGCTGCGTGGCGGAAGGTATGCGGTACAAGACATGTGGTGCAATATATGTGATGCAAGCTACGTTCGGCGGCGAGCGAGGGGGAGAATGAGAAAAAATCTTCCCAGAAAGCTCGAACGAAGTCCCTGGCTTTCTGGGAAAAGTTGAAATGCCCCGAACACAGAAGAAACTTCTCAGAATGCGCGAGGGTGTCTGAAAATTCCCGTCGCCTTCTCGGAAGGCATCCTCCGTCTCATTTCCCCCCTTCGCTCGCCGCCGACTTGTGGTGCAACACTGTGGTGCCACCGACCAGGCGCAATGCCCGTAGTGCAACCTGCGTGGTGCAGCCAGAGCACGAGGAGCCCACGAGGCGCCCGCGAGGCGGCCACGGGCGCCGACTGGGCGAAAGCCCAGCCAACGCACGGGGCGGTCACGGACAGGGACCAGGCGCAACACCTGGAAACGCCGGCCAGCGAGCGGGGAGCCCACGAGGCGCCCACGGTCAGTGACCAGGCGATACACTTTTCCGCCGGCAGGAGCGAGGAGCCCTCTCGGGAAGTCGGCCCCCCTCTGCGCGCCGTCGAATGGGGGGGCAGGGGCGTAGGAAGATAAAGAGGGATATCAGAAGAGGGATCAGGGTTGGGGCAGACGAGCAACGGGAGAGGACGAGGAGGACGGATAGGCGAAGGATTGAGTAAACAACACGAACAAAGGAGGAGAAACACGTTTCCCTGGGAGGATTTACCTCCGGATGGGCGTGAACAGCACCAGCTCAACGTAGAGGACGAGGGCGACCACGAACTAGAAGAGGAGGAACAAGACCGCACCCCCGTCAGAACCACAAACGGAATAATAAATGGCGAGGCCCATCTTGAGCACTACACTCGAATACATCGAGCCACATGCACGACAAACGACACGGCGCGACCAGCACAACGATGACCGGAAAACCGCCCACGGTACCCTCGCCTCAAGCGGCCAGGCACGCAGTCACGCAATGAATCATAGCACGCATGGATGAAAACCGTCACCAAACAACGAAATACTCCAAGCATGTGGGGAAACGGAATATGTCATGGGAGGTGGAACGCAGCTGCCCAGAGCCCACGGGGGGCATCGCAAACGCAACCACATGGAAAAAACAAAACATCGCGGACAGAAGACATGACCTGTACAGTGAAGCCACCGTTATGATCTGTCACGTGAATGTGAATAATACGCATCCATTGCTGCCGACACGAGTAACTGCACGAACTCTTTCCACTCCGTGTGCAGCGAACCACGCCAAGGCGCGCTACAGACACGCCCGGGTTACTACTCGACGGGTGGAAGGATACGGCAAACGAGCTTATATATATATATATATATATATATATATATATATACATACATATATATACATATATATATATAAAACACGTTCCAAACAGGAACGGGAAGCGCCGCTTTTTTGGTTGCGAGGCTCGTTGGGCGCATGTGGAGAACAGCGTGCAGGACGTCAAACACAGCGCAAAAGAGCAGGATGATCATGAGGGGATGGCCGGAGAATGACATGGAGTACAAGGGTTTGAAAGACGAGCGCGAGGGAGAAGGGATGATCAGCATAAAGAGACTATTCAGCATGGGGAGGACGAAGACGATGACGATGAGAACCACGACAACGACGACGATGATGAGGATGACGACGACGACGACGGCGGCGACGACGACGACGACATGGGAGGCAATGGGCGTCTGCTGACGACGCCGTCGCCCTCCGTTCTCCCCAGCTGTCGTAACTTCCATGCGTGTTTTGTTATGCGGTGGTTCAGAAAAAAAGGTTACCGCGTCTTCAGAGAATGCGGGCGCAGTCGAGATGATTTAGCGTGAGAGCTGGCAAGCTACGCTACTATGCCGAAGCGTCTCAGCAAGTCCCCGACAACGGAGCAACCCGACAATGTCTCGAGCGAAGCGCTGAATTTTGACATAAGACGGCCTAGACGAAAACTTCCAATATTTCGATATTGTGAGAAAATCTCGAACGCGACGCTCATTTTGGGAATCCGCGAGGTCGCGGGATACGTGTATAAAGAGACCCTTGGTAAGAGATGTCCCTCCGGGCCAAGAAGCCACGTCCATCGCGCGACTCTAAAGAGTCCAAGCGTGCTTCCCGTCATCCGCCACGTCCCGATCAAAGCCCCATCCCGCCACCACTCCTCCCCTGAACCCCGCACTCCCCCCCTGGACCCCTCCACTTGATAAATATTCTCCATCGCGCGACTCTTCAAATCTAAGCGCGCTTTTCGTCATCCGCCACGTCCCGGTCAAGGCCCGACCCTGCCACCACCCCTCCGCTGGACCCCTCTACTTGAAAAATTTTCCCCCGTCCGGGCCGAGGGGCCACGTCCATCGCGCGACTCTTCGAATCCAAGTGCGCTTCCCGTCATCCGCCGGGCCGTGATTTTTTTGTGATCCCGAATCCTTCCCCCCTCAGACTCCCCCCTGTTGAAAAGATTTCCCTCTCGCGTGACTCTTCGAGTGCACGCGCGCTTTTTTGAAGACGCGACCCCGCTCTCCGAGGTCTCGCGAGCTCCCAAATGGCCAGCCACAAGACCGACTAGCGCGCATGCGCACCCGCAAACGTCAAATACGAGGCTACCGCCCGCCGGTGGAATGCCCGCGCGACAGAACGCGGCCCCGTGGCCGAGCGCTGGTGGCAGGCCGTGAGTTCAAACGGTGCAACGCACAGCGTGCAGGGCTAACATAGTACAGCGCCACAAGAGCCGCCCTTGCCAGCATATGCGAAGTCGGCAACGCTCGACGTGCAATACGGAGAGGCGGCAGACGGTCAGGTCGACCATCTGTCTGCGGCTGCAGGCCGAACCAAACTCAAAGTCACCAAGCGGCGGGCCTAATACTTTCGACAGCGAAGACAAGCACAGGCGTCGGGGGGGAAAAAGAAACTGACCAAAATGATGGTCGGCGCATCACTTGGCGCGGCTGGAGAGCGGGACGTTGCGGGTCGCCGTAGCCCGCGGAGTCAGCTTTCCGTTCGTGCGCGCCCTGAGATCACTGAGCTGTGAGCCGTAGTCCGCCTCGAACCAGCGCAGGTTGACCGGCTTGAAGCCACGCCACCTAGCCGAGTAAGTGTCCCGTATTTGCCACCTAGTGACCGCAACGCGCGTCTTCCGATACAGTGTCGATTTCGCTCGTGAAATGGTCTGGCGATCCACGTCGTCGAGAAGCACTTGAACACTTAGTGCGCGCCAACAGGCGCCGCTGAGCAGGTGCAGTCACAGCGGGAACCATGATAGAAACCATTTGCAAAAGACTCGAGCCAAACGTCCGCACTGGGGCACCGCCGTGGTGAGTACATTGTCCCACGTGGCAAGAAACATGAGACACCGACTCGTGCGCCAGAGCCCATCCGTAAAATGGACCCACTGAGCTTAGCTTTACCACAACGTCCGGGTCGTCAATAAGAAAGGCCCCGACCCATGGCCACCCCCTGGCGGCCAGGGGCCGGCTGACGCGGTGATAGCTCCTCATGCTGTGCCTTGGCTCGCCCCCGTCATGAGTGACATCCGACGAAACGGAGCTCCACGGTGGTCGCGCCGCCACCGAACGCTCGGCCGTCCAGCGTAATGAACTTCGGCTAACGATGGCGCGCAGAAGAGAAACGAAACATGACAAGTCCCGCCATCGACGGATGATCATGCTGTGCGGGGGCTTGCGACCCCGCAGACACGACGAACGACGCCAGAATCGATCGAGCCAGGGCCTTCTATGCGCGCTTCCCGTCATCCGCCAGGCCTTGGCGACGGAGAGATCCCTCCCCCCTCAGACCCCCCGGATTAAAAAATATGTCCCTCCGGGCCGGAACCAACGTCCATCGCGCGACTTTTCGAGTCTATGCGCGCTTCCCGTCGTTCGCCACGTCCTCGACAACGAGTGCGCAACGCGCGCTCCCCCTCCTGGACCTCCCCAGTGTAAAAAAAAAATCCCTCTGGGCAACAGAACGTCCATCGCGCGAATCTTGGAATCTGATCGCGCTTCCCGTCATCCAGTGCGGCGCCGAACCCCATATAGTAAGAGAGTTTGGGATATGATGCAGAATCAGCCAAAACGTCCAGCTCGCTTCTCGTACCTCGAAGACGCTTCCCGTCATCCGCCAGCGAGTTTCGAAGCGGGGTTCCGTACCCTTAGTTAGAGAAAACTAAGCTTCAGAACCAACGGTGCACGCCGGAGGCGCTTCCCGTCATCCGCCACCGTGCCCCCTGGCACGTTGAGGCGTGCTAGAATGCCAAGTGTTGTCTGGTAAGGTTTTTGTGATTTTCTCGGGGGCCCCCCCCTCCAGTCCGCACCTCGTGGCGTGCACTGGCCATACTCCCGCCGCGGGGTCCCTAGGCGGCCATGGCGGGAGCTCTCCAAGCCTTCCATGACAGCCGGGAGGCCCGTAAGACGGTCCAAGAGGGCCCCGAGTCGCCGAATGATCGCTCAAACACGCTCATGATGGCCTCAAGATGGCGCAACAGACTTCCAAGGCGCCCCAAGAGGCCCCAAAGAGGTCTCACAAGAGGGCTCCAAAAGGCAAAAATCAAAGATGCTACTGGCGTTTTTGAAACATTTGGGCGTTCTCGCGTTTTCGGCTTTCCGACGCTCCAAGAGGCCCAAGAGACCCAACAGGCCCCCAATATCCCCCCAGAATGGCCCCAAGATGGCCTAACAGCGCCCCAAGACGGCCCAACAGGCGCCGGCCCAACACGAACCGAAAATCCGAGCTTTGCGCCCACAGGGGCCCCAAGGAGGCCCCTACAGGCGCCCAAGGCCCCAAAAGGTCTTTAAGAGACCCTCAAAAGGCCCCAGAGGCACCCGAGAGGACTCCTACGAGATCCTAACGAACATCCACTAGGCTTACAACCCAAACCCAGGCACGGTGGCGCGACTTGCCGTAGGCAGCTGGATCCGCCGCCCCCCGCTGATTCACCACAGGGGTGCCCGGCGTGCTGAATCCTCTCGCTTTTGGTTCTTTTAGAAAACTCCCTGGAGCTTGGGCCCGTCCCGCCGGGGTCCCGGAAGGGCCCCAAAGACTTCCCAAAATCTGGTTGCAAAGGTGTTCCTGCTCTAGATGTCTCCAAGATGGCGTCCAAGATGGCCAAGATGGCCTAAGATGGCTTCCAGGTTGGCCCAAGATGATCCAAAATGGCCTCCAAGACGGCCCAGGAGAGTCCAAGATGCCTCCCAGCTCGCACAAGAAACCTCTCAGACGGCCCAAAAAGCCCCCAAGAGGTCCGCCGCGAGAGCCCGAAGAGGTCAAAATCAATGTTTTCCTTCGGCTTTCAAGGACTCTGGCTTTTGTTATTTTCGAGCCTTCAGACGGACCAAGACGGCCCAAGGGGCCCCCAACTGGCCCCAATAGCGCCCCAGAGGCCTCCGAAATGGCCACATGACGGCCCAAGAGGCCCCCAAGACGGCCCCAAGAGGGCGGCAAGACGGCTCCAGAGCAAGACGCCCAAGATGGCCTCCAAGATGCCTCCAAGACGGCCAAGAAGGCCTCCAATACGGCGAAGATGGCCCCAAGATGCACCCAAGACGGCCCCAGATGGTTTGAAGATGGCCTTAGACTGCCCCAAAGGCCCGCCAGAGGCCTCCAAGACGGCCCAAGATCCCTCCAAGACGTCCTCCAGGAGGCCCGGAAGCTCGGAAGTCGCCTGGTGCGATAGCTCGCTCGACTCTGTGTTCCCCAAAGGCTTGCGAAACACACTCGGGGAACGCGTGGCCCGATAGCTTGGCCAAGCTCAAACCCAACTTTCGGCCCCGCAGCCGCTTCCAAAATGGCAGGGGGCGGCGGTGATTCGCCGTAGGCGCCTTCGATAGAACATCGACAGCGCTCAAACCAGCACACGCGTGTCATAGCCGAAGGCATCTCGGAGGAGGCCGCAAGCTGACGCAAGCAAAAGCAGGCCTGAGCCAAGATGGGACTTGAGCCACATGGCTTGAGCCAAAATTGCAACGGAGGGGAAGTAGAAGGATAATGAAAAAAGAGGAGGAAGAGGCAGGAGGAAAAATCGTAAGAAGAGAAGGCAGGAATGATGGTACGTAGGAAGAGGAAGATGAGGATGAGGGCAGGGAATACGAGGACAAGGGGGCCCAAATAATAGGCAGAGAAAGAAAGGAATCGGCAAGATGAAGCTCCGGAGGAGAAGCAAGGACGATCCTACCAGAGGTAGCGGAAGAAAACGAGGCCGAAGAGGCAGAGGGAGGGGGGAAAAAGGAGCGGGCTTTGATGCGAGAGCGCGCAACGAGCCCCGGCGGCCCAAGAGGGGCAACTCCCTCTGGCTACGCCGCCAGCAGAGACGCGCGGCGCACCGGAATGGCCACCGCGCTGCCGGGGACGCCCCCGAGCGGGGGGCGGCCCTTGCAAGCGGTTGGGGGGTCTGCGCTGGATGGGCTCCAGGAAAATAGGTCAAGAAGGGGGGGGAGGGCTAATGTGCCACGATAATGGGTTTGTTTGTTATCTCTCTCTCTCTCGTCTCTCTCTTTGTCTCTCCTTCTCTCTCTATATGTATATATATGTCGCTCGTGCCGTTTAGATGTATATTTCTGGATGGGCATATATATATATATATATATATATATAAAACAAACATACGAAGGTTGGGTCCACCTCGAATGGATTCCGACTAAAGGTAAAACCATCCGTGCTAAAACGCCTAAAATATGAATTCATATCGATGACAGTCCTATCAGAATTGGACCCACCCATACTGAGATCCTGTTAAGGATGCAGCCGCCCGTAATCAAATTCGATGAGAGGTTGGTACACGTGCAATAAAACCGTAAACCAATGGAACCCAAATTGAGATGGGGCGCCCCAGATCTAATCCTATCAAAGACGCACCCACCCCTATGACACTAGTGTAATACACCTCTAGTAGAATGCCCTTCGCGGCTGACCGACCTCTAATATACTCAAGTCAAGGATGGGGCCACCTGAGGGATGGCTCCACCTCTGATTGAATCATAATGGGTATGGGACAACCTCTGATCGTGCCTCTGATCGTATCCTCTCAAGGACGAAGCCAACTCTGATACAATCCCACAGGTGGTGTTGCAGTTTTAACACAATCCTGTTAGGGATAGGTCAACCTCTGACACCGCCCAAAGGGGGATGAACCCGAATCTAGTCGTATTAGGTAGGACGCCATCCCGAATGAAAACCGATCACGGATAAGGCCACTTGTAATAGAATCCGGTCCAAAACGGCCTCGCATCTTACATAATCCTAGCATTGTTGGAGCCACCCCCAATCGAATCATATCAAAGATGGGGACATCTCTAATGCAATCCGATTCTGGAAAATGCCCATATCTCATATAATCATATCAGGGGTGGGTCGACCTCTAACGGAATCGTATCAGTGGTGGAGCAGTCCCCCCAAAAAATGCGATCTATGAAACATGCACGTGTATCATTATCCTCGTAGCGGTGGGCCCTCCTCTATAGGGAGCCGGCTAAGCATGGAACCGCGTGTGCAAAAACAAAAAAAACTTCCATCAACGGTGGGTCCATCCCAACTAGAACATCCCATGAAAACTGGGCCCACCTCCACTAGAAACCGGTCAATGATGAAACCTCCATTGAGTGCAATTGGGAAACGAATCGCTTCTATTCGAATCCGAGATCCCTGGGGCCACCTGTGGCTAACCACTGCGAAGCCGTGCTAAGCCCTGCTACCCCATGCTAAGACTTGCTAGGCCTAGCCGAACCCTGCTAGGCATTGCTAAACACTGCGGCCCTCTGCCAAGCCCTGATAAATTCTGCGAGCCACCTGCCAAGCCTAACTAAACTTTGATACGGCCGATCAAGCCCGGCAAACCCAGAATATGACCTGCCGATATATGGCAACATTTGCTAACACCTGCTGGCCTTGCTAAGTTCTGCCAGCAGCTCGAGAACCGGCGATGCCATGCGATGCCTGCTAAGCCATGCGGCGTCACGCAAAATATAATCCCATCGGGGATGATCACACTGCTAGACTGTAGTCCTGTAAGAAATAGTTCCATCTCTATTAGATATGATACACGGTGGAGCACAATGAAATACCATCCTAACATGAGAATGTTCAGCTCAAATTTCATCCCATGGGAGGTGGATCCACCTCTGCTGGGATACTTCTGTGGACGGGACACGGGAACTTGACTTTCACGCAGCGCGGGTTTACCTTTCATAAGAATCACACCAGAGGTGATAACACATCATACATGACTCCATGAAGGATGGAAACACCTGGAATATAACCGCAATATACATGTGGACCCACATATATTTGAATTCTATAGGGGGGGGAGCAACATCTATATTTATTTTTATCTCTCTCTCTCTCTATATATGTATACATATATATATATATATGTAAAAACAAAAAAAACATCAGCCCTGCTTGACCTTGTGAATTGCTGCTGCGCCTTGCCCCGCCAAGCCTCGCTAGCAACTGCGATGCCGTGCTATGCCCTGCTGGCACTTGCGAAGCTTTGCTAGGCCTAGCCAAGCCCTGTCAAGCACCGCTAAGCGCGGCAAAGCCCTGCTGGCCCTCTACTGAACCTTGATAAAATCTGCCAGCCAGCTGCCAAGCCCAGCGAAGCCTTGATACGCCCGACCAGGCCCTGCTGGGCCCTGCTAGCCCCTGGTATGCCTTGCTGGGGCGTGACAGTGGTCGCTAATACCTGCTGGCCTCGATGAGCTCTGCCAGCATATCGGTTCACTGCTAAGCCATGCGGGGCCATATGAGAGGTCGATCCACGTTTAATTGGATCCCTTTTTACGCACGGGGTCACGGGCAACTGAATTGCATGCAGCGTGGGGTCACAGCTGATAGAATCCCATGAGGGGTTTCGAAGCCCGTGATGGGTGGAAGCACGTGGGGTACAATCGAATTTGATGTGGATCCACTTCTACTTGAATCGCATGTGGAATAAAACCACCTCGAATCTATTCCTATTCGGGGTTGAGCCATTGCTCATGGGATTCGGTTGGAGGCGATTAAAAGGGCCAAACCGCCTGCAATAAATTTGTCTAGAAGGGCGCTGTTATGTCCACATTGTAATATTAATAACATAATCTCAAACGAAAAGAACCTTACTGGGAAGTCGCAGAAAGGGGAGTCGATCTGTAAATCGCGCAAAAGACATCAATGTGTAAATCCCACACAAAGAAATATTGTGGTAACATCGCGTAAAAAATACATTATATGTGTAATCAACACAATAATCATGGTATGGCACATCGCCCACACACATAATCCCATTCAACAATAGAAACAAAGTCGTAAATCGCAGCAAAATCGTAAATCGCCCACACAAAAAAATCTCATTGTAAATGAATAAATCAATCACTGAAGGATATCCTTCGAAATGGAGCCAGAAAAAGGTGGTGGACCCTCCCGAGGAACAAAAATTATTCCGACGGTAGGACCCCGCGTGAGAATATGTCTAGCTTCCCCTTAGCCTTTCCCTCCGCCCTCTGGCGGACACTCTCCTCTCGCCTTCTGGTTTTCCCCTTCCTCCTCCTTCTATGTATCACCACCCTTCCCCATCCTCTTCCTCCTCCTCCACCTCTTCTCCATAATCACCCTCTCCACATGCCCCTTCCCTACTCCTCGTCCTCCGCCTGCCTTTTTTTCCATGTGCACCTCCCCGCCCCACTGGTCTGGGCAAGCAAATCGACGTCCCTCGGCGCCCTCGACGCCACGGCAATCAGGCGCGCGTTTGCCGACGGCTAGATGGCTAGATCGCGAAGCCGATGGGGCAGCCCCGCGAGCCGCTGGGGCGCGAGAGCAAGCCGTTGGGACAACCCCGCAGGCGCCGAGCTAATCGCGGCCGCGCTCAGGCGGGAGGCAGCGCGAAGCCCAGCTCTGCCGCGAGCTGCTCCGCCTCGGCCCTGGAGGACACCGCTCTCTCGTCGAACTCCTGGAGCGCCTTCTGCAGGGGCGCCGGCGGCCCGCGCTCCAGGAACTCCCGCGCGGGCGGCCGCAGGATCAGCATGTTCCGCACGCGCGTGGCGCGGGAGAACATGACGTAGAGGTGCAGCCACCACTGCTCGTCAAACATGCCCGTGCGGCCAGCGTCCTCATCCCTGGCGAAGTCGATGGTGACGCCCTTGCAAAGCGTCCGGCCCTGCAACAGCGCGGAGGTCAGGTAGGGCGCGCGCGTCAGCGTGAACCCCGAACGGCGCACAGTGTGCGCCCCCGAGCTCTGCCACGTGAGCTCCTGCTCACTGGGCCTGAACACGAGCAAGCTCCTCGCCCGCGCCTCGGCCTCGCCGTCGTCGTCATCGCCATCGGCGCGCTGCTGCAACACCTCGGCGACCTCCTTGTAGATCGGGGACTCCTGGAAACCGTGCACCTGCAGCCAGATCCCCTGCGGTAGGTAGCGGGGGCGGAAAAGCTGGCCCGGCGCGCACTCCTCGTAGTCCCGCTCGTCGTCTGCGTGAAACTCGAAGGACACGATGGTGGTCCGTTGCTCCTGAACGAACCCCAACTTCGTCTTCAGCTCCTCCTGCACGGCCGTGGACCGGACCTCCATGCCGACGTGTGCTGGTAAGACGACGAGGTTCCCGCTCGATACTTCCTTCATACTCAAGCCTGAAGAGCCCAAAAGTGACGACAGTTATACGTTGCGGATGACCCGCTCGGATTACTACAGTGATCTGCGGGCCCCATAAGGAGGAGCTCCCGCCTCAGACTTCCTCGCAATTCACTCACAGACGAGGCCCCCGCTCGATACTTCCTCCATATTCAAGCCCGAGGAGCCCAAAACTGACGACAGTTAAACGTTGCGGATGACCCGCGCGGATTAGTAACATGATTTGCGGGCCCCATAGGGAGGGGGCTCTCGCCTGAAACTTCCTCACAATTCACTCACAAACGAGGCTCCCGCCTGAGACTTCTTTGCAATTCGCTCACATACGAGTGAGTGATGACGAAATAATGAGTGAGTGAGTGGGTGGCGAAGGGGATTATGCTGATGATGGTGAGTGGTGATGATGATGCTGATGGTGATGATGATGGTGGGCGATCGCATGACTATAGCGTTGATGATGATGATAATCGTGAGAATCTTGATGATGGTGAGTGATGAATGGGTGATGATGTAAGTGTGTTCTGGTTCTGGTTCCTGCGCGGGATGTCCAAAGAAAACAAGAACCCCACTTTGGATGTGGGGAAAAACAACAACACGAATAACGGTCGCCCAATTTTTTTTTTGTTCTGGGGGCGGGGCGGGCGCGGGAAAGAAAATGAGGGGGCGACGGTGTTTCGTTTTTGTTTGTTCGTTTGTTGCGTATTATATGTTATCTGTTTTCTGGAGGGTCCGGACCTGTTTCCTGGTTCCTTTTCGAAAGGATATCCTTTGTACGGTGTTTAAAGAAAACCCTTTTTTCGTGGGTGATCCACACGTTGATTTCCAGTGCGGGTTGCAAATAGAATCCTGTTTGTGCGACCCTTCGCTGGGATTCTTTTTGGGGCGATTTACATTGATTGGTGGCACATAGATTGCACGTTGAATCCTTGTTGTGTGGCTTCTCCACAATACTGCATTGCAGTCTTAGGTGGAAATGAAAGAAAACAAAAGACATGACCGACACACGGAAAACAAACCGAACAATTAACCGAATCCCAACATATCAACATTCACCACGAACGTGGTTCCCAAATGGTCCCAAATTTCCCCATTACGGATAGGGGAGGGCAGACCCGCTCAAACATTACCCTGTGACGTACCCAACAGATTTGCATCAAGTGACAGGAGGCGGTGGCCCAAATACGCCAGGCCAATGACAGTACAGCCGCCGTTATACAGTCAAACTATTAATTGCCGCGAACTGATACTTGGTGAAGATCGCGCCCAAATGCCCTGCAAACAACAAATCACTTTGCCATGTACTTATTAAGCGGAAGCGCTGCAAACCTTTAACCCCGAAAACGAAAACAAAACATTGTTTTTTGTAAGTTGGCGTTGGCGTGACCGGAGATTGCACACCAGCGAAAACGCAGCATGTGGAATGCCCGTGTACCCGCATGGTCGTAGTAGTCGTAGTAGTCGTAATCGTCGTAGAAGAAGAAGAAAAAGTAGTAGTAGTAGTAGTAGTCGTAGTAGTAGTAGTAGTAGTAGTAGTAGTAGTAGTAGTAGTAGTAGTAGTAGTAGTAGTAGTAGTAGTAGTGGTAGTAGTAGTAGTAATAGTAGTAGTAGTAGTAGTAGTAGTATTAAGCGGAAGCGCTGCAAACCTTTAACCCCGAAAACGAAAACAAAACATTGTTTTTTGTAAGTTGGCGTTGGCGTGACCGGAGATTGCACACCAGCGAAAACGCAGCATGTGGAATGCCCGTGTACCCGCATGGTCGTAGTAGTCGTAGTAGTCGTAATCGTCGTAGAAGAAGAAGAAAAAGTAGTAGTAGTAGTCAAGTAGTAGTAGTAGTAGTAGTAGTAGTAGTAGTAGTAGTAGTAGTAGTAGTAGTAGTAGTAGTAGTAGTGGTAGTAGTAGTAGTAATAGTAGTAGTAGTAGTAGTAGTAGCAGAGGCAGCAGTCTGAGTCGTAGATATAGCTGTAGTCTGAGTCGTGGTAGTAGCCGTAGTCGTAGTCGTACTAGTACTAGTATTAGTAGTAGTCGTTGTCGTCGACGTGGTCGTTGTCGTAGTCGTACTAGTCGTAGCCGTAGTCGTAGTAGTAGTCGTAGAAGTCGAATGATAATGATAGCAGTAGTAGGAGGTGTAGCGGTAATATAAGTAGCAGTAGTAGTAGCAATAGTAGTATTCGTGCCACGAACTGTGGTAGTAATAGTCGTAGTCTCCGGTAGTCGGTAGATAGTAGTAGTAGTCGCAACTAGAGTAGTAGTAGTAGTAGTGGTATAGTAGTAGTAGTAGTAGTAGTAGTAGTAGTAGTAGTAGTAGTAGTCGTAGGTAATAGTCGTAGTCGTAGTTGTAGTCGCATGTAGTGTCGTAGTCGTAGTCGTAGTGTAGTAGTAGTTGTAGTACTGGTACTAGTAGTAGTAGTAGTAGTAGTAGTAGTAGTAGTAGTAGTAGTCGTAGTCTTAGTTGTAGTAGTAGTAGTCGTCGTCGTCGTCGTCGTCGAACTCATTGTGGTCGTAGTGTTAATCGTGATAACAGTAATGGTAATAACAACAGTAGTAAAAGTAGTAGCAGCGGAATAATCAACAGTACAAGTAGTAGTAGCAGTAGGTGTACTAGTAATGCGAGTAGTGGTAGTAAGAATTGCAGTCGCCGTAGTGGCGGCTGTAATAGTAGCAGTGGTAGCCGCATAGCACTCGCAATAGCAGTGGTGCTAGTAATGGTGGTAATCGCAGTACTACTAACAGTATCAGTAGTGGTAGGGGTAATAATAGCAATCGTGTTAATAGTAGTCGCCGTAGCAGTAGTATTAGTAGCATTACGATTATTATTATTATTATTAGTAGTAGTCGTAGTAATAGTAGTAGTAGTAGTAGTAGTAGTAGTAGTAGTAGTAGTGGTAGTGGTATACGCAGTAGTAATAGTAGTAGCAGTAGTAGTCGCAGAACTCGCCGTAGGAGTAGCCGCAGTAGCAGCGTAAGTTGTAGTATTAGAAGTAGTAGTAGTAGTAGTCGTAGTAATAGTAGTAATAGTAGTAGTAATAGTAGTAGTAGTAGTAATAGTCGAAGTAGCAGCAGCAGCAGCAGCAGCAGCAGCAACAGCAGCAGCAGCAGGAGTAGAGGTAGTAGCAGTAGTAGTAGTAGTAGTAGTAGAAGTAGTAGTAGTAGTAGTAGTAGTAGAAGTGGTCGCCGTCGTTGTCGTGGTGGTAGTAGTAGAAGTACTAATAGTAGTACTACTAGTAACTAGTAGCAGTGGAAGTAGTAGCAGTAGTAGTCGTAGTCGTAGTAGAAGTAGTAGTAGTAGTAGTAGTAGTAGTCGTAGTAGTAGTAGTAGTAGGAGTAGTAGTAGGAGTAGTAGTAGTAGTAGTAGTAGTGGTCGTAGTAGTAGTAAGAGTAGTCGTAGTAGTAGTAGTAGTAGTAGTAGTAGTAGTAGTAGTAGTAGTAGTAGTCGTAGTAGTAGTAGTAGTAGTCGTAGTAGTAGTAGTAGTAGTAGTAGTAGTAGTAGTAGTAGTGATAATAGTAGTAGCACGAGTAGTAGTAGTAGTAGTCACAGTCGTAGTCGTAGTCGTAGTCGTAGTAGTAGTAGTAGTAGTAGTAGTAGTAGTAGTAGTAGTAGTAGTAGTAGTAGTAGTAGCACTCGAAATAGCAGTAGTAGAAGAAGTAGTGGTAGTAGTAGTAGCAGCAGTAGCAGTCGTCGTCGTCGTCGAAGTAGTCATAGTACTCGTAGTGGTCGTAGTGATCGTATTAATGGGCCCATGGGAAGCTGAGCAATTGCCAATAAACTGCAAGAGAGACCAGACAGACCCGAACAACCTCCCAAGGCAATCTCTTAGTGTAGTCAATGTGCGCGGCATTTTACCCCGCCATCGAAGTTTTCCTTTCGGGCGTAAAGCTGTCGCATGTCTCCCGCTGGGCGAAACATGAGATCGGCTTGGTTAAATGTTGCGGGGGGGCGGTCGCATCATTTCTTGCAAGCCAAGTGTTGAACGCCGCATTTCTTAATTCGACAGGGGC
>CAUYUJ010009080.1:332883-348349 GCA_963575745.1 Prorocentrum cordatum | reverse complement strand
CCTTCATCCTCTCTCCTGCTGTTGCTCCTTACCCTCCCCTCGATCGCAATTGCAAGCGCGCGGGCGCGCGCGAGGGAGGGGGGCGCACCAGCCATCCAAGCTTCATTTGCGCCGGCGCGGCGGCGCCGCGCACGGGGCCCACGGGGCGGGGTGGGGAGCTCGATGCGACGGGCGACGGAATCGTCGTCGTCTTCCTCCTCTCTTTTTCTTTTCACCTTCTTCTCCTTTCCTCCCTCCTCCTCCTCGTCCTCCTCCGCCTCCTTTCTCCTCCCTCTTCTGTCCCCGTCCTCCTGGAATCCCTGGAATCCCTGGACTTCCTTGGGTCCTCCCTGGAGTCCCTGGAAATCTTTCAATGAAAACGCTCGGATCCTTGGGCGCCTGGAAGCCCTTGGATTATCCTGAAAATCCTTCGACGACGAGAACGACGCGAGGAGGTGAGGGGGGGGGGGGGGGGGGGCGAGGCGAAGGAGGACAAGAGGAGGATTTTTTCTGCGCACATCGGGCGGCAAACTGAGGCAACGGGCCTTAAAAAACGACAACACGTAGCGCAAGGGAGAGCGCAACCGAAAGAACCGACAGCACAAAATCCGCAAGCCGAGCAACACGGGGCGACAAAAGCAAGCTGCGCGCCACCAAGGAGACCCACACCTTTGGTTCTATGATACACGGGCCGGCGATGTAGCGTAAATCGTGCCCGGCAAACATCACAGCGATGCCCGATTCATAAATCTACCCGGCGAACAAAACCACCACGCCAGGATGTGTCATAAAACAGACGTGTCATATAATTGAGCACCGTGTCGAAAAATTGGGTGCACGTGTCAAAATTTTGATGGCGCGCCGGAGAATTGGATTCCCCAGGCAGGGTAGCAGCTGTCGTCATGGTCAGGGACGGAGTCCTGGCAGGGGCACGAGCTGACGGTAGCAGGCACCAAATGAGGTCCATCAGGGGGTAGCTGCCACTGATGCTGTTCCTGCTCCTGCTGCTGCAGAAGATACCCCTGCTCCTCCAGCTTCTGGCGCCCCCCCCGCAGCTGCCACCCCCGCGGTAAATTCGGCCTGCAGCTCGGACACCTGCTGCCGGAACTGCGATGCCTCTGTGTCCGCCACAGAGCCGACGGCCTTCCGCAGCTGCTGCTCCGCTGACAGTTTGGGCTGCAGCTCGGACACCTGCCGCCTGAACTGCTCTACCTCTGTGGCCGCAGCAGAGCCGACAGCCTCCCGCAGCTGCTCATCCGCAGACAGCTCGGCCTGCAGCTCGGACACCTCCTGCCTGGCCTGCTCCGCGGCGGAGCCGACCGCCTCCTGGCGCTGCTCCTCCGTGGACAGTTTTGCCTGCAGCTCGGACACGCGCTGCCGGAGCTGCTCTGCCTCTGTGGCCGCGGCAGAGCCGACGGCCCCACGCAGCTGCTCGTCCGCGGACAGTTTGGCCTGCAGCTCGGACACCTGGCGCCTGAACTGCTCTGCGTCTGTGGCCGCAGCGGAGCCGACGGCCTCCTGCGGCGGCCCCATCGCGGTTAGCTCGGCCTGCGTGCTCGGACGACTGCTGCTTGACTTGCTCTGCCTTTGTGGCCGCAGCAGGGCCGACCGCCTCCCGGCGCTGCTCCTCCGCGGACAGTTTGGCCTGCAGCTCGGACTCCTGCTGGTCCGCCAGGCGGGCCCACTTCGCGAACTGAAGGCGGCCTCGACGCATCGCCCTGCGCTCTCGAACAACTGCGCGAGCAAGTAGCGCTGCGCTGGCTTCAGACCCAAAACACATGTGTCACAAGGCAACAAAACTGAAAAATCGGGTGCTTCGCGGACACCCAACACCTGAACAATCTGATGCGCGACATGATCCAGATCCCAGAAGCGGAGAAGGTCGAGGACATCCGTCGTGACCAGACCGGAGCCACAAGGCGGGTCAGGTGGTCTGGCCTGCAGTGCACGGCGGAGCCTTGCCCGCCTATGCTCGGACAGCATCAGAGTCTTTCCCTGCGCAGCATCGTCGTGAGAAGCCTCTAGTGGCGCTGCCAGCCCCGCCGGGGCGGCTGCCCCAATTGCCGTCGCTGCCGTCGCGCCCGCCACCGCTGCTCGGGGCCGCCGGGCAGTCCGGCGGCTGGACAGCTGCCAGGGACAGCCTGGGAGGCGCATCCATCGCCGGCGGAGCGCGCAATCCTGAATTGGGGCGCGCTCGAGCCGAGACGGCCCGCGGGGAAGCACTCTTGCTCGCGAGCGCGCAGGGGTGCCAGGCGCCGCCAGGAACTTGCAAGATAACAATGGCGTAAATGATCCACTAGGTGCGCTGGAGCGGACCGCGCTGCGACTCAGATGCGGGAGACCCAGAACAGCGCCAGGTCAACGTGCAGCGCCAGAATGGCGAAGAGCAAGATGGCGTCGAACTCGGAGACCGCCAAGAGGCCGAATAAGGCGACGAACATGCACGCAGGCGCTCGACGGAAGTGCTCCGGAACGCCAAGAGGGGGGCGCAAGCGGAAGCGCCGCCAACGAACGACGAGCGGGCGCGCAGGCGCTCAAAGGAAGAGTTCCAGATCGCCACACGGAGGGCGGGCGAGTCGCAAGCCCGAGAGCCTGGGGGGGGCCCGGAGGTCGGGGCGCGCGGACAACCTCAGGGCGCCCAGAACGGCCGGGGAGAAGGAAACAAACGCAGCCCGGCGACAGGGGCCAATGGCCTCGCGAGCCAGAGCGGAGCCACCGGCGAGAACTGCGACAGTCACGTATCGTCGCAGCCTGGGGGTGGGGTGGCGGCGGCGGAGTGCCGCTGGGAGCTGCGCGGCGGGGCCCGCGGCGGCTGCGAGGAGGTGCCGCGGGGCGCGCGGGGCGGCGCGCGCAGCCCCAGCCGGCCCGGTGGTCTCGAGCGAGAGACGACGGGGGAGCCCAAGGGCCCCGCGGCGGCGCGGGGGCGGACGCCGGGGCGGGCGACGCGGCGCCAGGGGCGCAACGTCGCGAGGCCCGAGTGAGCGAGCAGAGGGCCAGGGGAAGGCCGGCACCCCCACAGGGCGCTCGCGGGGTGGCATTGCGCACGAGGCCGCAGCGGCCGCGAGCGCGGCCGCGGCAAAAGGGGGGAGGACTGCGGCTGACAGCCGCAGTGTCAGGTATGGGAGTACGTCGGAGGGAGGCGACTGACAGTCGCGGTGAACGCACGCGGTGAGCGCGGAGTGCGGCGAAGCCTTTCCCTCATCTGCTTGGGCAGCGTCAGGGCATTTCCCTGCGCAGCTTCGTCATGAGCATAGAATGGCGCTGCCAGCCCCGCCAGGGCGGCTGCCCCAACTTCCGTCGCTGCCGTCGCATCCGCCACCGCCGCTCGGGGCCGCCGGGCAGTCCAGCGGCTGGACAGCTACTGGGGTCAGCCCGGGAGGCGCACCCATCGCCGGCGGAGTGCGCAATCCTGAATTGGGGCGCGCTCGAGCCGAAACGGCTGGTGGGGGCGCGCGAAGCGTCGAGAATTAACACAAATCCCAAGACATCCCACATGTTCCAATATCTTCGGGTTTTCGTCTTCCCCACAACGTCCCAAATTTTCCACGTTTTCAAATATGTTCCACGTTTCCAATGCGCTCCACGCGCGCGTGCGTGCGTTTTGGAAACGCCCAGGGGCCATGCTCTAGAGGCCTGCGCGGAGGCGCGGGGCAGGGGGCGCTGGGGGGAAACAAAAAATGCAGTTTGCGCATATGACGTTTGCCCTCGTAAACACGCGTTCAAATAGGATCGCAACTCCCTCTCGCAACGCTCGGTCGCGCCAGCATTGCCGCGGCGACGCGGCGCCCGCAAAGCCGTGGCGCCGCGGCCACGGCGCAACCAATGCCTAGTTTTGTCGAGTGCCGCGAAGCGCAACCCGATGATGTCGCTCAACTAGTTGCCCCCCATATGGCGCCAAGAAGCCGCCACCAAAAAATACGCGAGCAGGCCGGGCGCGCGGCCGCCCGCCGGGAAAACAACAACAATAATAAAGAAAAAAACAAACAAAACAAACAAAACAAAAAAAAAAAAAAAACATCAACTGCGCGCGACTGGCTCTGGCGGCAGACGTCGCAACGAGGTTCGGCGGTTTGCGGGCGCGTTTGGTATCGACGAAACAAAGCTGATCACAGCGCGACCGGAAGAAGAAGAGGAATAATAAAAGAAAAAGAAAAAACAACAAAACAAAAAAACGAGGAGACTGATGACAGACCCCCATGCCCGCAGTGCGCCCCACCGACATCTGGAACTACGCCGCGCGTCGCCATCGCCCGCGCCACAGCGCCGCGGGTCCTGGAGGAAGCAGATCAGGCGCAGCACAGAGGGGGTGGGGAAATCTGCCGCGCGAGGGAGTGGGGCGACGTGGACGCACACAGAGAACAACCTCGACGATGGCGGGGGAACAGGCGAGGGCGGAAACAACCGACGCAAACAAAACAATTATCCCAGTGCGACACTACCTAGGAGTGGGGACCTCTAGGAAAGCAACATTAGTAGGAGCGGTAAACGCCATCCTCCTCCTTCTCCGCATCATGGTCATAGATGCTGTGCTGCGCTATGCTATGCTATGCTATGCTCTGCTCGGCTCTGCTCTGCTGTGCTGTGCTGTGCTATGCTATGCTATGCTATGCCATGCTGCGCAATGCTATGCTAGGCTAGGCTAGGCTAGGCGTGGCTGTGCGATGCCATGCTATGCTGCGCTATGCTATGCTATGCTGCGCTATGCTATGCTATGCTATGCTGCGCTATGCTATGCTATGCTAGTATGTTGCGTTTCCTTCGTTTTCGCCTTCACGCTTGCCTTTGCGTTTGCCTCTGCTTGCCACCCAGGGGGCGCAACTGGGGGAACCGCGCGTTTGCTTTTACCTTTGCCGCTGCTTTCGCTCGGCTCCCAGGTGGCTGGGGGAATCGCCCGGGGCGGTTTACACTGCCTGGCCCCTTTAATCGAACAGAATAAGAACCCTTCTAGCCAGAGCCTAGGTCGGGAACAAAAACACGGGGCGCGCGACGAGGGGGGATGGACATTTAAGCGCGAGCGCAAACATCGCACGACACAACAACATTTCACCGCGCGGCTCTTCGCATCGAGCGGTGTGGACGCAGCGCGGCCCGGCTCGCGCAACGCGCGCGCGTCGTTGCGTTCGCCCCACTCCCGCCCCCGAAAAAGTTGGGCAACCGTTGCATTGTGGTCTTCGGGTTGCTCTTGATGGGCGTCTGCGCTGAGACAAATGAGAGTTTGGGATGCGCGAGTGCGCGAGCGGATCGATTGGCCGACCTTTGACCAGGACGTTCGGCGACAGATGCGCGCCCACCAGGGAGGGGGAGGTGATTCACCGCCGGCGTCTGCGATATTGGAGGCACGGCGGAAATTTTGAAACAATTTGCGTGCTCTCTGGAACGACTCAGGAACGACACCCTCAAAAAACATACGTCCGCCAGGAGGCCGAGCATCTGTTTCCCCGGTGGCCATGGCGCCCGCGACGCGCATGCTCGATCTTTCGCCCGCGCGGCGACATTCAACCGCAAACCCCCCAAGAGACGTCCCAAATTGGACGCAAAGGTATCCGAACGCATAGAACAGCCCCTCGACGAGCACTGCCCATCGAAAACCCACTGGTGGAAACCCAATGTAGATACCATCCTCTGGCTGCAACACGCGGCTATATCAATCAGGAGTCTACAGGACCCAATGCACAAACGCGCCCTGCGAGCGCACTCGCGCACGCGAGCGGGTGACCACGGCCGCCCGCTCGTGGGCCCACGCGCGCAAAAAACGGTGCACGTAGTAAGTTGTTGCGTGAAGCGGCGGCAAAATTTTATCGAAAACCCATTGATGAAAACCCAATGTAAAATTTCATTCTCTGGCTGCATCAGGTGGCCATATCAACCATCGCTGTGTAGAGGCCAATACACAAACGCGGTCTGCGAGCACCCTTGCGCACGCGAGCGGGCGACAGCGGCAACCCACTCGCGTGCCCGCGCGCGGGAACGATGAATGTAGCATGCGTTTTGCGCACAAGCGTGGGGCAATGCTACATCGAGAAAGCACGGGTCGAAACCCAATGTGAGATTACCTTCCACAGCTGCACGGGATCCGTTTACCCGCAAATGCGCAATGGCCAATGCACAAACACGTGCTGCGAGCGCAAACGCGCAAGCGCAAACGCGCACGCGAGCGGGTGACCGCGGTCACCTGCTCGTGGGCGCACGCACGCGAAGGCGATGCATGGTGCACGCGGTTTACATGCCGACGTTGGCAATGTCACATCGAGAGCCCACTGGTGGAATCCCAATGTAAAATTTCATTCTCTGGCTGCAAGAACAAACTAAATCAATTAGGACTCTACTAGATCCAATACGCAGACACATTCTGCGGGCAAACTCGCGCACGCGAGCGGGTGACCACGGTCACCCGTCCGTGGGCCCACGCGGGCGAAGACGATTCGTGCGGCATGTGGTTTGCATACAAGCGCGGGCAATGTTACATCGAAAACCCAATGATGAAAACCCACTGTAAAATCCAATGCTATGGCTGCAGCACGTGGCCATAACAATCAGGAATCTCACAAGCACGTTCTGCAAACGCAGTCGCGTACGCGAGCGGGTGACCGCGGCCACCCGTTCGGGGGCCCACGGACGCGAAGACAATGCATTTAGTATGCGCTCTGCATGCAAACGCTGGCAAAGCTACATCGAAACCCAACGATGAAGACCCAATGTAAAATTGCAGCCTCTGGCTGCACGAATCGACATCATAAATCAAGAATCCACAGGAGCCAAATGCACAGACACGTGTTGCGAGCGCACTCGCGCACGGGAGCGGGTGACCACGGTCACCCGCTCGTGGGCCCATGGGCGCGAAAACGATGCACGTGTATGTTCTGTGCATAAAAACGTGGGCAGTGTCCACGTCCATCCTGCCCCTGCTCCTGCTCATGCTGGTGCTGCTGCTCCTCCTCCTCCTCCTCCTCCTCCTCCTCATCATCATCATCATCATCATCATCATCATCATCATCATCAGCATCGTCATCATCATCATCATCATCATCATCATCATCATCATCATCATCATCATCATCATCATCATCATCATCGTCATCGTCATCATCATCATCATCATCATCATCATCACCATCATCGCATCCTCCACACAACCGCCTCTCTCCCTCTTCCTCCTCCTCCTCCTCCTCTCTCCTCCGCCTCCTCCCCCTCCCTCCCTCCTCCCTCCTCCCTCCTCCCTCATCCCTCCTCCCTCATCCCTCCGCCCTCCTCCCTCCTCCTTTCTCCCCCTCCTCCTCTTCCTCCTCCTCCTCTTCCTCCGCCTCCTCCCCCTCCATGTCAATCCTGCTCTTCCCCCTGATAGTCCACGTCGCGCCCTCTTCTTTGACTTGTCGTCCTCACGTAACCACCTTTCATTCTTCTCTTCGTTCTCCAATGGTCTCCTTCCCCCTTCCAACCATCGCGTTCGGTTTCCCGTCCCTCCCCTCCCCCTCCTCCTCGTTCCCCTCGTCACCCCCGTCGGCCTCCTCTTTCCGCCTCCTCTTATCATTATTTTTCCTCCTCCTCCTCCTCCTCCTCATTCTCCTCCTCCCCTTCCTCCGCTTCCTCCTCCCCCTTCTCCTTCCCCGTCCCGTCCCCTCTTCCTCCTCTTCCTCCTGCTCCACCACCTCCACCTCCACCTCCACCTCTACCTCCACCTCCACCTCCACCTCCACCACCTCCTCCAAACTCCTCCTCCTCGTCCTCCCCCCCTTCTCGTAGTCCTCTTCCTCCTGCCCCTGCTGCTCCTCCTCCCCCTCCCCCTCCTTCTCCTCCACCTCCTCCTCCTCCTCTTCCCCTCCTCCTCGTTTTTCTCCGTCCTCCTCCTCCTCCTCCTCCACGTCCCCCCCCTCCCCTTCCTCTTTCTCCTCCTCCGCCTCGTCCTCCTCCTGTTCTTCTGCCTCCTCCTCCTCCTCGCCCGCCTCCTCCTCCTCCTCCTCCTCCACCTCCTCCTCTCCTCCTCCTCCTCCTCATCATCATCCTTCTCCTTCTCCCACCCCCACCGCCCAGCCTTCTACGGGAGCAGGGGGCTTCGTAGAAGCCCTCCCGCCTTCTGAGGAACCTTCTTATCGTAAGCCCCCGAAGCCTTTCCAAAAGGGACCCCCTCTTCTCAGAAAGCCATCCACCTGGCCCCCGGTTTGAGGCCGCTGGCTGTTTACGGCAATTCGGACTGCCTCTTGAGGCTGGGGGGAACCACAAATCAACCCCTGGGTGCATCATGGGTGCGACCAGAGTTCAGAAGAAGATCTCCGCCGTGGCGACGAAAAGCCTCCCACGGAGGCCAACAGAAGCTCCAAGGGCGTCCAACAAAACCTTGAGCCCTGACGTCCGGCGATATGATTTGTTCAATCCGCGGGCCTGGAGAACCCGACCCATTCCCTGGGACGGGTCCTCATCCCGAGTCGTTTTTGTTGACGGTCTCAGGGCCTTGTGAGGGCCCCCGAAGGCCGAAAGTTGCCCAAAACCGTCCGCCGTGAATTCTCCACGACTCGGGGGGTCTGGGATTCCCCATCCTTGGCCCTCGGACCTCCCCATGTGAATCGCACCTCATTGCCGCACCCTGGGCCGCCGCGGGTGGCCAGCGAACCACGGCCGGCAGGGTCAGCAGCGCCAGGTTGCTCAGCGCGGGACACAGCACCGTCATGAACACGACCCCCGCCGCCGAGCGCCGCCAGCTGCGCGCGCTCTGCGCTGGCAGCCGGAACCACCGCGGCCCGGGTGCCGCCTGAGGTCCGCGCGGATTTCTCGGATCGGCGCTTGGCCTCCCTGACGGCGCCTCCGTCGCCGATCCACGAAGTCCGCGCGGACATCCGAAAGCAAGGCTCGACGTAAGCACTGCCCCTGTTCCGCTTCCATCTTGTTTTCGTTGCCGTCGGTCCGCCGTTGCTGCAAAACGGAATCAGAACGAACACGGCCCACGAAATCGCCAAACACCGTTTGGCTCGAGTCCTGCCTCCTAAAGTTGATGCCTGTGCATTCGTTGTACGTCTTGCTGTGATTATGCTTGGAACTATCTTCACTATGAATCCTAACTGCACGAGCCTCGGGGCGCCAGGTGCTCGCCTCCGCCGCGGCGGTGCCCTCGTCGGTGCCGCACGCAGCGCGCCGACGCCACGCGCCGCGCGCCGCGTGCGCCGCGGCGCCAGCAGCCGCAATCGCCCCGAGGCAGAGCGCCGCGAAGCCGAAGCGGACGGCGCTGATGGCAAAGAATTACACAGCGGCACGGGCACAAACTTTCCGAGGTCCGCGCGGATCTCTTGGATCGGCGCTGGACCCCCCCTTCCTGGCGCGCGGAGCGTGCCAAGGGTGGCGGCGGAGGCGCAGCCAAGGGCGGCCCGGCGCAGACCCGAGACAGACACGCGGAGCTCCGAAGGTTCGTGTGCTGATGCCGCTGCGTCTTCCTCGCGCTGGCCCAGGGGCTCAGGCCCGTGCCGAAGCCCTTCGTGAGCACCGCCCCGACCACGTCGAGCGCGACGGTGAGCAGCGCGAGCACGTAGCCGAGGAGCCTACGGCGCCCGCTCTGGCCCCACGCCTCCTTCCGGGGGCCCTCGCGCTCCAGCGACACCATCAGCACCCCGGCCACGGCCAGCGCCATCGACGCCAAGCTCCAGACCGAGGCCTCCTCGCGGAAGACGAAGCCGCCCGCGGCCGCGGCGATGAACGGCTTCAGGGAGTCCACCAAGAGCACCCGGCGGGCGCCGATCAGCCTGGAACCCATTGGTATGATTCGCGACAAAGCCGGTGACTGGCCAAGGCCCCAAAACCCCTGGGTCACGTCGCGAGTCGCGCCGGCACCGCGTGGGAATCAGCCATTCCTTCCCAGACGGCGCTGGCGCGAATTGCGACATGACCGACCCCCTCAACAAAAACTCCAGGGCATCAAAGAACGGTCTCCTGATGGACGCCAGCCAGGCGGTGTCGCCGACCACGATGCCGACCAGGGACGACAAGCACAACGCCAGCCCCGCGTCCCGGTCGAGCAGGCTGGCCGCCTGGCCCAGCCCGCCGGCGGTGGTGAAGGCCAGGATGCCGGCCAGGATGGCGCTCGCCAGCCAGGACTTGAAGAGGTTAAGGGCAAAGGCTGAGCCCGCCCAGTGCTGGGAGGGTCGGGCGAAAGGGGAGGGTAACCTGAGATCCAGGCGTTGAAATTGTTGCACGAAGGGCATTTTCGCCAGATTTCGGGTCCTGGGACCAATCACAGAACGACCGGGCTCGAAAAAAAAACAGCTGAAAGACGGGGCCTAGAAGGCTCTTGTCGTGATTGTTGAGGCTGTCCCACTTTTGTTCACAACGTCGGATCCCACAGTAGATAGAGAATCTAGCGATTCTCCTGGCGCCTCCCAGCGTCTGAGGGACCAATGTGTCGAGGACAGCGCCTGGCGGCGGGGCAGCTGATGGCAGCAGCATGGGGGGGAAACACACGGGACCGGCCGCTACCCAGACCTCTTCCAGGGGCTTTCCATGAGGGCCACAAGAAATTAAAACACGCAAGGATAGCAGTCCCTGACATCCAACGTCCAGAAAAAAACCCGGATATCGTACAAAAACACAACCGGAGGCCTGGGCCCCCTCTTTCCACGCCACTTTTCGGACCGCATCGACCTGCGATGGCCCTGGGGCCCGACACCTGGCGAAAATGCCCGCTGTGCCAAAATTGCAACGCCCGACCCAGATCCCCGACGTCGTGATTTGTTCTTTTTGTCGACCCCCAGAGGTCTGGACCCTTTCCCTGGGACCGGTCTTCATCCTGAATCGTTGTTTGACGGTCCCGAGGCTCGGGAAGGGCCCCCAGAGGCCGAAGATAGCGAAAAACCTCCCGTCGTGATTTTTGTTCACAGCGCGAGGGGACCTGGGGAGTCTCAAGCTTCCCCCCCCCCCTGGGCACTCCCCCCCTCTCGCCCGACCCGAGCTTGTCCCACAGGATCAGCCCCACTGCCGCCACCAGCGGCGCCCCCAGGGCCGCGCCCACGCCCGCGGAGGCGCCGGCGGCGCCCGCGTGGCAGGCCACGGCTGCCGCCCACGCCCGCGGTGCGCGGCGGGCGCCGGCGGCGGCGCCGAGCGCCAGCGCGGTGCCCCGGCTGGCGCGCCCGCGCCGTCCGGTGGCGCGCATCCCAGACATCCGGCGTGTCGAAATCAGATTGAGACGGACTGCCCCTGAGATCCTGGCGACTCAATTTTTCAAGCCAGACGTTTTCGCTCAACTTCAAACCCCGGGACCCTTACAGATCGATCCAGCCCCAAAAACGACGCAGGAAGATTCGGTCTGGGGGTCCGGTCATGATTTTGGCGATGCTGCACTTGCTTTTTGCAACCTCGGATCTCAGAGTAGACCTCCGACGATCTGACTTGCTCCACCAGTGCTTTTTTCCTACCACTTCGGCCTCTGGGGGCCGGGGCCCGGGAGCGTCAGAACGAATCGAGGGCGAAGAACTGGGCACAGGGGAGGGGTCGGGATCTATGGGGCCGCGCAGTGAAAGAAATCGGATCTGCGGATGTCGGAGGATTTTTTCTTCTGTTCTTTTTTTAAGAATTGTCGGCCCTCGCCAGCCCACCGAGACCAGCAAAAACACAACTCGGGAAAAAGCACAAGCCTCGGGAGCCCGCGCCTCGGAAAAATCGGCACGCCGGATGTCTGGGCTTGCGAGGGGCCCCATGGACACCCGGCACCCGGGCGCCGCGCCCGCCCCGGGCGCAGGCGGGCCCACGGCGCAGGCCCGCCCAGGCGGCATCTGGCCGGGGCCACGGCGGGCCCGCGGGGCCGCCGGCCCTCCGAGCCGGCGCGCGGGCGCCGAGCGCGTGCCCTCTCGCGTCGGCGTGCGCGGGTCCGCCGAGGCCCCTCGGCACGACGCGGGCGGTATCTCACACGAGCTGCGGCCCGTGCAGCCGACGGCACGCAGCCTGTGCAAGCCCTCCCCATCCGCGGGGAGGGGGAGCCACAAGGCACCGGCACCGCAGACTGCTCAGACTGCTCCCCCTGACGTTGCCTCCACCGCTGCCCCGTCCCATCGCTGAGCGTCGCTCTCTCGCGCCTGCCTCGGGCCACCGGTCCTGGCGCTCCACCCTCCGGCTAGCGGCCCCATGCACCGAGGCCTCGACGGATCCGCCCCAGGGCAGCCCAGACATCATCTGGTGGCTCGCAACAATAGGGGTGGCAGGTGCTGCCCGCCGTCTTGGCCAGCTGGGGACGGGGGAGGTCCGCGACGCGGGATGGACGGAACGCCTCCCCATCCTCCTGCTCCTCCTCGTCCTCCTCCTCCTCCTCCTCCTCCTCCTCCTCCTCCTCCTCCTCCTCCTCCATTCGTTTCCCTGGGAAATAACTGATCCCTGTCGCACCCCGGGGATAATTTTTAGGGCGGGCTGGGCGTTTCGCCTGAGACTTCCTCCTCATGTATGATCATGAAGCTTCAACAGTAGCAACAGTTTCACACATCGAGGGCGGGCCGTTTTCAAAATGTGGTTCTCGCCTATTGAAAGCGAATGGTGTTCAAAATGTGGCTCTCGCTTTAGCGCCGCGCACATTCGTCGTAAAAAGTTGCAAGAGCTTCACGGATTGAGGGCTGCTCCATTTCAAAATGTGGTTCTCGCCTTAGCGCCGCGCGCATTTGATTTTGGACAATTGGCGAGAGTTTCACATCTTCCCATGATCAGCGTAGCAAGCATGACTTGTTGGTAAAATTCAAGATTATGAGGGTGCAACAGATAATTATGTGGATTCGCGGTGTTCAGGTCCCACGAATAGCGTTCTGGCAAGATTCAGAATCGTCAAGACGCAACAGGAAGGTTGATCCGTGGCGTTGGAATCCCAAGAAGAATGTTTTTGCATGCTTCAAGGTCTTCAAACGGTCTTCCAATTCGGCAATTCCCTGTGGAAATGAACCGTTGTAGTGGTCTTGGTCCTCGTCCGCGTCTTCCTCCTCCTCCTCCTCCTCCTCCTCCTCTTCCTCCTCCTCCCCCTCCTCCTCCTCCTCCTCCTCCTCTTCCCTCCCACGCTCCGCACGCACGGGCACCACGAGGTGAGGTCGTCGTCGTCGTCGTCGTCGGCGGCGGCGGCGGCGGCGCCTCCGCGGTGGAGGACATGGAGGACGAGGGCGACCGCGAGGGCGCAGTGGCGGCCGTGGAGGCGCTGTTGCCCTGCGGGGGCGCAGCGGCGGCAACGACCTCCTCGTCCCCCTCCTCCTCCTTCTCCCCCTCCTCCTCCTCCTCCTACTCCTCCTCCTCGTCCTCGTCCTCGTCCTTTCCCTCTTTGTCTGCTCTTCCTCTCCGTCTCCGCCTCCGCCATCTTCCCCCATTCATCGTCAGTCACACCTCATGTTTCTCCTCCTGTTCCTCCGCTTCCTCCCCCTCCTTCTCTTCCTCCTCCTCCTCCTCCTCTCCTCCCCTCCTCCTCCTCCCCCCTCTCTCCTCCTCCTCCTCCTCCTCCTCCTCCTCCTCCTCCTCCTCCTCCTCATCATCATCATCATCATCATCATCCCCATCCTAATTCCTCATCGTCCTCCTCCCCCTCTTCCATCTGTTCCTCCTCCTCCTCCTCCTTCTCATGTTCTTCCTCCGCGTCCTCCTCCTCATTCTCTTCCTCCTCCTCCTCTTCCTCCCCCTCTTTATCGTCCTAATGGATCCATTCATCCATCCCCAACCGAATTCTCATCATTACCATTGCAATCAGCATCACCACCACAAATAGCATAACCTGCGTCACGCTCATCACCAACATCAGCACGACCATCATTACCAGCAGCTGCAGTATCACAATCAAAAACATCATCATCACCACACACACATCGTGATCATCACCATCAACATCATCATCACAAGCAGCAGCATCCGCATCATCATCCGCAGCATCAGCAGCACCAGCATCTGCACCATCATCACGATCGGCGTCACCATCACCAACAACATCAACACCCTCAACTTCAGCATCGTCATCTCAACCATCGTCGTCACCAGTCCGCTCACATCATGATCGCCCCGGCACCAGCATCATCGGCGTCATCTTCATCAGCAGCAGCAGACGCATCACCAGCATCGTCATCAACATCATCATCCGCAGCAGCATGAACACCGTCATCATCACCAGCAGCATCACCATGACCATCGTCATCGTCATCGTCATCGTCGCCATCATCATCGTCACGTCATGGTCAGCAGGATCAAACATGATCGCCATCATGGTCGCTAGCCATGTGCCCCCGATAATAACCCTTGTAGGGTAATAAAGTTCGGGGGTCTGGGGGGGGGGGTAATCAGCGACGTTCCCAGAGAAGCAGCCTGCCTCATGTGATGTACTCTGCGCTTGTGTACGTGCTTGCCAAAAGAGAGGGCCTTACGGGCCCAGACAACAGCTGATGCCTTGCGAGCATTCCTAGTGTGGCGAACACTGCACATGGCTACTGAACAACATATGCCGAGATTGCAATCGGTAACCACGCCGTTGACATGATACTTTCGCAACTTGCACACCAACTGGCCATGTACGTCTCTTGAAAAGGCAACGGCACGCGACTTGTTTCGATACATCTTCAGATGTAGTTGAGCAGACCATAGCAAGCTCCGTGTGCGGCACGCTCCTCCTCCTCCTGCACTGCCTCCTTTTCCTCCTCTTCCTCCTCCTCATCATCATCATGATCATCGTCATCAACATCATCATCATCATCATCATCATCATCATCATCATCATCATCATCATCATCATCATCATCATCATCATCATCATCATCATCATCGTCATCGTCATCGTCATCGTCAGCATCAGCATCAGCATCATCATCAGCAGCATCATCATCATCATTACCATCACCAGCATCATCACCATCACCATCACCATCACCATCATCAGCATCATCAGCATCAGCATCAGCATCAGCATCAGCATCATCATCATCATCATCATCATCATCATCATCATCATCATCATCATCATCATCATCATCATCATCCGCATCCTCATCCTCCTCCTCCTCATCATCATCATCACCATCATCATCATCATCATCATCATCATCATCAGCATCATCCCCCTCGACCGCATCCTCTCCCTCCTCCTCCTCCTCCTCCTGTCGGGCCGGACAGAGGGGTAGCAGAGGGGGTTGAAAGTCACATCTCGCAACTGTTTCTGACGGCGCCTCCAGGCGCACAGGGCGCCCATGTTTCGAGGAAAGCGCCCGGCAGCGGTGCCCCCGGGCGGATGGCTTCCGGGAGCGCTGGATCTTCACTGAGGCTGATAGCGGTGGCAACGGCTTGATGGAGAAGCTCCTCGCCGCCCTCGACGACTCCATCCAGGGAGGGCTCTGGCAGCAGGCAGTGCGGCGCTGGGCTGGAGGAGGGTGCGGCCATGTCCTCCCTGCGGGAGTTGCCCCGCACCCGTGGCGGCCTTCCTGACAGGCGCTGCGCTGGAGGAGCTAATGGCCGCGATCGCGGTGGGCAGCAACTGGCCCAGGCAGTGGAAGCACGAGACGTTCGGGGAGTCCGT
>CAUYUJ010009080.1:325383-330383 GCA_963575745.1 Prorocentrum cordatum | reverse complement strand
TGGCACGATTCCGGATCGCCAAAACGCAGCAGTCAGGTTGATACGAGGCGTTCAAATTCCGAGAACAATGTTTTGGCATGCTTCAGGCGGTTGTCTTCCGACGAGGCGGTTCCCTCAACAGAAATGAACCGTTGTACGGGCCTATGAAGAGGAGCTTGGAGGGAGGGTTAATTCCAACATCGTTGATGACTCTTGGGTTTACACTCGTCCTCCTCCTCCTCCTCCTCCTCCTCCTCCTCCTCCTCCTCCTCCTCCTCCTCCTCCTCCTCCTCCTCCTCCCCCACTCCCCTCCTCGTCCCTGTCTGCCTCCTCCTCCCCCTCCTCCGCCTCCTCCGCCTCCACCTCCTCCTCCGTCTCCTCCTCCTCCTCCTCCTCATTCTCCTCCGCCTCCTCCTCCGCCTCCTCCTCCTCCTCCTCCTCATCCTCGGCCTCTGCCTCCGCCTCCTCCTCCTCCTGCTCCTCCTGCGGCTCCTGCTCCTCCTGCGGCTCTCCTCCTCCCCCTCCTCCCCCCTCCTCCCCTCCTCCTCCTCCTCCTCCTCCTCCTCCTCCTCCTCCTCCTCTCCTCCTCCTCCTCCCCCCTCCCCCTGCCCCCCCCCCTCCCCCCTCCTCTGTCTGCCTCCTCCCTCCCCTCCTCCGCCTCCCCCTGCCCCTCCCCCGCCCAACGCCCAACGCCAAACGCCCCAGCCGCGGGGCGAGCGCGGCTGCGGCGCCCGGGCCACCGCGTCGCCGTCCAGTCCAGCGGTGCTGCCTACAGGAAGCGCGCTGCGCTGCGCGCGCTGCGCGGAGAGGAGCGCGGTCCCACCCAAGGCCTACCGGCGGAGAGAAACGACGGCAGGGTCGAGTCGTTCTGCGGCAACTCGACGCCAGTCGACGCCAATCGACGCTCAGTCGGCGTTTTCTCTGAACTACCAGGCGCTAGCGCACGCGAATGCACTCCAAAGACAGCATCCCGAAGACACTCCAGGCGTCCATGATCTGCTACCGAATCACGTCTCGTGAAAGCACGACGTCGAGTGTATGGGAACGGGCCCCTCACACTCGCCGGCTTCTACCCGCTCGGCAGCCCCGCGCCCAGAGTGTCGAGAAGTGTGGTCTTTCCACGGCAGGTTCGTGTCGTGACGACCCCAGCGGTGGCTTCTTGAAGCCGCGTGGGTCGTTCAACCTTGAACGATCGGACGCCTTCCGACCGCCAGATCGTTCCCGATTCTGGGCCACAGGCGGTCCCTGCTCCCTGGGACGCAAAGGGCCAACCAGTACTGTGCGTCCTCCCTGGATGCGGATTTCAGAAGCGCACGTGTCTACATATATATATATATATAATCAGACCTAGACCAGAGGCACATTTGTACATTCGCACACACACACATTTATAAATGTGTATATATATATATATATGTGTATACATATATATGTTTACAGTCGCACCTATACCTATACTACCACCCTTCGGGTGATAAGGAGGTGGTGAGGGGGTGAGAGGGGGGGACCAACATCTGACTCAATCAATTTCACCATCGATCTCACGGGACACCACGGGACACTTGTCGATCTCACTATCGGTCTCACGATCGATATCACTCAACGGGACACCGCGGGCCACCACGGGCCACCACGGGACACCACGGGACACCTCGGGACACCGCGGGACACCACATCGATCTCACTATCGGTGTCACGATCGATCTCACTATCGATCTCGCTCAACGGGACACCAAGGGATACCACGGGGCACCACGGGACACCTCGGGACACCACATCGATCTCACTATCGGTCTCACGATCGATCTCACTCAATTGGACACCACGGGACACCTCTCGATCTCACTATCGATCTCATTATCGATCTCACTGTTTGGAACACCACAAGACTCCACGGGACACTACATCGATCTCAATATCGATCTCGCTATCGATCTCACTATCGATCTCATTCAACGGGACACCACGGGACACCACGGGACACCTATCGATCTCTCTATCGATCTCACATTTTGGGACACCACGGAACACCACGGGACACTTCGGGGAAGCACATCGATCTCAGTATCGATCTCAAAATCGATCTCACTATCAATCTCACTCAACGGGACATCACGGGACACCACGGGACACCATGGGACACCGCGGGACACCGCGAGCCACCACGGGACGGACGGACGGATGGGCGGGCGGGGGAGAATCATCTGTCTTGACTTCGCCCTAAAAACGGCGGACACTACGGGACACCACGGGACACCACGGGACTCCGCGGGACACCGCGAGCTAACGCTGGACGGGCGGGAGGGGGAGAAACATTTGTCTCGACTTCGCCCTAGCAACGGCGGACACCACGTGACACAACGGGACACCGCGGGACAGCGCTAGGCCCACCGCTGGACGGACGGACGGACGGGGGGGCAACATTTGTCTTGACTTCGCCCTAGCAATGGCAACTTCACTCCTCTCGCGCGCCCACGCAGCATCGCCTCGCCCACACGCACGACACGAACGAAACGAAACGATTTCCCGGTTGGGGGTCTCCGTTCCACTGCGATCTCACCCCCCAACCTCCGATACAGCATGAGACCCTCCGTTGGCCAAAACACAAACACACACCATCCTAGGGAACCCTCCTCAGGGTGCGCAGGATTATCCAACAAGCACGGAGAACATGAGGGTACCCTCCCCGAACCGACCTCGATCCTGTACCTCGGTCCGACTGTCGCATAACCATGTCATTGCATATCGTCGCCCAGGCGGTATGGCCAGAAAGAGCCCGCCACCGACCATACGCACGCTATGAGAATTCAGAGCGCGCGCGTCGCCCCTGGGGGGGGGGGCCGACGCACATACGGTCCTGAGAGAAAGTTGGGAGGCAAGCCCTGGGTCTTCGTGGGAACGACTACGGGCTATCATGCGGGACTGAAGGGCTATTGAGCCAGATGGAGCCGGATCAAGCACAGAACTACGCCAGATCAGGTCAAGCGGGAGTTCTCGGTACCATGCCGGTTAAGGCCTGTTCTTCGACCTCGGATACACCAGCACAGATGCTGAACTGAATCTCCCAGGACTTGCATCGTAAGAGAGGCTAGGTCGCGCAGGTCGCGGGTCGCTCCCCGAGAAAACAACCGTTCAGACGTTGAAGTGGATCCTCAGTGGATCCACTTGTGGACCCACAGGCGGTTTCACTGTAAATGCCTTCGAAGAGACATGAGAGGCGGCGACATGCACTCGCTGGAGGATGGCACACGCCAGCGTGGATCCATGGCCGGTAAGTGGACCCACTGTGGGCGCACAAGCGGATGCACTGTGGGTCGCAGGTCGCGACCCGACATGCGCGCCGCGCGACGCGCGGCTTCCTAGCGCCGCCACCCTGCAGACGGGCACCCTTTTACGGCTCAGGCAACGATGCGCGGAGCGCGCATCATCTTCGCGCCTCTCAACTGGGGAGGATGCGGGGCTAGGGGTGGAGGGGAGAGAGGGAAGGATTTTGTCTGAGGCGCTTGTGCCGATGACCATGGGTGGAGGAGGGCGAAGAGGCACGAGAGAGCACTCAACAACAATCTCTGCAAAATCTTCCTTAGAAGGACCAGGGCGAATGGAGAAGACGGACGTGATTATCCTCCGTAGACGGACCATGGATGGGCGGGCGAGCAGGAGGACAAAAAACACGTTTTGATTATTCCCGGCGAAATTGACAGTGATCTGCCGGAGGCGGAGAAGGAGGAGGAGGGGTGGTGAAGGGAGGAGGAGGGAGGAAAGGACAGGAAAGAGGAAAAAGAAGCAGGAGGAGAATAAGGAGAAGGAGAAGAGCGGAATGAAAAGGGCGGAAGGAGGAGGAGGAGGAGGAGGAGGAGGAGGAGGGAAGAGTGAGGAAGGAGAGAGGGGGAAGGCAGGAGGGAGGGAGGAGGGGAGGGAGGAAGGGGGGGAGGGAGAGAGGGAGGAAGGGGGAGAAGGTGAGAGTATGGAGAGAGGGAAGAGGACCCTCCCTCCCCGACCGGCAAGGGCGCAGCGAACTCCCGCCTTTCAGCCCTTCCGGTGTGACCGGCGCGCGCTGCTCTGGCGCAGGCGGCGCGGGCGACGCCGCCTGCACGGGGGCGCATTCCGATCGCCGGCCCGGGGACGGCAGCGGGAGCAGCTGAGGGAGGGAGAGAGGAAGGGATGAAGGGAGGAGACGTCGGAGGACCAGCGCAAACCCAAGACACATCAACGACGTTGCAATACACCCTCCCTCCTTCCAAATTCCCTCCTCAGTAGGCCCATGCAAACATGTACCTTCATTGCAGGAAGGGCTCCAGTGGAGGACAACCGCCTGAGAATCCTCAATCGCCAATCGCTCCTGAACAACATTCCTGGGACTTCAAAACTACGAATCAACGAGACAATTGCATCATCCTGACAATCCTATATCGTGCCAGACCACCGCTCCTGGGACTTCAACACCACGACAGATTCGACTGTCGCGTCCTGACCCTCAATCGTGCCAGAATACCACTCCTGGGACTCGAACCATACGACTCCTTCAACTCCTGTGAACTGTCAAGACGAGTGCGCGCGGCGCTAAAGCGAAAACCTCACCGAAAAACAGCCCGCCCTCGATTCTTGACACTGTTGCGAGCTTTTGGCACGATTGCGCTCGGCGCGAAGGCGAAAACCACATTTTGCAAACCATCCGCCCTCCAACCGGGAAGCTGTTGCAAAGGTTACGCTTCAAGATCGTGCGTGGTGAGGAATCGCAAGCGGAACGCCCGACACGCCCTGCCGACACGTCTCGGGCAGCGACGGAGAGGCGTCACTTGTAATGAAAAGAAATGGAAGAACGGGCGGTCAGGTAAGTAGGATAACAAACCAAACGGAGGTGGGTGGGACGAGGGGCAGCAGGAGGAACAGGAGGCAGGAGGAGCAGGAGGATGCGGAGAAGGATGCGGAGGAGGAACAACAATAGCGAAGACGGGGGGGGGAGAATGATGATTCTGACTGAAGGAATCGCTCGGCGAAGCGTGGGGTCGTAGCGATTAGTG
>CAUYUJ010009080.1:297883-322883 GCA_963575745.1 Prorocentrum cordatum | reverse complement strand
ACAGCGCGCAACAGCACGAGCTGCATGTCGCGTTCGGCTTGCAGCACCGCGGTTGTCCAGCGTCGCGTGTGTTTGCGCGCGGGCTGGGTCCACCAGTACGGGAAAGGGGCCGGCACTGGCGGTTGAATGCTTTCAAGGGCAGCGTGCTGGGCGCGTACATCGGTGTTGGGTGGCTGCGCAGCGGGCCGCGCCCCACCCGCGTACTTCCCCCTCGCCCACCGCCGCCTGCATCGTTTGCCTTGGCGCGCGGCTTGGGCTGAGATGGTGCGAAGCCACGGCGTTCCGCATAGGCGGCGAACAAACAAACAAACAAACAAACAAACAAACACACACACACACACACACGCGCGCACACACACACGCTGCTCAGGGCGACTCTCTTCCTGGACGAGCTGCTGACACATCGCTCCACCAGGCGCGGCCGACAGGCCAGGCCCGAAAAGACCGATGGGCGAGCGGCGCAGCTAAGGGGCAGCCATAACAAACAAACGACAAACACCACGTTGACGCCCCGATCAGCCCCCCTCTGCCCCCGCGGCCCGACGCGCGGGGCGGACGGGCAGCGAGAGAGCGGGCCATTGCCAGCGCGAGCTCACTTACAATGAAGGCAGGGCCACGCCGCGAGAACATCCCGTGAGGCCCCAAGACGCCCATAGTTTTTTGGCGCGGGGGCGTCGACGCGCTTCCCGCGGAAAATCATCGAGACCAGAGAAAGACAAGGCACCCTGGAAGCGAGCAGGCGCGGCATGGATCTCCACTGCAAGGGCGTTGTCTGTATCCCCCTGTTGTTCGGTCTGCAATGGTCTCTTGCACGGGTTGAAAAAAAGCCTTCGATGCAAAGGCGCGCAGGAAGGACGCGCGCAGTGGGCCCCGCGGGCACATTGCCGCCAGCCCCTGGCCTGCTCCAGACTTCCAATGCGGAGGCGGGGCTCCGCGTTCAAAACTCTAGATGCTCGACGCGGGCCTCAACTGATGGACCCTGGAAGGGCCGGCAGCGCCCGCCGCCGCGCCGCCCTCGACGCGAGGGGCTGCCACCACCTTCCCACCGCGCACCTGCTCCGGGGGGGGGGCGGGGGCGTAGGGGGGCGAGGAGGGGGAGGGGCCGGGGGGGGGGGGCGGGGGGGGATGGGCGTCCGTTTTCACATGGGTTTCCCACTTCGTCTGTCTCCAGATGTGGGAATATTCGAGCCAAAGGGGCGTCGTCTGTCGGCCAGCGGGGGGGGGTGCCGAGCGCAGCAAGGGGGGGCGGGGAGGGGCGGGCTCAGCCCGCGCCCGCCGCGGGCGCGCTTATTGCACAGGGCGCAATGCCAATTCTCCCGGCGGCTCCTCGGAGGGCGCCAGCGCGGCGCCGGCCCCCGCTCCGTCAACTCTGAGCCCGCGGGATCGGCTCTCGACCCTGCGGGCAGGGTCGATGAAGCGGGGGCCGGCGCTGCGCTAGCGCCCCGATCGCTTCCGCGCCAGCCAAGAGGCGGGCTCGCCGCTGGACCCGACGAGCGGGCGCGGGCTCCACGCCGCGCGGGCGCGGGCGGGCGGCTTCCTGCAGCGCGCGGCGCAAGGGGAGGGCGCCATGGGGCGGGCATGGGCCATGGTGGCCGCAAAGGACGGGGGTCGGATGGAGGGCGGGTCGTTTCTAAAATTGACGTGCTAAACGTTACAACCTTGCGTGCCGGTGCTGATTGGGGGCGGTCGGCGGGTTCACTGCCTGAAGGAATTGACCTGTTATAAGAGTTATCAATAGGTAGAAGTAGGTTATAAGTATGTTGTAAGTAGGTTATAACAGGTTATAACAGGTTGTAACATGTTATAATTTGTTGGCGCATTTATAAGTTTGCTAAGTCGGAGCCCTGACTTAGCCCGAGTTAAAAAAGTTAGTAACTCCGCTAACTGTTCAACATGGTTCTCACCATATCGACATAATCATATATTTTGCAGGGTGTACTGTTCAAAAAAAAGAAGAGTTTGATAATATGTTTGCAGGTGTTGCACTCATCATTGCGACTTCTCGCATATCATATCTACGCTGATCACAATTGCAATCGATGCAAATCCGCAGGTAGTGTTGCAACAATTGAGTTGCATGTTTTTTTTGGGCATGCCATGTTGAGTCCGTTGTCATTTGGGCTCCAGGGCATTTCGCGCGCATTATTTTGTGCTCACGATTTGCAAGTTGCGTCTTGCATCCATCTGAGACATGCAGCCGCATAGAGCAGATGCTAAGATTCTCAAATGCAAGGACGCAATGGACATTATTGAGAGGAAGTTCGACTCGCCTAAAGCAGAGGTGGTGGATTTGCACGAACAGGTCAAGGCGATAGCTCGCCAACATGGTATGCTACTGACAGAGAAAATCAACAGTAAGTATATGTACGTGAGCCCATGCAACAGATATGGCGACGGCGTCGTGCCGTGTGACGTCAATGACTTGATCATTAAAATCTTGGGAAATGGGTTCAGGCACGAGCATCTGTGGATGCCTACGAGTGCCGAGGCGCCCCCAGTGGGCACTGCGGAGTACCTCAAGATCAAAAAGTTTAACGACAAGATAATGGCCGATAGCGCAGGACAGCTGCCGTTCTACGATGATGGTGATGGTATATATCAGAGTTACACATGCGGCCATACATCGCATCATACATGGCACGAACGTGCCCGAGACCAACCCAGAGCGGTTCAGCGACATAAGCCAGGACGGGAAGATATCATTGCAGCGCCTCCAGCAATTCCAACCAACTTATGCTGATGCGGCTGTAAACGGTATCACATGGGACATCTTCAAATGGCAGTTTATCGAGGCGTTTCCTTTCGTTCCAGACCTTGTGAAAGAAGCGGGCAACGCAGGGCAGGCCGCTGCCAAGTGCGAGAGCAGGCTGGAAATCATGCTCAAGATTGCGCAGTACGCGAAGAGCCTGAAGCAGAAATTAGAGCTGAATCCGAATGAGAAGTTCCCATGGGATAAGGTCAGGCGCCAGGCGGGAAGGGGCGCAGTCTCCAAGCATGAGATAGACCACATGGTGGACTATGTGAAGGAGATGTCAGGCGGACTGGACAATCCAGTGTTTCTTCACGAGCTAAGGGACTTCAACAGGCACCTGGCCAGAGCGACGATAGTAAAGTCCGATGTCGCGGCAGCCGTCGCGACTTGCAAGATCGCGAAGGAGGGGTCGGGGGTGCTATTCAAGCTCGCGTGCATCAAGGCTATGCATGGCCCGAGCGACAAGTATAGGAAGGGCGACGAGCAGACGCTACTGAAGCTCTCGGACGTCAATGTGTTGCAGAACGAACGCAAGGCGCAGATCGCGTTACAGGGCGATGAGCTGCTGCAGAACATTCGCAAGCTTGCGATAGACTTCGAAATCGATCCATCGAGCGCTCGCTGGTCCAACATAATCGGGCTCGCCGATGTTCGAGTTGCCCACTTCGTCTTCAACAAGCCCGACGAGAGCCGCGGGGTATACAAACAGATCACCGACATCGCAGTTGACGCTTGGAAAGCTATGGCTGCCAGCACTGGCAATAACAACGTTCGCTGCCCATGGAAGGCCAAGGCCGTCGCGCATGCACCACAGTGTGCTAGCAGCGTCTCCTCGACAGGTGTCAAGACCTTTGGCCAGCGTGGCGAGTGGGTGAACGTGTCCGAAACGTTGGCTGTCAAAGGTTTCAAGGTGGGCGTGGCGGTGTACAACCGCCAGGAGGGCGATGAGTCTGTGTATGAGATCAAGGCGATTGATGGGCAGAATGTGAAGATGCAGACGGGAGACGTAGAGCGCACCATAGATGCCGAGGACCTCATGCGAACAAAGTTCGCAATATACGACATCAAGAAAGAGGTAATCGACCAGTTCGACCAGTTTAGCCCATTGAATTGCATGGACTACCACTGGGGGACCGAGGAAGCTCGGATCCAGATTGCACTCGACGAAGTCTATTCACAACATAGTGCTTGCCTCAAGCATATCACGGCGATTCATTCGCCAATCAAATATAAAGCGGTGTCAGTGAAGAAGGAGTCCAAGAAGGACGCCATCGGACTCGTTCCGTCGACGACAACCATATCGCTCAAGAAGGCGACGGATGAGATCAATATTGGCAACGTTTGCCTTAGGAAATATACCGACCCTGCCAAGCATGCCGATTACAACGTCGCGCTGATGGCCGCTGGCGGGCCCAGGCTCAAGCGTGAGGAGGGTGGGGCTGGCATTGGTGGTCTGAAGCGCGTGCCAGATCAGCACGGGGTGCCTTTCTGGTTGGTCGGCGTGTGCACCGCGAAGGAGAAGCCAAACTTGGCTGTGACATTTGTGACCGCCACGAACGGCATTAAGGTACCCATCCTCAAAAACACGGTCGAGCTCAAGAGCGGCGACAGGTTGCGCATGTCCGAGGACACAGCAAAGGCACTTGCAAGGAAAGTTGCATTGTCCGACGCCACGCCCGCCAAGCCCGCCAAGAAAAAAGCAAAGACGCAGTGGGCCGCCAATTCGCCGCATTGCCGCGGCATTACGCAGGGCGTTGGCGTCGCCCTCCGTATATGAACGCACCTTGTTGGATGGCGAAGACATACTGAAATGCTTCATACTGCGATGCGTCATCACACCATCGCATCGCATCACTCTGCGATGCAGCATCGCGCCAGTCTGCGACATCGTCGCAACGCACCATAGCCGTTCTGGCTCAACCGCTGGGGTATCACGCGGCCCACGCTGCCCCGCACGTCTGCATGTCAGCGTCTGTTTCCACGCGCACGGTGATCGAGGGCGGCGGGCTCAAGGGGCCGTGGATACCGCGGACTATTGTCCATAGCGGGGGTATTGCGTTCATCGAGGTATCCCTGATGGACAGGAGGCTCTTCCAGTTCGTCGACATCCAGAACCCAACAAGCAGGAACGCCCCATTTGCCCAAAACCATTTCTTCAAAGAGCGGAAGGCCCTCCGAAACGCTGCATCGGACATTGCGATATGGGAGTACATGAAATCGCGAGACCCATTGCTGTCGGACCAGTCTGACCAAGACAAACTGATCAAGGCCTACAAGAAGAACATCGACGAGAGTGCTATGCCAGCATACGTTACGGTTCAGTTGTCAGGGGTTGAATTTCATGGTGGCGGCGTGGCCTTGAAGTGCGAGCCGATCGCAGTAAGATGCATAGTTTCTGCGCCAGCGATTAGCAAGGTACATGTGGAATGTACAGAGAGCGTACTGACTTACATCAGATGTGCTGCGCTGAAAGCAGCAGAGGATGGTGGCACCGAGAAACAAAAGAGAGGACTGAGCGGAGTACCAGGGGTCCGATGCGACAAGCGTCGCAGGGTGGTGTATGTCGTTGTGAAATCCCACAACTCGTCAAGACGCATCTATCAAAAACCAGTGGAATGGACTGACACGTGCATTTTGCACTGCGCCCGCGAGCTACGCGACAAAGTGGTCGCGAAGGGCGAGGAGATAGAGGATCACGAGCCCGATGCCGATCTTCTCCATGGGCTGAATTGTGCCGAGCATGCCGAGGGGGGTGGACCCGAAGATCAACAGGGCGATGGCGAAGACGACAATGTCGATGCTGCGGGTGATAGCGACGCCCAGGGCTGAGACGCCAGGCGCTGCGTCGGGCACGCACAGCGCGCCCACCCTTTCGACCTCCTATCTATTCTCCCACCGTCGGCCCCGTCGTCCTTCCCACCCGCGGGGGGGGGAGGAGGGGGAGGGGGGGGGGCTCGTCGCCATCGTTTTACACGCCCCCTCGTGCCACTCCTCGCCCGTTCGCATCCTAGATGCGCTCTTCAGGCAGACGTGCCGCCGCCACCCCTCACCCCTGAATGTTCAACAAGGAACCATCTGGGAACGACCTCTTATAGAGCGCCAACTCGTCCTGAGGGCCTGCACCTCCTGCTCCAGCCCCTCGACCTTCTGCGCTGCCTCCGTCTGCTGCTGCTGCTGTAGCGCTGCCTCCGCCTGCTGCTGCTGGTGCCGCTGCTCCGCGATCGTGCGCTGCTGTTCCCCCAACTCCGCGAGCAAGTGATCGTGCTGCTGACCGCGCAGCAAGAGATCGCCCTCCACATCGCCCGCTCGTGCTAGCAACACTTGTGCAGCATTTACGTGCGTAAGCAAAGCCTTCTATCGGCAGGTGGAGGGGCGACGGCGGCGGCGACGACATCGACGACGACGAACTTAAGGCGACGACGCCCGCCTCGCGAAGCTGCCGCATCGCGGCGACTTTGCCAGGGGTCTCGGGCGCCATCGCAGCGCGGCTCTCGGACGACACCACGGGGTGATGTGCGGGGCCCGATCCGTCCTCGGGGGGGCTGCGCGGGGCTCGCGTGCGAGCGCCAGCCGCTACGTACGAGCGCCCCGACCCAATCCCCATGAACCCTACATCCAACACGGCGATGCGGATGCTCCGCAGAGGCGACGTCGCGGGGTGGCAACGTCGCGGGGTGGGGGGCTTGGGGGTGGCCGACTTGGGGGGCCAGGAGCAAATGGTTGGTCTGGGGTTCGAATGGGAATGGGGTCGGGGACACATTGTGCGTGATATATGGGGGGGGCATGCAGTTTACTTCGCATGCGATATATGCGAGCTCGTAGTTGGGCGTGCTGCTTATGGGGATACAGCCAGCGCCATGGGTGTGAAAACCATCATCGTTGCACACGCGTTCAGCAACATTTGCTTGCGACGCAACTGTGCATGATTCTCAATATGGTGACAATCGCATCTGCCACATCGTCGGCCGCACAATTGCCACTGCCATTGCCACCGATACACACCGACTCGAACGTACATGTCATGTAAGAGACGCTAGCGTCAGCATCACAAATCACATTATGCGTATGCAAACTATTTCACCACAGCCGTTGTGTTGTTATGTGCGCGCGACGCCGTGAGTTATTGATGTGGGTGTTAGACTAGCTTCGGTTAGGGCGAGATAATGTTTGGTATTTGTAATATCGTAGTTTGATGTCGAACGGCACAGTAGCGTAGAGCTTCGTAGGTTAAGGATTTCGACTTTCGGGTGAGTACAGTACTGCAAGCTTTGCGTGGTCTGTATATGTGTAGAGTCCATCTAAGATGCACGAGGAACTATAAAGATCCGCGTCTCTCTCTCTCTCTCTCTCTCTCTCTCTCTTTCCGACGCCGTTGTGGCCCATGTGTTCAGCCACGCCCGCGGCGCGCGGGCCGTGGGTTCACGGCGCGGGCCCCGCTCCTCCACAGGGTGCTCGCCCCCCCAGCCCCGCGGGGCCCCCGACGCCCGCCGCGGCCTCGCCCCCACCCCGCCTGGCCCGGATGAGCGGTGGTGGCGAGGACGTCACCGAGGTGGCAATGTTGCTCGCAGCGGCGAGCGAGATACAGCAGCGACGGGAGAAGGTGGCGGATGAGAAGCCACGGCTGCAACCGACTTCGAAGAAGCGGCCGACCGCGCCGCGGACGGCTCCGCCAGGGCACATCTCGGCGGCCGCCATGGCCTCCGCCGAGAAGAAGCGCAAGGCGATGTGCTGGTCGGCACAACAGACTCGCGTGCAGACGTGGCGCGGATCGGTGGCGGACTCGCTGCTCGAGAAGCTCAACCTCGCGCCGCCCATGAACCCGGCTATGAACTCGATGAAGGACCTTCTCGAGTTCGAGGTCGACGAGCCCGAGGGCGGTGGCGACGACGCCGCGGGCGGCGGCGACGCGGTCGACGAGGACGACGGCGACTACGAGGGCGCCACGGCGGATGAGTACGAGGGTGGCGACGCTGAGGGCGGTGGCCACGACGACAGCGCGGGCGAGAGCTACACCGCCGATGGCGACGCCGAGGGCTACGGCTACTACGGCCACTGCTATAGCAGTGGCCGTAAAAGCCGCCACTACTACGTGGGCTCGCACTACGGCGGCAACGACTTCGACTACAGCCACGCCGACAGCAGCGAGGGCGCTGGCGGCAAAGACAGCTACTACAACAAGGACGGCAACGACGGCTGCAGCCGCGGCGGCAAAGACAGCTACTACAGCAAGGACGGCTACTACTACGGCCACAACAAGGACGGCAACTACGGCGGCCACACCAAGAACGGCTACTACGGCAAGGACGGCTGGTGGGCCAAGGACGGCTACTACGGCCGTGAGAAGGGCGACGGCTACTATGGCCACAAGGGCGACGGCGACTATGGCCACAATGGCGACGGCTACTATGGCCACGAGAAGGGCGGCGGCTACTATGGCCACGAGACGGGCGACGGCTACTACAGCCACGAGAAGGGCGACGGCTACTACGGCCACAAAGGCGACGGCTACAACGGCCAGGAGTGGCGCGGCCGCGACAAGGGCGACGGCCACTACGGCCACAAAGGCGACGGCTACAACGGCCACGGGAAGGGCGACGGCTACTACAGCCACGAGAAGGGCGACGGCTACGACAGCCACGACAAGGGCGACGGCTACTACAGCCACAAGAAGGACGGCTACGGCGGCCACAAGAAGGACGGCTACGGCGGCCACAAGAACGGCGACGGCAAGGACGGGGGCGGGGGCGACGGCCCCCGCCCCCGCGGGGGCAAGCACATCCGCCTCGCCAAAGCGTTGGCCGTGCGGGAGCACCTGCAGGGCTTGAGTGACCTGTCCGAGCAGGACCAGAAGTACGCGGCCTGGAGCCGCCGCACGCAGCCGCAGGTGTGGCTGAAGGCGGTCGCCGACTACGCTGCGGCGAGCGCGGCGGGCCCAAGCTCCGTGTGATCACGGGGCACACGTCGCCGACCACCGTGTCGTCGTCGTGGTCGTGGTCGCGGTCGTCGTCGTCGTCGTCGTCAGCGTTGTCGTCGTCGTCGTCGCGCGGTCGGCGAGGCGTGCCCCGTCGGAAGGGGTCGAGGCTCCCACGGCGGCGACTCAGCACAGGAGTTGCTGCCGAAGCTGCGGGGGCGCACAGCAGCTGAGGGCTGCCACGAGTGCGGATCAAGAATCGTCGCAGAGGGTACCGCTGTCAAACGACACGGGCGTCGTCTTTGAGAATCTCAAAGACGACAACGTGTCGTCTTTGAGAATATCAAAGACGACACGCGCGTCGTCTTTGAGAATCTCAAAGACGACAAAATCTCTATTAGATTTAATATTACCAAAGTGTCGTCTTTGAGAATCTCAAAGGCGACACGCGCGTCGTCTTTGAGAATCTCAAAGACGACAACGCGTCGTCTTTGGGAATCTCAAAGACGACGCGCGCGTCGTCTGACAGTGGTACCCTCTGCGACGCTTCTCGGTCCACCTTCAGAGGTGTTCATCGCATCGGTCGCGAGGCCTTTGGACGATCGCTGAGCGACGCGTCGCTCCCGCTCAGCGTGATCGCTCCGCTTCTCTGAGCACTTTTCGGAGGCTCACGATCGACGGCGAAACGATCGACCTCCCCCCTCCTCCCTCTCACCCCTTCCCCCTCCTATTCCTCCTCCCCCGCATCATCCTTTGCCTCCCCCTCCTCCCCCTCCTCCTCCTTCTTCCTCCTCACCCGCCTCCGCCTCCTCCACTTCCATCCTCCTCCTCGTCCCCCTCAGCATCCTGAGGTGTCCTGAGGTGTCCTGAGGCGTCCCGAGGTGTCCTGAGGTCTCCTGGGGTTGTCAGCTCAGAGATGCCCTGAGGTGTCCTGAGGCGCCCTGGTGCTGTCATCTCAGAGGTGTCCTGAGGTGTCCTGAGGTGTCCTGAGGTGTCCTGAGGCGTTGCGTTCGCCGTCGTCGTCGTCGGCGTCCGCCGTCGTCGTCGCCGTCGTCGTCGTCGCCGTCGTCGTCGTCGTCATCCTGCATCGTCGTCGTCGCCGCCGCAGTCGAGGTCGTCGTCCGCCGCCTTCGTCGCCGCCGACGTCGTCGCCGTCGCCGGCGTCGCCGTCGTCGTCGTCGCCGTCGTCGTCGCCGTCGTCCTGCATCGCGGTCGTCGCCGCCGCAGTCGTCGTCGTCGTCCGCCGCCTTCGTCGCCGCCGACGTCGCCGCCGTCGCCGCCGTCGCCGCCGCCGTCGCCGCCGTCGTCGTCGCCGTCGCCGCCGCCGCCGCCGCCGCCGTCGCCGTCGCCGCCGTCGCCGTCGCCGCCGTCGCCCTTATCCTCCGCATCGGCTGCGCCGTCTCACCGCCGCCCATCATCCCCGCAATCGCGACCCTCATGGTCCTCGCGAAGGTTCGCGACGCGGTCCTGGCCCTCGCGAGCGTTCGCGATCGTGGCGGCCTGGCTCGCGATAGTGGCGGCCTGGCTCTCGATCGTGGCCTTCTGAGCTTCGATCGTGGCGTCTTTGCTCTGAATCTGCTCAATCAGCCATTTGATGTAGTCATCGCGCTGCTTCAGGGCGCGATCAACCACGGAGACGATCACACGGCGATGATCATCAGCCGACTCGAGCTGCTGGCTCATATCAGCAACCATGCGGTCCGCCATATCCTCGACGGGGCCGCTCCGCCACGATCCAGCACCAGCATAAGCCGAGGACGAGCCGTCACCAATTGACGCCAGTTCGGGCGGGGAGGTCGACGGTGGGTGGGCTGGGCTGATAACCGTTCTGTACCAACATATACGGAGGATGGCGAGGAGGATGAGAACGAGGATACCAATGATGACGAGGACGGGGGTGGTGGAGATCACGCTGCTCAGACAGCGATCGCACATCGTCGACGCATGCGATCATCATCGCAGCGTTCTGGCACAGATCGCGCCCATCTCTATTCTCTATAGCCACAATGCCGCGCATGCATGAAGATGTCAAAGCACTCCGAGCCCTGCATCGCCATGAGGATAGACTGTTTAGGAACCAGCAGCCTGACACCGCCATCAAGCACAAGGCCAACAGCCTCAAGAAGGCGAAGCAGATGGACCGCAAGGCGACCTTGTCGCCGCGCCGCGCGCTGTCGGGACATGCTTGCATATGCATGCAGAAATGATATTGTCGTTTGGTGCGGTGTATGTACACTAGAAGAGCGGTGTGATATGATAGTTCTGGGCTAGGTTGTGGGGTGTGTCTGACGTTGTCGGCGTGATCCCGCCTGGTTGTGCGTCTCACGGCGGGCGTGGTGACGCCTATCGCCACACCTATTCCCCCCCCCCCCCCCCTCCCCCACCACCATCCCTCCGACATGCCCCGCCCGTTCGGTTTGAGGTGATGCAGTGCTTCAAGGCGTGCGAGAAGGCCAAGAAAAAGGCCGAGGACGCCGAGTACGCTTGGCTGCAAGCGCGTGAGCACGCTGTGGACTTGCATGGGCAGCACGATCGGGCAAGGAAGCTGGTAATCGACACAGGGGGCTTGTACAGAGCACGGGGGCGCAAGGCCTTAGGCTTCGGCGCGTGAGTGCGTGGATACGCAATTAGGTCCGAGTGTGTAAACACCGTTTCCCAAGAGTTGTGCCTGTCGCGGGGAGGGCGGGCGCTTCGCGCCATGCGCTAAGAAAACAATGCCTGGATCGAGCTCGTCGGGGCAGCGTTGCAACCATTGCAAATCTGGGGTCAATTGTTAGGGGGGAGTGGGGGATGTGTGGCTTATCGGCTCAGTTGCAATAGGTTTTGCACAAGTTATCGTTTCAGTTGTGGAGGGGCAATGGGCAAGTCCCGCAAGACGATCGCGATGGATGCCCAGGCTCGCCAGGACTGGAAGGAGGACAAACATGTCAGGCTGACCAACGCTAACATCACCAAGGTAGCATGCAAGGCCGAGTTCTTGTGTGCATCGAAGAAGGTGGCCTCGTGTGTGAAAACACGTTAGACACTCATTGCAATGACATTAGCCACCGCACTAGCAATTGCAATTGCATTTGAATTGGATGGCATGGAATGCCTGTGCCCTGTATATATGTGTTTTGTTTTAGCGCACGATTCCCAGGTTATCGAGAAGATCAAGAAGTTCGAGGCCGCCAAGAAGAAGATGGAGGAGGCCAAGAGCGAGTGGATGGAGTCGATCGGTGATCGCATCGATGCCCACGCTGGGTGGGAGAACGCGTGCGAGCAGCACGCGAGCATCAAATCAGAGCGCATGCCGCGCTGATGGGGCCGTGTCGGGCGAGGTTTCGCAAGTGCGATGATGTGTTCAGATTCGCAATGGCCCACGTCAAATGGTCAGTGGTCACGCCAAGCATGCCTTACATCTGGTGAGCATGCCGAGCAAGGGGGTGGACCCATGCAAGTCAGTGTTTGTCAAGCTTCGCCCAGCCGCGGCGACGACGATGGCTGACCCCCCCCCCCCCGCCCCCCGAGAGGACTACCACCCCCCCGAGAGGACTACCAACCCTCGCGCTGTTGGTTTGTTCGACACCCCTGTTGACCTGTGCCTCATCGCCAAGCGTGCACGCGTCATCGTCGTGGCCTCCGTAACCAGTTTGGCTCAAACAGTTTTGCGAAATTACATATCGCTTTCTGCTGCGTAGCAGCAATGACGTCGATACGTGATGTGCTGGCCGAACTCTATCATATGATTGATTGGCATCATACCCAAGTCGGCTGCGGACTCGACGCAAAGACATGCGCCGACAACCAGATGCAGTCGCTGTTGTCGAGAGTGCGATCCTTCGGAACGATCAGCACTGACGACGCTGCGCTCTTGGTGGGCACAATTCGGGACAATGCGCTCCCAGACTGGTCCCCTGATCAGATTGCAGAAATCTGCACGGCGGTAGGGCAGAAGACGGGCGTGCTGACCAGCACCGCAGATAAGAAGTGGCAGAAGGTAACTGCATTATCGCGCTTCCTTTCGGCGTCTGAGGCGACCAAGCTAATGAGCGGCGACATGTCGCAGAAGGCGGTGATCGCCATGGTGTGCAAGAGGGCCCATGCGATCGGCATGTGCACTCTGTCCGAGGGGAGCAAGGGTCAACTCGCAGCGGTGGTATCGTCCCAACTCACTGGCGTTACCAACGGCATGTGGCACGATATTCTGGCGCAGGTCAAGCTGAAGCTGGCTGCCATGAAGGCGCGAGACTGGAAACACAGAACTACATGGGAATACGATTCTCCAGACCCCCTCGAGAGCGAATCGTGGCACTATACCGCGTACCCCGAGGGAGACCCGCCACACGGGCAGGACTGGCACATCGACGAGCCCGACTTCGCGCGACTGAGCAGTCGCCTGATGAAGGGCGGCAAGCACGCGGCCAAGCAAGCGCGGGACGACCGCTCCGCCCCGCCGCCGCCGACCGCCCCACCCCCCGCCATTTGCGACTTCGGCGCCTACCAATCCATGTACGGGACGATGAACGCGTACCATATGTACGCTCATCCAGGAATGGTGCCTCCGCCAGGGATGGCGCCTGGCCAATCGTCGCACTCTTGGTCGCCTCCGCCAGGGATGATGCCGAAGCCCAAAGCGCCACCGCAAGATGCGCCCTCCTCACCACAGGAGGCGCCCCCGCCTGCGGCCCCACCAGCCGCGGGAGGAATGCCCGCCCCGCTCGGCGACTTATCTGATGAGGAGGCAGCGCTTCGCAAGACAATGCGCAAGCGTAAGGAGGCCGTGGCCCTGAGTAAACGTTCAGCAGCTGCTGGGGGCGATGCCGATGGCGTCGAGGGCGCCGACGACGATGGCGACGAACTCGCCGACGAGGAGGGGGGCCCGCCGAAGAAGGTCACGAAGGGCGCCCCGCCGAAGAAGGCCATGAAGGTGGTCATGCGGAGGCCCTCGGCGAAGCCGAAGCCGCTGCCCAAGGCCCCGCTGACGGGGGCCCCGAAGATCGAGTACCGCGCGGGGTATATACTCACGCAGCCAGACAAGTCCCAGTACAGGGCTGTCCTGGGGCGGTCCGACAGGCGCATCCGCTGGGGCACGGGCAGCACGCGCCAGGAGGCATTCACCAAGGCGATGAAGTTCATAGACGAGCGCTCGTAGCCGCTTGTCTGCTCTGCTCATCGCCGATCGCGACTTCTCGCGGTTTGTTTCGCTGTGCTATAACGCTTGTGTACATTGTTCATGTATGCCTGCATGGTGCAATGTAAAATGCAAGTCGCTGTTCCATCGTATGCGAGGGGCACCCGTCGCACAATCCTCTGTTGCGATTGCAGGCATTCATGCTACCATCACTCAGTAGCAGTTTTGGCTCAAACCATGTCGGCGGGGCCACCGAAGCGTCGCAAGACAGACGCCGAAGCACTGATTGAGTTACACAGAGGCCCATATGTATCTGAGCGGAGTCTTACATACATTCTCGAGTACGTACGAGATAATGGTATACCAGGTAACATTTCGCGTTGTGCGCAGTACAGCGCAAAGCAGAAATTAATCGGTGCCGAATCGGACCAGTACGGTGACGTGCTTGTCGGCATTGATATGCCATTGAACAGCGGTAAGAGCTTCACGAACTGGGCGTGCGCCCCTGGCCCGTACTTGTACTCGACGGCGAAACAGAGTAAGGGGTTCAGAGATCTGTTGCGCCGCCAGCTCGCCAAGCACCCGTGCTCCCTAGCATCCCCATGGCGCATCTGCTTATATTTCGACGGTATCTCACCGCGTGACCCGTTGGCCAAGGGCAAAGACCACCGAGGGGTGGATGCTGTATACTGGTCGTTTCTAGAGTTCGATGAGTTCTTGCAGGACGAAGACGCATGGCTCGTGCTCAGCACCGCTCGGGTTTCCAAAGTGAGGGACATGCCTGGAAGGATCGGGCAGTCGGTTGCAATGACGTGCAACGAGCTCATGTTCAATACGTCTGGCGGGGTGAACTTTCGTACGCCTGGAGTTATCTTGGACGTGTCAGAAGCAGGGGATGCCACAAGGCACGCGACTATAATCGCGAGGTTGGGCTGCACTGCGGGCGACGAAGAAGCCCTCCGCGAATTCCACGTGAACAAAGGGCACGCGGGCACCAAACCGTGTGCCATATGCAGGAACGTGCTCAACCAGAAGTTCGACTATGCGTCGCACGACACGTCTGGTACATTTATATCGGACGCATGCCTCGACAGAAGCAAACGCGTCGTCAACGCAGACGCGCAGATCGTTGCTATCTTGGAAAGGCTACGCCCCGACTGGGAGAGGTACGACCGCGGTGAGATTAGCGACAACAAGAGGAATGATATCACGCAGCTAAAGAGTTGGAGCTTTCATCCGACGCACGTTGCCTTGGACGCCAACCTCGCCTACGGTGTCACGTCGCTCCTCTGCTTCGATTGGATGCACATCTATAGCGTCAACGGCATCGTAGCTAAAGAAGTGAAAGCTTTCACTGGGAACAAGGCGGATGGCAAACTCGGCAGCGCCGAAGATCTCAACGACTATCTTTCAAACTGGACATGGCCCCACAAGTTTCACGTCGCCAATGCCGTGTTCGCACAGGGCGAACTACAAGCAAACGCATCGCAACAGCTGTCTATGATTCCCGTGCTGGCGCGCTTCATCAGGCAAGTCATTGCCGAGCTGCCTGATGCAGGCACCATCTCGGGTCATATTGCAAGTTTACTTGCACTGTGCGATGCCATTGATATGGTTATTATCTCGTCCAGGGGCCTCGCGACTGCACGTGAGCTGGATGTCGCCGTGATGAAGCATTTGGAGCTACACACGCGCACATACGGGACTAAATATTGGGTTTACAAACGCCATATGGCAACTCATCTTGCCGACATGTACCTCAGATACGGGCCCTTGAACTGCTTCGTCCACGAGCGGAAGCACAAAGTTTGCAAGAAGTTTGCAAAGGACCATCTGTGCATGAGGACCCCCGAGAAGTCATTGATGACGCAGCTCACGGCGCAGCACAGTTACGACATGGAGCACTTCTGCATCTCAACGACGCTGGTCGACCCCGTAGCCGCCACCAAGAAGCTCATGGGCGTCTTGAAGGAGTTGCGCCCGCAAACGCAGTCGGCATCAGCGAGCCTCACGGCGTGGACCAAGTACGGGCCGATCCATAAAGGAGACATATGCTTGCTGGGACGTGCTGCAGGACATGCAGCCGTGCAGGTCTGGTTCCATGTAGATTGTGACACAGAGACTGCGCCCTCAGGGCCTCTATGCTTAGTCTTGGAATTGCAGACTCGGCACGTGCACAGCGCAGATGACTATGCTAGGTACTCCATAGACGAAGATAATAATCCCGTGCTCATTCCTTTGGACTCGCTGAGGCACCCTGTGATTAACAGGCGTCTCGGCGATGCAAACACTTGCATTTGGCCAGTTGAATATCGCAAATTGGAATGCTGACGCGTTTGCGATGTAGAAGTACACATCTTCACATCAATGAATACATCTTCAAATCATCCCGCAAGAAACACAACATCGAAATTGAAACGACATTGAACGCCCCAAAATCAAGTATATGTTAGCCGAAAAACTATCGTGCTATCCGATATAAATCAACATGCTAACTTTTAAAACTGAGTTATAACTAAGTTATAACTCCGCCTAACAGTTACTAACTTCAAATGCCTTCAGGTGTTGATGCGATTTGGAGTCGGCCGCGCGTTCCGGGAGCGCTCAGGCATACCCATTTTTGCTGGGTGGTCGCGCGCTTCGGGGGCGGTCGGTCGCGCGCTTCGGGGGCGCCGGGGCGGGCCCATTTTCGGGGGCAGGTCGCGCGCTCTGAGGGCGCCGGGGCGGTCTCATTTTTCCCGGAGCGACGGGGCGGGCCTGCAAATCTGCCTGGCCCGAGCGCGGGGGCCCCATTGAATGGGCCGGCGCCCAACATTTACACGCCGGCATGAAGTCGACAACGAGCGCGGGCTCACGTTCGACACGCTCCAAGAAGCGGGCCCGGGCGAGGGGGGCGCCAATGGGCCGAGGTGCCCATCGCGGGTCCGCCGGCCCTCAGGGGCATGCCCCTCCTGGCCCCCCACGACTGCGATTGTCCTAAGCCCCTCCTGGAAGGTCGGGGGCCCGACTCCCCCGGCTCTGTCGGCGCCATCCGGCGGGGGGCGTGGAGGCCGAGTAACGCGACCGGCGCGCTAACCCGCCCCCCTTCGCGACAGGAGGTGCGTCGCGCATTCGTCGCCCGTGCGCCGCCCGTGCGTCGGCCGCCGACGTGGCCAGCCGTCCTCTCGAACGTGCACGTCGCCCTCGCAAGGGGGCCATTTGGTGAGTGGGTCGCCAGCGCGGCGGACACCCACGGGGCGGATCGCACGCGCGTCGCCCTCTCCACGGCCGCTGAAAAGGCCGGTCGCCAACGTTGCGGCCCTCTTGGCGAGAAGAAGGCGGCCGCTGGGCTACCTCGGCAGATCAGCAAATCCCCCTAACATTACAACTGCAGCGACGCTGCTGAACGCAGCCCGGCGATAAGCCAGCAGGTCCCCGCAGCCGCCGCCACGGCCGCTGCAACCGCCGCCAGCGCCAGAACTACCGCCGCCACGATCACCACAAACGGATGCGACCGCAACCACATCCACCGCGACGATTACGACCAACACCATTTACCGCCATCACCACCACCACGACCACCACGCTTCTCGCGACCACCACAACGACCGACACCAGCACGATCACCGACGCGACCACCACCAGCCCGCCCACCACCGGCGGCGCGACCGCCGCCAACGCGACCAAGGCGACGAACGCGACCACGACCATGATCACCAACATGACCATTACAGAAGCACCCGCCCACTCCGTCCTCCCTGCCGGGCCGCCCTTGCCGCCGCGCCCGCCTCGCGCCCCTGCCCCCCCCCTCCTTTTCTCCTCGTAATCTTCCTCTTCCACCGCCGGCGGCGGGGCCGTTCGCGGAAGGCGGGGGCGCCGCTCGCGGCGACGCGCCGCGGCCGTGGAAGGGGGGCCGAAGGAGAAAAGAAAATGAAGAGGGACACGGGGTGGCAAGGGAAAAAAACAAAGACGAGAGAGGAGGGGGGGGGACAGACAGAGGGAGGCCGGTAGAAAGGAGGAGGAGAAGGGGAGGAGAGAGGGAGACGAGGCAGGAGAGAGGACGAAGGAGGAGGAATGACAAAAGAGGAGGGACGACGAGGAAGGAAAAGGGAAATAACAGGGGCAAGCACCGCCCTTCCTGGCGCAATGGAGGACGCAGCCGCCGCCACTTGTGAACAGCGCAAGCACGGCGGGCCGACGGCCGTTGCGCATTGCTGCTCGGAGAAATGCTAGGGGCGGGCAAAGTCGCGACTGCGTCGCGCATGCGTCGCGCGTGCGTCGCGCGTGCGTCGCGCGTGCGTCGCGCGTGCGTCGCGCGTGCGTCGCGCGCGTCGCGCGCGTGCGTGCGCGTGCGTCGCGCGGGTCGATCGTGCGTCGCGCGCTGGCAGGGGTGCGTCGCGCGCGGGTCGGGGTGCGTCGCGCGCGCGTCGCGCGCGCGTCGCGCGTGCGTCGCGCGGGCGTCGCTCGGGTCGTTCGCGCGTCGCGCGCAGGTCGCGCGCGAATCGCTCGAAGGGGGCCGTGGGCCCCTGACGGCGCGTGAACTGCACGGCCCGCTGGCGAAACATTCAAGGGATGCGCGCGGCAATCGTAGAAATAGCGAGACACGCACACGAGAACTACGAACGCGAGGAGACCAATAAACGACGTGGAGACGCAGCGCGCACGGACTCATCCATTTCAAGCGCGCGCCCCGTCAGATTTTGAAGATCGGTCAGTCGCTGCAGCAATTTGGCGACGCGCATTGGGGGGGGGGAAGAGGATGGAAGTGAGGCGAGGGAAGGGCGGGCGGAAATGGGAACGGACGGGCGAGGAGGGGGCGCGCGGGGGCGGCGCAGCGGCGGCGGGAGCGATGGAAGGCGATCGAAGGGCGGCGGCGGGGGCGAGGAGGGCGAGAAGAAGTTCCAGGAGGGTGGAAGGACAAGGGGGGGGGGAGTAGGGAGGCGGACAGGGCGACAGCCTGACACAAAAGAACTGAATACACATTTCGCAGACGGGACAAAACGCGCAGCGCGTTGGACGAGGGGAATAGGAAGGAGGAGGGGGGGGGGGCAGGAGGATTGGCGCGAAACGACATGGGGGTGCGGGGCGCGATGCGACGGGGAGACGTGGCGCCGCGTCGCGCGACGCAACGTCACCCCCACCGTGGCGCGACACGCACAGCCCCCAATCAAGGCGAGGCGTCTTCGTCCTCAGCAACGGCTGGCGCCCCCGACAATGAGCACCAGCAAATCCTCCTGCGCCGAATGGGGAGCAGCACGCGTTGGTGGACCGTCAAACTAGGAGCGCGCCGCGACCGCCAAAATGGCTGCTGGTGCACCGGCGCCGGAAACCTATATATCACCAGAGAAATTCCGAAGTCGCGCCACATATCGCCCACGCACTCTGGGGGGCCGGGATTCGGGACAGAGGCGCAAGCCAGGGCCGGCGCACGGGCGACGCTCGCGCGACGCACTTAACGAAACTTAAAGGGGGGGGTCGCTTCACTGGGCCTTAACAGCGGGGAGGTGCATCGCGCGAGAGCGCGCGAAGTACATCGACCGATATCCACGCGCGGGGCGAGGCACCCCCGCTCGCTGGCCCCGCGGCCCACGGGCCCGCGCCTCCCCTCCGCAGTCGACGATCGCGACCGCGAGGGTGACATCCTCAAGGATCTGCGGAGGCAAGACCGTTAGGCATCGATGGTCCTTGTCATGGTGGGGGGTCACTGCGTCGTGGATGTAGATCCGCAAGTCGGCCTCGTTGAAGGGGGGCGCTGCGACCCCCCCCCCCCTCCCCCATGACTCCTGAGCCCGAGCGGGATTGATCGAACATCTCCCGTCGAGCTGTCCTGGAATGCCCCCGAACCGCTCCGGGGGGGGGGGCGCTCGCTGCCTGGCCCAGGGGCTGGCGGCCACCGCGCTGAACAGCATGCGCTGCTTTCGCTCGATGGGCGCCTCCAGGCCTAGCCATTCGAGGAGGGCCGCGCGCCCCATCGCCAGGGGCAGTTTGCCCTGCAGGTCGAGGGCGCCCCACTCCGCCCCGTCCAAGCGCAGGGCCCCCTTGCCGTGCCCGACCCATTCCTGCGTGAGGGGGCCAAGGCATGCATGGCCTGGGCGGCCGCCGGGCCCCGCCCAGTGGTGGTCGGAGGCGGGGCTTGATCCGGCTGGTCCGCAGCCTCCTGAACTAACGGGCGGTCGGGGCCGTCCACCGTCTTGCCCGCGGTTGCAGATGTATGATCCCACTGCCGTGGCGGGGCCCAGGCGCGAAATTTGTGCACTTCAGGGTCTTGGACCACCGCTTTCATTCCTGCGTCTCGCGCCTCCTCCTCCGGGCGCATCAGCTCCCCGAGGGGTTCGACCCGCCGGGCAGCTCAGCGCTTGTCCGTGGGCGCGCGGCCCGGCCCCCGCTGAAACTCGTCGAGAGGCCCCTCCCGACCCCCCTTCTTGAGCGGGCCAGTCGCGCTCGCCCCGAGTGGCGCCACAGTCTTGGACGTGAGAGGGGGCGGCCCCGCCATCGCCCTGAGGGGATGCCGCTCGCGGGGCTGCGAGCCTACGGGGGGCTTCTTCCACGGCGACTCGCTCTTGAGCTTTCCACTCCCCCCACGCGCCAACTCGGCCATGACGGGCGCGGGCGCGCCATTCCCCGCGGGGAGCTCCCAGCGGGCGCGCGGGCGCCCGCCCCCGCTCTTCTCGCGGCCGCGGTGGCTCGAGAAGCCCCGGCAGAAAGGGGCGCCCCCCCCTGTCCCAGGGTTTGCCCCCCGGGCTCGGGCGCGCCCCGTGAGCGCGGGGGCCCGAAGGGCCAATGGGGCCGGCGGCCCCTCCGGGGCTGTGATCTTCCTCGGAAGCGGAGGGGGCAAGTCCTTCGCCTCCCCGCACGGCGTCGTGGCTGGCCGCCGGGCCGCGCCCCCCTCTGGAGCCTCTTGCCCTTCCACCGTCTCGGGGCCATCCAAGGAAGCAGCAATTCCCCCTCTACTCAGTGGCCTCCTTGTGCCAGGAAGCCACCCAAGAACAAACTTGAACGCGCGCGGGCCCGCGGCTTCTTCTCCCAGGAAGCCGCTCGCATCATGCAAAAGAGGGGGGCGCGCTGAGGGCGCCGCGCTGGCTTCTTGGCCAGCGTCGCACCCGTTGTCATTTCATTATTGTTGTCCACTGGCGTGATGGCTTTCTCCCACAGGGCGCGCCCCCTCGCCCGGCACTGGTCTGGCGCGCGAACGCCGTGACCGAGAAGCGCCATCTGCCTGCAATTGCAGCGCCCCCTCGGCATGGCCAAGAGGCCCGTCGGCATGAAACGCTGCCGCTTGTTCTCCGGCCCCCTCTCCCCCTCGTCCTCCGAGCTGTCGCCCCCCACCTCGTCGGGGCCGGGCGGGTGGCCATCGCCTCCGGGAGGGGGCGGGGGGAAGCCGCCGCCGTCGCTGCCTGGCCCACCGCTAAGCGCCAGCGCGTGCGTTGCCAGGGGAGGCCCCCCCCCCCCCCCCCCCCCCCCCCCCCTTCGTACGCATCATCTTCCTGTTATTCACCCATCCACCTCCAACGCTTTGATCCCCCTGCTTATATACCCGCAAAATGCCACCATGGAACCTTCCAGCCCGCGCGCCTTTTCTTCCCAGGGGCCTTCCAAAACCAGGAGGGCCCGACATGATTGCGCGCGCCGCGCCCTGGCCACGCTGCGCGAGCAGCGCCGCCAGGGGGGCAAGGAGGGGCGCCGCGGTCGCAACGGCAGCCGCGCCCGGAACGCGGATGATCGTGAACGCGAAGATGGCTTGAGCCGAAGAGTTGCCACTGATCATGGCGTAATCGGGAGGGAAAAAACGTTCAACCCCAGATGCAAGTGCAACCTGGGGTGCGCCCAGTGACCTCGCGTTGTGCCGAGGGCGCGGCGCGCTCGAACCACGCCCCCAGCCGCGTTCAGCCCGCCCCGCCGCCATCATTTACAACTCGGAGATTGTGCTAACGATCCCTGAAGTACAACTTGGCAACCCTGACCCCGTAACTCCATCCGACCATCCCTGCGTTTTCCATGCCCCCTCACCCTTCGCCCCCCCTCGCGCCCTTCACCCCCCATCCTCCCGCCGCGCCCGCGACGAGGGAAGTAGACGGCGGGGCGAGGGGCTTCGGACTGGCCGGGGGGGCGGCGCATGCCGCGAGTAAATTTACTCCCGCGGGGAAAACCTACATGTGCAACCCCAGGTGAACCCCTCGGAAAATTATATGTGCAACCTCAGATGAAGGTTCCACCAAACATCGGAGAGAGAAAAAAAAAAAAAAAAAAAAAAAAAACAAAAAAAAAAAAAAAAAAAAAAAAAAAAAAAAAAAAAAAAAAAAAAAAAAAAAAAAAAAAAAAAAAAAAAAAAAAAAAAAAAAAAAAAAAACGTAGCATCTGCAAGCAAACATGAAGGTTTGTGGAAAAAACGAAATGAGTACAACCTGGGGTGAAGGTCCCGCTGAGTAAATTTACTCCAGGGAACGCTTGCGCGGGCACCGACAGCTGATAACGCCGCAGCGCCCCAGAAAACCAGATCACACGCTACGTCCTGATTGTTTCCTGGGCGCAGCCCCGCGTGGCGGGACATCAATTTCGACCAACCGAACCTGGCCTGGGCAAGCGCAAATCAATCCCGCGCCTCCGAAGCAACCACGCGCGGAAGGCCGCGCAAGAAAACCGCGCACAAAGCGCGTCGTGGCCGCAAGAACGCGCCGCTCGGGTCGGCGCGCAGAAACGTAACGCACACGGGAACGGCATGCGCCATTTCCAAAGGGTACACCTTCACCCCAGGTTGCACTCGCAGCTGGGGTTGAACGTTGTTGGCTCTCTGGCGTAATTGAAAATGCGCAACGCAGGGCTACCTGTTGCAGGACATCCTGGAACCGTCATTTTTGCCGATCCTCCTTTGCCAGGAAGGCCCGCTCTCCCGCGCCAAGACGGCGCCCGCCCTCCTGTGCAACGCAACAGAGATAGAGAAATGAGAAGGGGGGATAATAAGGATGAGGGGCGGTGAGATGAGCAGAAAGAGCGAGGGCGAACGAGGAAATCAATGGGGCAACGAAGGAAGAAATTGCATGCGTTACAACGATTTTGTTTGACGGAAGAAGGCTGCCGTATACCTGGCAAACCGCTTGAAACCACCCTGCGCGCATGAGTCCCCGTTCGCTCCACGCGCTTGAGTTCCTGTACGTGGCACGCAAAATAATGTTTGAGATGCCTAGACGTCTCGACAGGGGCCGATCCCATTCCGCACCTGGACCCCAAGCCGAAGAAAGCATTTTTCTGATGCCTCCTACACCTCACTGCTTGGCCCTCTCATCGAAGAATGCCTGTTTCTTCTCGGCGCGCGCCGCGCTCGCTGCGATCTTCGCCTGTAATGGCAATCGATTATGATGCTGTTCTGCTATCTTCGCGCACCTGGGTAACAGATTAACGCTCGCCCCCGTGCGCGCAACGTTGTTTTGCATTCATCGTGCGTGCGTGCGCGTGCATTATTACCTAGCAGCGAAGACTGATAAGTTTCTAATGGTCTCAAAAGAAAGCATCATGACTCCCCATGGGGGTCTGGGCAGATGCCGGACGGGTGCCGGGGAGAATCCGCGGAAATCGTTTTGAAACAAACAAGTACACACTTCGTGGTCTTCGAGGTCCCAGAACTCCACTCCCAGGCCACATTCTGACTGCCCGGAGCCATCTGTTGGCCACTTCGTGGTCTTCGAGTTCCCAGAACTCCATTCCCAGGCAACAGTTTCCATGTCCGGAACCATCTGTAGGCAACGTCGTGGTCTTCGAGTTCCCAGAACTCCACTCCTGGGCATGATTCTGAATGCCCGGAGCCAACTGTAGGCCACTTCGTGCTCTTCGAGTTCCCAGAACTCCATTCCTGGGCATGATTTTGAATGCCCGGAGCCAACTGTAGGCCACCTCGGGCCACATTTTGAATGCTGAGGCAGGCTGAGGCTGAGGCTGAGGCAAGCTGAGGCTGAGGCAGGCTGAGGCTGAGGCTGAAGCCGAGGCCGAAGGCAGACTGAGGCTGAGGCTGAAGCAGGCTGAGGCTGAGGCTGAGGCAGGCTGAGGCTGAAGCAGCCCTGAGGCTGAGGCTGAGGCCGAGGCTGAGGCAGGCTGATGCTGAGGCAGGCTGAGGCTGAGGCCGAGGCTGAAGGCAGACTGAGGCTGAGGCTGAAGGCAGACTGAGGCTGAGGCTGAAGCAGGCTGAGGCTGAGGCTGAGGCAGGCTGAGGCTGAGGCTGAGGCAGGCTGAAGCTGAGGCAGGCTGAGGCTGAGGCTGAGGCTGATGCAGGCTGAGGCTGAGGCAGGCTCAGGCCGAGGCCGAGGCCGACTGCAGATTGAGGCTGAGGCTGAAGCAGGCTGAGGCTGAGGCAGAGACAGGCTGATGCAGGCTGAGGCTGCGGCAGGCTGAGGCTGAGGCCGAGGCCGAAGGCTGGCTGAGGCTGAGGCTGAAGCAGGCTGTGGCTGAGGCAGGCTGAGGCTGAGGCTGAGGCAGGCTGATGCTGAGGCGAGCTGAGGCTGAGGCTGAGGCTGATGCAGGCTGAGGCTGAGGCAGGCTGAGGCTGAGGCCGAGGCTGCAGGCAGACTGAGGCTGAGGCTGAAGCAGGCTGAGGCTGAGGCTGAGGCAGGCTGAGGCCGAGGCTGGCTGAGGCTGAGGCTGAGGCAGGCTGACGCTGAGGCTGTGACTGCGACTGCCGTTGCCACTGCGACTGTCATCGCGAATGCGACTACGACTGCGAGAACAGCAGAATTCTACAACTGGACTCTCATCTGAATCGTAAGGGGGATGCTTCCAGACTTGCTCCTACACATCGCTGTTCGGTTGCTTTTGCCGGGGTAATTTGACTTTTCCAAACCGCACAGAAACCGCGTTTACGTTTTGTTAGGTTGCAAGAAAATCAACATACACAAAAAGCGCCCGCTCGTAGGCGCAGCCCTCGGCACCAGCCTCTTGCGCTCGCCGTGCCAGATCTTGCTGTGCTCGAGCTTCCACGTCTGCTTGATTTTACCCTGACCCCCCTCCCCTTCCCCCCCCTTCCCCGCCCCTAATTATGAATGCCTTTCAAATTCTATTCCGCCCTCTCCCTGCCCAGCCTCCGACGGCGGGGCGACAGCTGCGGCGCTGCTGGGGGCCTCCTCCATATGGCCGGGGGCGCGGGCGTGTACTTTGCCTCCTCGGCCGCGCTCTGACTCTCCTTCTTGGCCTTAGCCTCGGGCATCGCCGCCCCCCTTGCCTCCGACATCGCCTTCTTCTGCGCGCGCTTGCGCGGGTGGGC
>CAUYUJ010009080.1:260383-295383 GCA_963575745.1 Prorocentrum cordatum | reverse complement strand
CGCGCCTTCGCGGCGACCAAAGCGATCCCAAAGTTGGCGCGCGGGTCGACAACCTGGCATGGCTGGCGCGGGGAACGCGCGGCAGTGACTAGAAGAGAACGCCTTCGCCCGCGTTGCACAGGAGCGTCGGTGAGATGGTTGGCATCTTGGGCGAGGTTCGCCTTGTTCATGTCCTACGCAAGACCATGAGACATGAAGATGTTGTCGAGTGTTTTGGTCCCTCCGCCAGTCGAGCGCGCGCCTGCGGCAACCCCATCAGGAGATACGGCGCCTCGGATCCTTTTCGGCAAAAGTGGTGCTGGCCAAGAGCTGCGGACTAAAATTGCAATGTCCGCCTGGGATGATCGGCCCAACCCACGCCTCAAATCGCGGTCGCCGCGTGAGAGACCAACTCGCGGTTAGAGTCGGCCAGGCGCTGAGAATGTTTCAAATAGACCGAGCGCCGGGAGAGACCCCCACCCCCTGGGCCGCTAACTATTACACATGCGACACGGGGCGGAAAAATAATGGGGCCACCTTGGGGCGCTCGGAGTTCCTAGCCAGGATACTGGCGCCGCCAGAGGCCTCCCCAGTGGCGGCGGGGGTGGCGGAGGCAAGAAGAGCATTCCAGCCGCGACCCTGCGCCCAAGAAGAAGCCTGATCGCACCCCGCACCAGCTCGCAAATGGGGATCCTGAAATAAGATAATATCAGCCTGACTGTGGGAGAGAGCCGGCTTTCTCAGGGGGGGCCACGTCGCGCTGTCGACTGTTTCGGCGACGAGGTCCGGATAGGCAACTCCAGGATCACAACGGCTTTTCTGGAAAGATAAAGAGCGGTCGGGTGGCATTGCCGCGCGAAAAGCGACGGGGCGGGGCCCCCGCCTTCGCCCAAGTGCCCAACCGAACAACGGAGGCAGATCCAGCCTGCTGCTGGCTTCCTGGGGAACGGAGCTTGCCGTGAGGCGAGGATGAAACATAAGTGGGGCCTTCCCCGTCACCGCCAGCGCTCTAGCGCTTGCCTCGGGGCGACAGCGAGGGGGTGCTGACGCGTGCGTTCACCTGGTTGGCCACCTTTTGCGCGCGCACGAGCCCGTTCACGAGCGCCAGACACACCAACGCCGCCAGCTGCAGGGGCCGAAGGCGCCCTGGTCGGGGTTGCTGCCGATGCGGCGAACGCAGCCTTGGGCGCTGCGAGTGCACAATTCATATGTCCTGACCTGGATGATGTCTTGTAGTATGCCGAAACTACGTAATCATCAATGCTGAAAGTATCCCGGCAACGCAACCGAACAGCGACGTGTATAAGCATATCTGGAAGCATTCCCCTTAAGATTCAGGCGAGAATCCAGTTGTAGAATTCTGTTGTTCTCGCAGTCGCAGTCGCATTCGCAATGACAGTCTCAGTGGAAACGGCCTTTGGACCCCATGGAATTTCAAGGATTCCGAAGGATTCCTGAGGATGTTTAACTATGCCTACGGATTCATAAGGATGCCTACGGATTCCTAACGATTCCTACGGATGCCTCAACCTGCCTCCGTTTCAGCCTCAGCCTCAGCCTGCCTCGGCTTGCCGCAGCCTCAGCCCCAGCCTGCCTCGGCCTCAGCCTCAGCCTGCCTCAGCCTCAGCCTCAGCCTGCGTCAGCCTCAGCCTCAGCCTGCCTCAGCCTCGGCCTCAGCCTCAGCCTCAGCCTGCCTCGGCGCGCCTCAGACTCAGCCTCAGCCTGCCTCCGCCTCAGCCTGCCTCCGCCTCAGCCTGCCTCAGCCGCCCCACCCCCCCTCCCCACCCCACCCACACCCCGCCCCATTCAGCCTCGCCCTGTCTCAGCTTCGGCCTGCCTCGGCCTCTCATCCTCAGCCTCAGCCTCCGTTTCAACCTGTCTCGGCTTGAACCTGCCTCGGCCTCAGCCTCAGCCTGCCTCAGCCTCAGCCTGCCTCGGCCTCAGCCTCAGCCTGTCTCAGCCCCAGCCTGCCTCAGCATCAGCCTCAGCGTCAGCCTGCCTCGGCTTGCCTCGGCCTCAACCTCAGCCTGCCTCCGTTTCAGCCTCAGCCTCAGCCTGCGTCAGCCTCAGCCTCAGCCTGCTTCAGCCTCAGCCTGCCTCAGCCGCAGCGTCAGCCTGCGTGCGTCAGCCTCAGCCTCAGCCGGCCTCAGCCTCGGCCTCAGCGTCAGCCTCGGCGTGCCTCAGCCTCAGCCTCAGCCTGCCTCGGCCTCAGCCTGCCTCGGCCTCCGCCTGCCTCAGCTCGGGCATTCAAAATATTGCACAGGACTGGTGTTCTGGGAACGCGAAGATCACGAAGTGGCCCACACTTGGTTCCGGGCAATCAAAATATGGTGCAGGAGTGGTCTTCTGGGAACACGAAGAACACGAAGTGCCCTACAGTTGGCTCCGGGCATTCAAAATTATCCTGGGAATGGTGCTCTGGGAACACGAAGAACACGAAGTGGTCTACAGTTGGCTCCGGGCATTCAAAATGTGGCCTGGGAATGGTGTTCTGGGAAAACGAAGAACACGAAGTGGCCTACAGTTGGCTCTGGGCATTCAAAATGTGGCCTGGAAGTGGTGTTCTGGGAGCACGAAGAACACGAAGTGGCCTACATACAATTGGCTCCGGACATTCAAAATGTGGCCTGGGAGTGGTGTTCTCTTGGCTCCGGGCAGTCAAAATGTGGCTCCTGGCAATGAAAATGGGGAGTCCCCGGATTCCCGCGGCACTCCCCGGATTCCTGCGGCACCCGTCCGGCAGCTGCCCAGACCCCCCTGGGGAGTCATGCTGCTCTCTTTTGAGACCACTAGAAACCGACCAGTCTTCGCTGCTAGGTAAAAAAATGTCAACGTCAATGAAAGAAATGAGGTCGCTCTTGCCTCCACCACGTCTTTGATGCACAGCCGCGGGGGGGCGCTGTCGGCAGCAGACTCTGCCATGCCAGGCAACTGGGAGACCAAGTATTGGTGCTGCTTGCCGGCCGTGGCGAGGCGCCCGTAGAGCTCCTGCACGACCTTCGGTCCTTGCGCATACGATTTAGAATGCGAGTCCAACTTGCCAAGTTGAATCTGCAAGGATGCCTCCAGTTTTGTAACCTTCGCGCTTTGAGTGGTGACCTGGACTAGAAGACTGGTTTCACTGGTGTGGCACACGGCATCGAGCTTCTTGCAGTATCGTGTGTCAATTGTCGAGTTTACAGCCGTCTCAGAGAGCGTGATGAAGTTCTGCATCTCCATCTTACTCTGATCTCTGTCATGTTCGCCACTGTTTGTGCCTGGAGGCCCAGCAACGCCACGAGGAGCAGGAAGACGGGAGTAATGCCGAGTGTTGCATGCAAACGACGTGTCAACATCTGGTGCAAGGGCAACCGTCTTCCATGCACCACCATGTTTGCAAGCACTCCATGCGCCCAAGCTCTTCTTGCTTCCGCACCACGCACGGTACCATATCTTGAGCTGTGCCGTCCTCCGCGAGGGGGGGGGGCGCTGTGCTCCAGGGCGGAGGCGGTGCTGGCTGGTCGAGCCGCCCGCCCTTGCCCTTGGAGCCCCAAGCCGCTGCACCGTTGCCCTTGCCGTCGGGCTGGCGCTCGGCTGGGCGCTCGCCCTTGCCACTGCCGCGGCCCCAGCGCCCTCCTCCGCTCGTGGTTGCAGGCTGCCGGGGAAGGGAACGTGACTGGGGAGTGCGGGAGAGCCACTTGGTCCGCTGCCTCCGGATGCCGCGCCAAAATTCGAAACAGCAAGGCCCACCTGGGCCTGGGACGGCGGGGGGGAGGGGGAGGAGGAGGAGGAGGAGGAGGAGGAGGAGGAGGAGGAGGAGGAGGAGGAAGAGGAGGGGCAGGCGCAGCGGAGGAGCAGAGGCGAAGCAATTCGGAGGCAACTACTGGGAAGTCCTCGCTGGAACGATTACAACCTCCTCGGCCCGTGTGAAGGGCTACGATCCGCCTTTTCAAGTAAGACTATACCAAGACGAAAATGAGATCGTGTACAGAAAAATCGAGAATGTCTGAGATCCGGCGGCTCTGGAGGGTGTCTCAGTCGCGGCGATCTTCTCAAAGCGTTCCTGAACGCTTTGAGCGCGTTCTGGAGCGCTCTGCAACGGATTTATACTCGTCCTGGCCCCGTCCGGTCACGACTGGCTTCAAGCACAGGCCTGCTGTACTGTACTAGACGGGATTCAGAGGAATTGGACGGGAGTCGGCCGGATCCTTTCGCATCTCGACCAAGGACACACCAGCGCCGATACAGAATTCAACCTCCCATGACATGCACCCTTGAAAACAAATCTCGTTCAAATATGCAAGCGATATGGCCCGTTACCAGCGCCGACCCCCCTCCCATAGTAATGTCATCATCTGCGTTGCCGCAGTCCGAACAAAGCTAATGACAGTCAGTGGACAATCCCGCCAGCCCTCTGTGCGTAGGTGGTTTAGCGAACTCTTGCCTTCTCTCCTCCCACAACCTTCCTTCCCCAGCTCGGGGGAGGCAACCTCCCTGGGGCCTTGGATGGGGGGGGGGACGGAGGGGTTAGAGCGTCCAAGATGGCCCCAGATGGCTCCAAGAGGGCCGAGACTCCAAGATGGATTCCAAGATGGCCCAAGATAGCCGAACATGCTTCAAGATAGCCTCCGCCATGCCTCAAAGACGCCTCCAGACAGGCCCACACGGTTTCGGGTGCCCCTGAAGCCTTCCTAGGCCCCCTTTCCAAAGGACCCAAATCCTCAGAAGCCTATGGGAAAGCAATTCGCTTGGCCTTCTCAACGCTTGGCTTCTGATGGGCCTCGGAGGCCCCGAGACGGCCCCACGACGGCCCAAGAGAGCCCCCAGAGGGGTCCAAGAGGGCCCCTAGAGGGCCTCAAGAGCGCTCCAAGAGCGGCCCAAGAGGGCCCCGAGACGCCATCCTTGAGTCTCCGAGGAGGGTACGTGAACGTCCTCCCCCCCCATCTCTTTGTGACTCATGGGGGCCGAAATGGCCCCAAGAGGCCTCCCAGACCCCTCCAAGGAGCCCCAAGAAGGCCCCACGACCCCCAAAATGAGCCCCAGGAAGGTCCCAAGAGTGCTCCAAGAGGCCCCACGGGGGCCTTAGGAGAGCCCCTAAGATGGCCTCTTCGAAAATCAAGAACCGGTCAAAACAACATACCTCCAAAGCCTGACTTCTCATCTTGTCATCGTATGTTCCTTCCCCCTCCTTTCCTGCCTCTTCCCTCCTCCCACCCCATCCTCCTCCTCCTCCTCCTCCTCATCATCATCATCATCAGCATCATCAGCATCATCATAAGCATCATCAACAGCATCAGCATCAGTATCAGCATCAGCATCGACATCATCATTATCAAAATCCTCGTCAGCAGTAGCATAATCATCAGCAGCATCACCAACAGTAAAATGATCATCAGCATCAACATCATCATCGACATCATCATAATTATCATCATAATCAGCATCGTCGTCATCGGCATCATCATCAGCAGCAGCATCATCAGCATCAACATCATCATCAGCATCAGCATCCCAAACAACATCATTAGCATCATCATCATCAGCAACAGTATCATCATCACCATCATCATCACCATCATCATCAGCATCCTCATCCTCATCCTCATCCTCATCCTCCTCGCTCCTCCTGCTCCTCCCCCTCCTCATCCTCCTGATCCTCCGTATCCTCCTCGTGCCGCACTCTTCCTCCTCCTCATCCTCATCATCCTCCTCTTCTTTCCCCATCCTTCTCCTTCTCTGTCGTTCCTCCTCCAACTCCTCTTCCTCCTCCTCCTCCTCTTCCTCCTCCTCCTCCTCCCCCCAAGGTGGTGCTAGGAGGTCGAGCCTTGCTCAAGATAGCCTCCGACAGACCTCCAAGAGGCCTCAAGACAGCCACCAGAAGGGCCAGAATAACTGAGCATGGCTCAGGGTCCGCCTCCGACAACCTCTAGCCGATCATGGCTCCTTACAGCATCCAAGAGGCCTCAAGACATCATCCGATCGTGTCTCGATGGGCTGGTAGGGATCGGCGAGGCTTCAAGAGTTTTGCTAGTGAACATGTCGACTGGGTCATGTCGTCTGCGTGTTTGATGTCATATTCTGCCACAAGACGCACCTCAAAAACGCGTATACCCAGGACGAAAAATGACCGATGAACCTCAAATGCGCGAACCGCGACGAGCGGTGGGCGCGAGAGCGTCAGCGCCGCCGAACGCGTTGCGTTCCGATTGTCTGTCGGCCTATGCGCTGAAGGAACGATGGGGCAGTGCTGAGTGCGATCTGCGCGTTGGAAGCAAGATGCGAATGAGCGAGACAGCTACAGGCCCACCGTGGCAATTGGATAACGAACCCCAACATCCCTCCCCTCCCCCCTAGAATTTTCAAGCGGGCCCGGTCTGGGGCCTCACGCATGATTTCAGTATGGTCCCCCGAACTAGTTCAACAACACACGACTGCATCGGGTCAACAGCGGGTCCACATGAACAGTGGGACGGGAGTCAGACCTGTGGAAAGCTGATTTAGTTCCACACATAAAAACATATCCTCTCCAACATACATTAGAACAAACATTGGATCTTCGCACTGAAGTCAGATCCGCTTGAAAATTCGTTAAGTTGTTGGTACGTTCCGTTTGTACTCCTGACGATGTCACTTTCACGCTCCAGGTGACAAGTCTGTCTTCCTGGGGATGGGCGCTTCGGCACTTCGGTCGCTGTTGCAAGAGAGCTGATGTCACGCATCGCGCGGGCGTACGCGTGCGCGCCCCTTGAGCCAAACAGGCTACGGATGCAACGTGGATCAGAACATCATGTTTTTTTTCCCACCAAAACTCCCCCGACCATATTAGCATGCTCGTCAAAATACTACTCGCAACAAAGGTTCACTGACTGTAGGGTATTCTACGTAGTTCCGAGACGGCGACGGCGCGGACCTACCAGTCGGACGTGCCAATCGTTTTCTGTAGTCGGGTGCTACCGGAGGACTCCCAAGCCCAAGGTGCCCTCAGCTGTTCTAGCTATTTTCGGCCCCACGGGGCCCTCTGGGCATCGCGAGGGGTGCTCTGAAAGCCACCTGGGCCTCCCTGGAAATCCTGGGGTCAGCTTGGGTCACGGATACCTCTGGCAACATACGAGCAAGGCCATCAACGGGGGGTCCACTGGGCCCCGTGCGGGTACTCTAGAGGCCATCTTGGCCTCAACTGAAATCCTGAGGTTACAGTGGGCAAGGCGCATCTCGGGCACCGTAGACGGCGACAGCACAGCCGAAAACCGACGCGAAACCGAAACCGAGCAAACCCAACAGGTCGATAGCAACACAGACAGGCGCAGCGAGGCAGCAACGACACGCCAACCGAACGAACCGAACCGATCGAACGCATCCGACCACGACGCAGCCGAACCGACCGGACCACAAGCACCCTTGTTTTGACAGTCTGGCGCCCAGTGCGGGCCCCCAGAAAACGAAAATGGCCAAAGACGTCCCATCATGTTTTTCACGACGCGAATGCGAACGGGCCATCCCGCCAAACATCGGCCTTTGGACCTGCCCCCAGGGTGCGATCTGGCTAGAAATTTGAAGGGAATCTGGCCGTGGCCACCGCAACCTCCCCAGAGATCCCCGAGGAGAGGCATCCTAGGTGGGGTCCGAGTAGATGGGGTCGGAGGATCGCGCCGCATCGCTGATGCATCGCCGATGTATCGGCGATGCATCGGCGACGCTGGCGATGCATCGGCCCCGTCGGCGAGGATAAATGCAGGCTACACATCGAGCCGCATCGCCGATGCATCGGCGATGCGGCGCGATCCTCCGAACCCATCTGCTCGGACCCCGTCTGGGAGGCCTGGTCCAAGACGATCTGACAACCTCGATGACAGATCCTCCCATACCCTGGGGAAACCAAAAGGTACCGCCGATACCGTTGCGTTCCGACCAGCACCTCGAGGCGAATCCAACGGTGGCGACGAAGGCCTCCCGGGAGGCCCCAAACGGGGGAAAACTGGGAACGGTGTAGCAGTATGGGTACCTTCTTCCCTCCCCGGATGCCCCGCGCTCTCTTGCTCGGCGTCAGCTCTGCCGAGGTCTCCGGCCGCAGCGGCAGCGGCGCCCGCAGGCGGCGGGCGCCCCAGACCGCGCGCGCGTTGCGAGCGCGTGCGGCGCTGGCTGCGCTGTACAGCAGCCGAGAAGCTCCCCCGCCGGAGGGTCCAGCGAGTCCCCGGCGGGGCGGGCGGCAGAGGGAGGCAGATGAAGGCCAGGGTTCACGAGGGACTGGAGGGAGGCAGGCAGGCAGGAGGAGAAGAAAAGTTCGAAAGCCCAAGGTTCGCTGGGGACTGGTTTCCCCCCCAATCCCCCCCAGAACTACCGAAACCCTTCCAAAACCCTCTCGAAACCCGTTGAAAGCCTCTCGGAACACTTCCCAGAAGGTTTTCGCAGGGGTTCGGGAGAATTTCGGCTGTTTTGAAAGGAAACCAGTCCCGAGCGAACCCTGGACTGTCAAGCTAGAGGCCTCACAGAGGGGGTCCCAGCAGATTGGGTCGGAGGAACGCGCCGCAGCGCCGATGCCGTCGGCGATGCATCGGAGCCGTCGTCGTGGAGGAAATCGGGCTCCACATCGAGTTGCATTGCCGGTGCATCGGCGATGCGGCGCGTTCCTCCCACCCCACCTGCTCGGACCCCATCTGGGAGGCCAATCTATAACCCGAGTTACATGCCGACACCGTTGTCATTCCCTCGTAACCACGGTTGGGTTCGCCTCAGGGCCGTAGTCAGAACGCACGCCCAAAGAGGCCCAGGGTGTAGCGGTATCAGTACCTCTTCTTGGATTCCAAAGGGAGGCAGGTGGGGGAGGAACAGAAGAAGAAGAGGACGAAGGAGCCAGGGGGCAAAAGACAAGAGGCGGGAGGGGAAACCACAGGGCCAGCCAGTCCCTGGCTGGGTGAGAGGCAGGGCGCGGGCATGCAGGAAGCAGGAGGGAGGAGATCAGGTGAACATATGAACAGACCGAACAAGAGGATGGTGCCCGAAGATTGTGTGAGCCTTCCCTCTCCAGGGAAATCCTCAACCACGCCTAGATGACAAACTCCTCCTTGGACTGGCTAGGGTCCCCTTCGAACGACAATCACGGCGCAAAAAGGTTGTTGGCAAGTCGTAGACCTCGGGACCGTCAAAACCACGCCCCAGAATGTAAAGCAGGCCCCAAGGTGTCTGGAGTTCCCGAGGGCGTCCGCGACAACAAAACCGAAAACAAACCGAACTGACAACGAATCGAAACACCCAGCGAACTGGAAGACCGAATGCAGTCGAGAAAGACGCAGTGGCGCAACAGTCGACCGAACCGACCAGTCCGAACGTGGCGCCGCCAATACTGCGCCGCCAAAGCACCACCAGTCGCGTCGCCACTGGAGAAATTGCGCGTTGTCCTGCCTGATCAAGAACACGTACTACCTTAGTGTGGCAGGTCTTGTGAGACCACGCCGTGCACATGCACCAGTGTAGGCCGAATACTAGTCACGCGGTCGCGACAGCGGTTAACAATGTGACACTCCCCGCGCGCGAGCGTGACACCGCTTGGGGATCAGAACCGCACGCGCGCTTGGCTCTCGCTTGATGCGCCCCTCTTGGGGCGGGGACAAAAACGGGACACCCGCAGGAACCTGGAAGTCGGTGTTCGTTTCGGTCCCACTCCCTAATCAACCGATGGACGGTTTTCTTGAGTACATACCACACGAAACCGAAGATAGTGTCGCACTCTTGACAACTAACCGAGAACTAACCCAGATTACGGAACCGGCGCCTCCGGCCAGATTATCGACCAAGCATCCGAATCTGCCCTGGTAGCTCGAGAGGCAAGGCGCAGTCATGGACTCGTCGACCGCATCAAATATTCTAGCTCGGGGTTCGTCGACCGAGCTGTCCACATCACCCATGCAACTGCAGGATCATGTCGGATGCACAGAACAGGCGCCAGCGCGGCGGCTCTAGAAACAAGCGGAGCAGCCTGAATGTCCACCCGCATATCCGCCATGCAGCTGCAGGACAGTGTCCACAGCCATACGTCGGCCCGAGAGGTACTTCTGAACGGACGAACTTAGCCTGCGGATGTAACAACGATCGCAGCACAAATGATCGCACGCGTTCACGCATTACCACAAAGCGCGCCGAATGGGTCCTGTGGAGGAAGTCCGCCGCAGGCCGGCTGGCGCCGGAACAGCCAGCGCAACGCGCCGCTGCAGGGTACGGCTCGCGACAAAGAGCCCCGACCTCATAATTTGTTAACAATGTCGGGTCCTCAGAAGTCTGGACCTATGCCCAGAGACCGGCTCTTCATCCTGAGTAGCTTGTCAACGGCCCCAGGGTCCAGCGAGGGACCCCCAAGTCCCGAAACAGTCGAAAACCGTGCGTCGTGATGTTTCACGACTCGAGGGGGTCTGGGGATGCGCCCAGCCGAGCCCCCGATGCAGAGCTCGAAGGGACCCACGACAAGCAACGGGCATGAAGTGGCATCGGGTTCGCACTCGACTTGCACGGCAACACAGTGTCTCATACATGGTGTGTCTCAGTCGCGGGGGCCCCGACTGACAGACGAACAGCACACATCCATACTCATAGAGGGGACGGAGGGGGCTACGGGTGCGTGTTGTCTGATGGGGGTGCCCGCTCGTACGGGAGCCTCTGGGACCGACAACTCGCACCCATACCCATATCGGGAGCGGCCAAGAGGGGGGCGTCCAAGAGGGGGGGGGGGGGCACAAACCATGGTGGCCGGCAGCATGTGCGTGGCTCAGCAGGGAACGAGGGACGTCTTGAAATAACCAGAGGCGCCATGAAGTTTGGGAGGTATCACGGCCCCGCCATGCTTTCCACAACCACGCTGGTCATCTCCCCCCTTCTTGGCCGTCCCCGACCATAGCCAACTCATCCTCCTTCCGACCCCCCTGATGGGTATGTGTTTGTGTGTGTTCGTTCGTCGCCGACGACGGTTCCAGCGGGTACCAACTCGCCAGGGGCCCAGAGCGGGGCCTCGCCGCGGTCTCCGCCCGCCGCGCGGCGCGGCGCGGGCGCCGAACTCGCGGCGGGCTGGGCTGCTCGTCTCGGCCGCTGCCGGGCTGCTCGGCCGCCGTCAGGCGCCCCTGCGAGCGGGGCTGCGCCGCAGCTCTGGCCCTACTGGGCGGCGAACCTCCAGTTGGAGCAGCCTCGGCAAACTGTGCACATAGCCCGTAGAAGGGGAACTGGATCGAAAATCCAGGGATCTGTGGCCGAAGGTTTGTGAAGCAAGGCCGAGAGGTGAGTTCGTGGCCGCCATGTGTAATTCATTCATGGTCGGTTAGGAAGAGTAAGAAGGAGGGGAGGAGGAAGACAGCAACGACGACAATGAGGAGATGGAGGGGGGGGAAGTGGACGAAGAGCCAGGGGAAGGGAGTGGAGTTAAATGCGAGGAGACAAGGGGAGATGAGATGGCATGAACGGGACGAAGCATGAGAGAATATGAAAAGATGGAGAACGAAGGACTCCGATGAGGATGGGGAGTGAAGAGTGGGAGCGCGGGAAGGGCCAAGAGTCTTCCGGCATATGCGGCCCATGGCCCCGATGCGGGCTCCCGCCGCGGATGACGGCATGAAGCGGGCGGGGCGGCGGCGCGACGCACGCCGCGGCTGGGAAAACTGTGTCGTGCAGGATGATGCGCGTGAGAAATATAGCTCGCATCGCGGCTCTTGCAGATGGTCCACTCTCGGCGCCAGCTGGCCCGCGCCGCCAACACCCGAGGGATGGCAGTCGAAACCTCTGGAGAAAACTAATGCTGTTACTGCTTCGGTTAATGCCGCTGATGTTGCCTGTTAATGCCGCTGATGTTGCCTAAGGTACTACGGCTGCTGATGCTACTGCTACTGCTACTGCGACTGATACTACTACTGCTGCTTAGGCTACTACGCCTTGTGTCACTATTCACACGACTACTAAGACTGCAGCTACTGCGGTCCCTTATCACGACCACTACCACAATACTACTACTATGGCTAAGCCTACAGCTACGGCTACGCTACGACTCCGACTCTGACTACTACTACGACTACTACTACTACTACTACTACTACTACTACTACTACTATTACTACTACTACTACTACTACTACTACTACTACTACTACTACTACTACTGACTACTACTACTACTACTACTACTACTACTACTACTACTACTACTACTACTACTACTACTACTACTACTACTACTACTACTACGACGACGACGACGACGACGACGACGACGACGACGACGACGACGACGACGACGACGACGACGACGACGACGACGACGACGACGACGACGACGACGACGACGACTACTACTACTACTACTATTACTACTACTACTACTACTACTACTACTACTACTACTACTACTACTACTACTACTACTACTACTACTACTACTACTACTACTACTACTACGACTACTACTACTACTACTACTACTACTACTACTACGACTACTACTACTACTACTACTACTACTACTACTACTACTACTACTACTACTACTACTACTACTACTACTACGTGCTACGACTACGACTACGACTACGACTACTACTACTACTACTACTACTACTACTACTAGTACTACTTATACTTCAACTACTACAACTACTACTACTACTACTGCTACTACGACTGCTAGTACAACTACTACTACGGCTACTGCTAGTGCACGTGCTGCTACTACTCATGTTGCCAGTACTTACACGACTATTATTGCTACTCGTACTAGTACGGCGACTCCTACTAATACTTTTACGACTACGACTACGACGACGACTACTACTACTACGACTACTACGACGACTACTACTAGTACTGCTACTATCACTACGACTACTACTACTACTACTACTACTACTACTACTACTACTACTACTACTACAACTGCGAGACAACTAGTGCTACTACTACTGCTACTATTTCTAGCTAGAACGACTAGGGCGACTACTACTACTGCTACTACGACTACGACTACTACTACTACTACTACTACTACTACTATTACTGCCACCACGACTAGAACTACGACTACGACTACGACTACTACTACGACTACTAAGACTACTGCTACGACGGTGACAACGACTAACACTACTACTACCACTGCTATCAATACTAGTCGGAATACGACTACGACTGCGACGCCTACTGCTACAACGACTACTACTTTTACTTTTACGTTTCTTCACGTTTACTACTACTAGTGCTACTACGACTACTACTACGACTGTTTCGACTACTACTCACACTGCTACTACTACTACTGCTGCTGCTGCTATAATCATGGCGACTACTACTACTACTACTACTACTACTACTTCTACTGCTACTCCTACCACTACTGCTACTAGTACTGCCCTACTACTTCGGCTGCTACTACTAATTACTACTACGACTAAAACTACAACAACAACGACTACTACTACTACTGCTACTACTACTACTACTACTACTACTACTACTAGCACTACTACTACTACTACTGCTGCTGCTACTACTACTACTACTACTGCTACTACTACTACTACTACTACTACTACTACTACTACTTCTACTACTTCATCTACTACTACTACTACTACTACTACTATTGCCACTACTACCGCTAATATGGTTACCTCTTCTACTACTACGACTGCGACTGCTACGACGATTACTACTACTACTACGGCTACGACTACGACTACTACTACTACTACTACTACTACTACTACGACTACTACTACTACTACTACTACTGCTACCACTATAACTAGTACGACGACTATTACTACTACTAGTAGAAATATTACAAGTACTACTACTACTACTACTACCTCTACTACTTCTACGACTACCACTACTACTTCTACTACTACTATTACTACTACTTCTACTCTGGCTACGACTACTACTAATAATAGGAATAGGAGTACTACTTCTACTACTAGTAAAAGTAGTAGTAGTACTACTACTATTACTATTACTACTACTACTACTACTACGACTACTACTACTACTACTACTACTACTACTACTACTACTACTACTACAACTGCTACTACAACTGCTACTACTACTACCACTACTAATACTACTACTACTACTACTACTACTACTACTACCACTACTACGACTACTACTACTACTACTACTACTACTACTACTACTACTACTACTACGACTACTACTTCTACTAATACTAATACTACTACTACTACTACTACTACTACTACTACTACTACTACTACTACTACTACTACTACTACTACTACTGCTACTACCACTACTACTACAACTACGTTTACTACTACAACTATTATTATTACGACTATTACTATACTTCTGAAACAATAAATACGAGCAGAAAAGCGATCGCCACTACGCCAACGCGTGTGCGACTACGATGACCACGACTACAAATACTACCGTCTACTGGTCGGGACGAGGCCTTGTGGACACAGAGTCGTAGCACGGCCAAGCAGAGGGCCCAATTCGCCAGTGGAGAAAGGAAGTTGTCCCAAACTTGTATGCTGGTCTCACTGCGGGCTGGGCTGCCGATAAATCTGGCCCCACCAAGGGGCAAGCTGCTTTGACTGGTTCGGTTGATCGTATCACCTCTGCCAACGTGGATCGGTTGCTGGCCGTTCTCAAAGAGGTAGTTCTGGAGAACCCACGGCAGGCTTGGCCGCACGCCCCCGCGCCCTGCCTCCCTCCCCTCCTTCGCTGTGAGACGTAGAAGAAATTGCGGCGTACTGGCCATGCAGCTGTCCACGCGGGTACATGTACCGAATGCTGAGGTTGCGATCGGAAATTCAGTCTGAAAGGCCAGGTGAGGGCCTTATGCGCAGGCAAATGTCTGGGGCGAGACCATCTCTCTTCAAATCCTACCGATCAACCCTTGCGTTCACGAAATACCAACGATCATCACTTGAAAGTCTTGCGTGTGGCGTTATGTGTTGATGCAGGTGTGGCGCCCATGCGAGTGGGAAAACGCAAGTTCTTAGCCAAGAGTGTAAAGCTCAGGCGAAACCCTTCACCGAAAGCAGGCAATATGGTCTTGTCCCGTTTATCTCAGGGCTGCCCTCCCAGCAGAGGGGGAAGGCTCTCCCAGATGTGAATCGTCAAGCGTGCCCAGGCGCTCCTCATCCTCATCCGCATCATCCTTCTTGTCATCCTCCTTCTCCGACCCCTCTTCATTCCCCGTACCCCTCATCCTCTTCCATAACGCCCCCCCCCCCCCCCTGGGGCGCCCGCGGTTTTCCCCCCAGGGCCCGCGGAGGGGCACGAGCCTGCACGGTCGACTGCCTCAAGTAGCTCTCTGCAAGGCGCAGAGACCTGCAGACGTGGTCTCACACGAATACTAGATCTGACTGGAGAGCGTCTACGAGGAGAGTTCTGGGGGCAGCGCGAGGCAACTTGAGACCCAGTGTAACACGTAGACACCGGATCCCACGTCGGCTTCACGTCGGATCTACGTCGGATTCACATCGGATGTCCGTCGGGTTTACGTCGGAACATCGCTGCGCGAACGTCGTCCCATCATGTCTCACGGGGCGGATGTAATACTTAGAACATACAACAAGTGAGCACCGCGCGAGGCCTCCAGGATTCGGTTCTCCTCATAGGACGCTGACAAACATGCAAGATCCAGGGCCGCGCTGGTATCAGCGCAACATCCAGAGCCACCGCAGCCCACGCAGGCAACGACCACTCCGCGCTACAGCATCTGCCAGGGGGCCTCGTGTGAACCCTAGCTCGACTTAGAAGCAAAAAACAAAAAACATAACCATAAACGGTCGGAGGCCCGTGCGAATCTCTTGGATCGGCGCTGACCCCCCCCCCCCCCCCCCCCTGGCGCGCGGAGCGCGCCTTGGGGCGGCGCCGAAGGCGCCGTCAGGAGGCCACGCTCCGATGCGAAACTCCGCGCGAAGCTCCGAGAACGTATGTTTATGTGTGTAATGAGGCCTAGGGACACACAAACCAATACACTCACAAATCACAGGATAGTTTCCTCATTGTCATCTTCCCCCCCACTCCCCATATTCTCCCATGTTTTCGGAAGTCGACGTTTAGTTGTGTCTGTGTGCTGTTTCCCCTCCTGAATGATGTCTTGGCTATTGCCAAAAAATTGGGCCAACAATGGTCTACGGGTGGGCGGGGGATCAGAAACGGTGAGCGGGCACGAGCGAAGAGAAGCCCAACCCGTGTGCACCAACTGGCCCAAATCGATGGAATGGTACGGCTCACGTGTGGATGCCCCTCTGTGGGAGGCAACTCTCACGACCGACGGGCCGCCAAGACATTTAGCAACTGTAAGAGGAGCCCACCCAAGGCGTGCGAAGAGCACACAGTCCCACGAATGCACTGTTCGACAATCAATATCAATACCCGCGAGGGCGCTGAAAGCAAGGACTGTCCAGCAATGCATCAGAGACTGCCTGCATCTGGACTTTGCGCGGCCTCTCGGCTGCTGCCCATTGTCTGGAGCTTGGAGCCCGCAAGGCCAACGAACTGTCGTACGAGCGCTCTCACGGTGAAATAGCTGTTGGATTGAAATGATCCGCTCTCTGAGCAACGACCCAGCAAAAAGCAATGTTCTGAGCGCTGCTGCGGCGGTCCAGGATGAAACAAACAGGAACTGTGGTTCAATACCTGCTGCTCACGCGGTGCCTCTGACCAGATGTATTTGCATGATGTTCGCCGGTGTACGACTGCCGACTTATCTGTTCGAGTGAGAGCACAACACAGAACCCCAGCCATGAAAAGTAAGGCTTGGAGCAGAACATTGCTCAATGCATCGGGGCAATGGGTGGCTCCCAAAAAGCTTCCATCTTGGGCGCGCTGCCGTCTGCCTGCCGCGCGGCACGCCCTCGCGCGCCTTGTCAGCCCCTGCAGTTGAGGCCATCCCACAGCATGCTCTGGTAAAAGCCACCGTCGCCCCTGGTGGTCTTGCGGGCCTCCGCGCCGAGGGGGGCCAGAACAAGAGTAACCCTGCCACTTCCACCTCCCAAGAAGCGTTTTTGTTAGGTTCGGCGATGACGGGCGTCATGGGGGGGGGGCGGGGGGGTATGACGTAATGCCCTTCCCCCCCGCCGTGCGGCTCTGGCACCACAACCGCGCCCGCGCGAACGACGACGATGAGCGACGAGCGACGACGACGACGCGAGCAGCATGTAGGCGGCGATCTGTCCCGCAGCACTTGTGCATACCACAATGCTAGCGTTCACCACAGCGCGCGTGTACACCGTAGCGCCTGCGTGCGCCGCAACAGCCGTGTGCAGCGCAGCGCCTGTGTACACCACAGTGCTTGCGTGCACCACGCGCCCGTGTACACCTCAGCGAACGTGCACGTCGCAACAACCATGTGCAACACAACGCCAGTGTACACCACAACGCTTGCATGCACCGCAACGCCTGTGCACACCACAGCGCCTGCCTGCACCACAGCATCCGCGTGCAACACAGCGTTGGTGTACACCACAACGCCTGCGTCCACAAGACAAGTAAAACGGAGCATGCCGGTAAGGATCTGCTGCGGACAGCTAAACGCCACGGCAGGGAAGTGCTCATAATAGGATGAGACGTTCTTCCCTCCTCCCTCCTCCTCCACCTCCACCTCCTCCTCCCCCTCCTCCTCCTCCTCCTCCTCCTCCTCCTCCTTTCTCCTCCTCCCCTTCCCCCTCCTCCTCATCCTCCTCCTCCCTCACTCTTCCCCCTGTCGTGCGGATCGGCGCTGCAGCGCACGTGCACATCCCAGCGTGCACCGCGTAATAGTCTACACAATCAATCCAGTTGGTTCTCGGACGGCCAATTTTGCTGGAGCCTCATAGACGCAAATGGGTGGAGTTGGGATGATGCGGGCGGACTCGGGAGGACTCGTACATTCCAGCGGCGCTCCTTTTTCCAAACAAATTCCTTTCCAAATCCTATATACAACAGTTGTCCTCTGCGGAATCCATAGGCGCTCCATGTTGTCATACGTGTTCCTTTAAACATTCTATATGCAACAGTGGTGCTCTGTTGCACGCGGCTGCTGTGGTGTACACGTGCGCCATGGTGTACACAGGCGCTGTAATGCACGCAGGCGTTGTGGTGTACACTGGTGCTGTGTTGCACACGGCTGATGTGGTGTACGCAGGCGCTGTGGTGTACACAAGCGATGGTGCCCGCAGGCACTGTGGCACACACTGGCGCTGTGTTGCACGCGGCTGCTGTGGTGTACATAGACGGCGTGGTGTACACAAGCGCTGTGGTGCACGCAGGCGCTGTGGTGTACACAGGCGCCGTGGTGCAGATCGCCACCTACATGCTGCTGCTACCCGTCCTCAGTATTTCCTAAACATTCCCAGACGCCGCCGGCGCGAAACGTGACGTCATTGGCCCCGTCCGCCCCCGCCCCCAAATGATTGCCGTCGTCGGCCCGGATTTTTGTTAAACGGATCCAGCAGCGTCCGCGCGCACGACGACGATGAGCGACAAGCGACGAGCGACGAGCACGACGACGACGAACACGACGACGACGACGACGACGACGACGACGACGACGACGACGACGACGACGACGACGACGACTGCGGACCAGACCCCTATGCGGATTCCTTTGCGGACGCCCATGCGGATCCCGATGCGCATGGCGGCAGTGCCTGGAGCGTACTGGGGGGAGGAACGTTACGTTATAGGGGGGGGGGGGGGGGGGGGGCGAAGGGGGAGGGGGGGGGGCATGACGCCCGTCATGCCCCAAACAATAAAGAAACACTCTTGAAGAGGGCTACCGAAAAACGGCGCCAAGAAAACAGAGGGGGGTAGCTTCCGCCGCCACAAGGGAAACAACAAGTGACCATGCAACCTCCCAGGCTGGCACGCCCGAGATGAGTGAAGAACAATGGGCACAATGTCCAACAACGCAAACGTCGTCCAAAACCGGCAGCGGCCGCTGTCGGGCAGGAAACCTGGCGCCTCAAATGGTCAACGACAGTGAACCCTTTCCAGAACAGATGGGCATGGAATCGCTGTTGCGTTTCATCCTCAATATTACCGTACCTGTGTCGGCCGTACCGACCAGGCGGATTCGACTAGGGGATCGACTTCAGAATTGATGTGCCCAAGAGTTGACTTATTCCGTCGAATCCACGAAATATTTCGAAGAACCTTCGCAGTCTACCAGCATTCTACGTAGGTGTGATGGAGATTCGACGCGAACCCCAATAGTGGGGCAAATGCTTTCTGCAGCCGATCCCTACTCGAGGGACGCTGAAGCGTCGAGCCTCCAGGGGTGGATGTGGTCACCCGTCGGGCTCCCCGGGCCGCCCAGGCCGCCTGGGCTCCTCCCCCCGCCACTCCCCTCCCCCTGCCGCTTTGCGCGGCCGCCCCAAATAAAGGGGGCCAAGGACACACAAACAACGACAAACCAATCCAAGGATTGCCCATATTGCCAATATCTTACCATTTTCGTTTTCCCCTCCAATTTCCATACCCCATATTCTCTTGGAAATCGACATGTATTTGTGTCTGTGTGTTGTCCCCTCCTGAAAGCCGCGGGCTGCCCAGAAAAACGGAGCGACGCAGCAACGACAAGATAACCGACCGACCCAGGCCGACCGAAAGCAACCGACTGCCACGCACCAGGACCGACCGAACCCGGGACACCTGAAAATGGATGGGGGACAGGAGGGGGACATCAATTTATCCGAGAGGGCATAATCGACTACATGTCGCAATCCGTGCCTGGCTCGGCAAGACGCGCAAAGCCTAAAAGGGTATGGGGAACACAAATTCGAAGGAAGAGAAGAGGATAATGACATCAGCGGGACTACTCTCAGTGGGTTTGGCATAGCCGGAGTTGATCGATGCCCCTCTCAGCGTCGTAACATAATAGCGAGATCGGCCCCAAATGACTAGCCTTCACTACAGTCACTCTGGAGGCGCAGCGAGAGCGGGACTTGAGATAATTATTTAAGGACCGTTCTGTAAGGTGGGAGCCCCTCGAAAGCAGATCGGTCAACGCCAAGTTGCCGCGGCCGGGATCCGCCGTGGTCGGAGCGTCAGCGGCCATTCGGCCGTGGGAAACCCATCTCACTTGCGAGCCTATCGCACTGAGGCTGTATCTCACGACAGCCAATTATTTCGAGTTTCTTCTGGCAGCTCTCGAAGCGGCGGAGTTCTTCGACCGCGTGTCAAATATAGACATAGCATCGAATACCATGCGGGGCTCAACTAATTCTGACAAAGTGCAATCACTGCGTAAAGCGACTGAAAACGGGGAATGCGACAGATGCCAATCGGGGCGTTTCACATTTGCAAATGTCAGATCGCGCCAGAGAGCGGACAGCCACTGAGCCCCCGCCAACGCTGCTGACAGGGGCAAAATCTCAGCAGCTCCAGACGAAGCCACTGCCCTCTTTAAGCGAGTCGACCTCCAGCTAAGAACGGATGTCATCGCCATCTTGTTCTGTCCGATCGTCAAGTCGTCGAGTCGGCCGCCAGGGCCAGCCGACCTCCCTGGGCCCTGTGTCGCCTCGCGGACCCGGGGCCTCCAGCGCCGGGCGCCGTGACATGCGTCAAACTGGATGGGCCCAGGGGCCAGGTGGCAATCTTTTGACTAGCGGTGCTCTTGAGATGCTTCGCTACCTTGATACGTAGCACGGCGTCACTGACCGTGGTAGGTCATCGCGGCGTTCTGCAATGGGGCGCCGGCCACAAAGGTTCGGCTCTCTGCCGAGCCATTGAATATGAGCGACAGCGGTCCGATAGAGCTTTTCTTAATCTCCTCGGGGCTGAGCAGGGCCCGTGGGTCTGCCAGGCGCCCCGTAGCAAGTTTCATCGGGAATAGCTACCCCCTCCTTGCTCAGCGCGCCTCCCAGCGAAATCGGCCTCTCCTGAATCTCATTTTCCGAGCCTGAAACGCGTCTGAACTCGGAGGGGCCACTATGAGCCACTAGGACAGCTCGCCACTATGAGGCCGCCCCTCTCTATGAGAACAAGAATGGGTTCCACCCTGGGACGAGCGCCTGACCCATGGACAGGGTTCGAGAAGGGATATCGGGAAACCGTCATCTCTCAGTCATTGGCTCACAGTACGATGCCACAGCAAGAGTGCGTCGTTGAGTCCATGCGCGGGCGCCACAAACTCCATGAGTTACCCGGGAGCTGGACTCCGACCTTGGCGCGGCTCGCAGAAGATCGATCCCTCCGGCCTCGCCGGCCGATCGGACTGGCAACAAGCGTTCTTGTCATCGGCCATTTCTAGCGCCCAGCCAAATGAACAAATGGCCTGATGGGTCACCATGATACCTCCCGATTCTGGGGCGGGGAAAACGTGCAATTCCTCCTTGCCGGATCGCGATGGCCCTGAACGCGCCATCGGGATTTTGCGGCTGCCCTAGACCCGGTTCAAAAGGCATCACTATACGATCCAGCCCGGGAGCCTCCTCCTCACGAGGGCAGCCTCGGAGGCAGACAAGACTCGAACGGCTCAGGAGTCGAGGATGGCTCTCCACTCCTTGGCGTCAGAAGAAATAAACAATTGCCTCTCTGCGGGGGAGAGGTTCTTCAAAGACGCTTCGGCCCCGGCGCGAAGGTGGGCCCGTGTCTCGCCCCCGCGGGGGCCGGGGAAGAAGCGGGCGACCCCTGGGCCCAAGACCGGTGCGGCAGGCGAAACCACGAGCAGAGTTCCCCCCGAAGAGTATACCCCAAATCGCCCCCTTCATCGAGATCCTCCTCCTCTACCTCCACGTCGCCTCGCGAGGCTTGAGCCGCGTCGCGCCTGGACGACCGCGGCCCCTTTCCGGCCGGCGACGGGCCCCCGCGGCGCCGGTCCAGTCTGCCACGTGGCTGACCTAAGGTGGACTCGGCACTCGACGGCCCATCGGCGCGACGGACGCAGGGTGGGGCGCCATGCCGCAGGCGTTCTCTCATAGCCTGTTCCTCCCTCCCGGGCGGCGCGTCTCACCCGACCTGGCCCCTCTGGGGCCTCATCGATGGGAATGCGTCTCGGTCTTGGGCTGGAAGAGGCTCGACGGGACCCTCGGCCCCTCGTCGCTCGGCCGTGCGTGGGTCGGAAACTGGGCTCGGAGGCGTCTGGGATACCTTGAACCCCCGCTCCCTCACTCGTCATCTCCGCGGCATCCATGGCGCCGGAGGCAGGCAGAAAAGAGGATCGACCGCTACTGGCCGCCGAATCGGGTCGGTCAGTGGAAGCCTCCTCGACAAGCGGCGGAGGCGGAACATTCTCTGCCTCGGCCTCTTGCCCTGGCGGCCAAGACGCAGAGGGGGCCATGCGAACGGGAGCTGGCTCCTCGGAAGCGATCCTCTCCTCGAGGTCCCAGGCCTCGGGCGGCGGCGACCCCTCAGCCCCCGCGTCGACCGCTCCCACTCTGCGCCCGGGAGACTGCAAGTCCTGGCGCAAATCGGAGAAAGAGGGGGCATCCAAAAGGTCGGCACCCCAGGGCTCGTCTTTCATGGCCCACCGAATCTGCTCTTGGCCGCGTTTGAATAGCCGGGATCGAATGGCTACCCAAGCCGCCGTGTCTGGCTGAAAAATCACGACCCCTGGGCCCGCCCACCGACTTTACTTGAACCTACCCCCTCCTAGTCTGTCTTGGACCCCCCCCCCGCCCCCAAACGCGCGCCGACCTCGCCGCGCGCTTCGCTGGACAGGAGGGAACGGGGAAGTCGAGGATTTCCACCAAACACCATCTGGCATGGCGAGAACCGCCCCCGCGGGCGCGCCTGTTTCTCGCTGAGACAACCTCGCAAAGAAGATCATCGATCGCTTCTAGCGGTTTTTGCACCCAACACCGCGCAAGACATGGTCATTTTCGGAAGACCTCGGTGCCGCTCGCATCTCCCGTTCTGCCAGGGAGACCCGGCGTCGCCCCCGTGCTCAAACGTGCCTATATCCCCCAGGCCTCTTGAAGAGGCCCCGGCAAATTCCACCCCCCCGTCTGTCATCGTCGTCTCTGGCATCCAGAAGGGTCTCGCCCAGTGCTTGAAGAAGCCGCCCCGCGCCACGGCTGGCGTTGCGGCGTTAAAAAGACAACGCGCCTGCAAAGTCGACCCGCGGTCGGTCAGGTTCAACACTGGAGGCACCTCGCCAATCGCCCGCGTATATCACGAAGCCAGCCGCGACCAGCTTATTGAATCGATAGTTTCGGGGAAGGCGCGCTTTCCTTCTCCATCCTGGGCGACAGCTGGAATCGCAGCTGGAACATGCAAATTGTTTGGGCACCCATCTAGCAAACTCAGGCTTCGCCTTGCCGACGCACAGGGCGCAACCGACATGCTCTCGACGGGGGTGCCCGATATTCACGTGCAATTTCATGATTGCCTCCTGGAGTTCCATGGGAACATTAGCCTCTGTCTCGTCAAACCCCCGCGGCCCCTTGAACGGATTCGCTACGTCTCCCCTCGTGGGCCTCCGGATCGGCCGGAGGACTGGCTGCGGCAGACGGAAAAGAGGACATCAGCTGGTCAGCAAGAATTGCCGGCTCAATGCCCTCGGCAAGAGCGCTAGCCAGCCCGGGGGGGGGAAATCAGCCGCTGATGTCCTAGCGCCGCCGGCGAGCGTGGAATGGGCATGGGTCTCGGGGCGCAGCTTTCCAACCTGTCCCGGGACCTCCAGGCAATTTGAAATGGACCTGGGAGGTTTCATGGCCAGACCTCCATCGAGGGCCCCGAGCCCGAACGCGCGCTGGTCTGCCCGGGCCCCCCGAATCCCTGGCCCCCCCAGGAGGAGCCGGGTCGACTGAAGCTGTCTGGAGAAGGCCCCGAAGGGATTCTCGATCAGAAATATCCCCCCTCAAGCACCTGGCGGACAGCGACTTGCGTGGCCAGCCCCCAGAAGAAGAGACTTTCCTGTTCGACTCTATCTCTTCCCCGGGGTTCATCCTGTCCCGGTTGGGCACTCTGGCTACTGAGACCCCCCGACAGGGAAGGGTCATAATGATCATCTCGGGTCTCTCGGCCCCGATTAGTTGCCACATCTTGGCTCTCTCGCGAGAAGGCACCCGGCCCGGCCCCATCTCAAGGCCCACGGCTCCACTGATATCATGTAGACACCCGTGTAGGCGAGACCAGCTCAAAAACCTGGGCCCTTGTCTGTCGGGCGAATTCTCGAGTTGACTGCCGCCTCGGCTGCATCTTCGAGGCCCGCGCTCCGACGCCCAAAAGTGCGCGAAGAGCATATTCGCGAGCTCGACGAGGTGCCGAAACTGAGGGCGAGACGAGTAGGCAACCAAGAAGCGGGCGCTTCTCCAGCATCCCCCAGGCCTCAGGACCTCGGGAATCCCAGCAGAGGCCTCAGCCGAGTTCCAGGCCGACACCTGGAGGATAGATGGTCAGTGTCCTTGAAGCTTGCCCACCTGATTCTTGGCAGAGGCCCCCGCCCAGAGCAAGTCCACTAGCGTGGCCGTCATACCCGCTGCTCTGGAAGCGACCCTTAGTCGCTTGACCCCGATGGCAAGCGCTCTACGCGATGGGCCCCCTGGGCCCAGCGCGACAGATACGCCGTGAGTCGTTCCAATCGGAAGCCGTCCCAGATCTCCGCTCCGCTGCGCTCTGCTCGAGTTTTGCCCTGGTGAAACTCGCTATCCGGCCTCGGTGCCCCGCGGCCGCGCATCGAGAAAAGTCGGGCGCCCCCGGGGCGAGTAAGACCCCCCTTGGCCCCCATGGGCCCGGGAGCCTTGAAGAGCCCATTCACTGGGATCGCCCCCCGGGGAAAGGAGGCCTCCGAGGTTCTCCCCGAACCCTGGGCTGACTTGAAAACCTCTCGGGTGGAGGAAGGATGGCAGGAGATGGCGGGGGAGATGAAGATCGGGATTTTCCGCCGCAGCTACGCGCGCCGCTGTCGTCGCCGCCTTGGATACGTAGTGGCTCGAGTCGCTCTCGAGCTCGCCCTGGCCTCCGCTGCCGCTGCTCGCCGCCACTCGTCGTCGCCCACCTCGATCTTCATCAAGTCGCCAGGCTGGGAGTTGCAGCTGGAGGCGCTCGTGGAACATCCCTGAGCATTGTCATGAGCTCCCTGATCTGGGCCCTCGTCGTCTCGGACTCATTCCTCTGCGCGAACGTCCACTGGGCGATCTCCGCCCGACTCTCCTCCTGGCCCCCCGCTGGCACATCGAAGCCCGGGCGGGCCCTCGACGAGTCGAGCCCCCCGGATGCCGGCAGACTCTTGCGAGCGGCAGCTGCGGAAAGAGGCGGCTTGGCTGGCGCCGCTTCGGGAACGGACCTCGCCCCCATCTTGAATGGTGCCGGCATTCCTGGAGCGAGACTTAACGATGGCCCCGGGCTGCGAGGAGGTCTCTCGATCGGGTCCTCTTTCGCCTGCCGGTGGTCGGAGTTCCGAACCTTGATCATCATATGAACGTGATTCTGCTCGCCCCCCCAGCGCTCGCACTCCTGCTTGACGGTCTCCCTCTTGACCTCGTTGGTTATATTTTCCTCCAGGGTCACCTTCGCCGTCTCGAGCCTAGCGCCGCACTTGCGACGCTTCACCCATCGCGCACGCTGGCTCCCGCGCGCGAAGCGCGCGCCGGATGCTCGCCCCCCCCCCCCTGCTCTCTCGATCCGCTCCTGATCGACGCCTCGGGCCTAGGCTTTCCGAGGGCCTCGAGTCGGCGCAGGTCTTAGGAGAGATCATCGGCCTCAGAGCCTATCGCCTCAATCTGCGGGCTGGAAGGGCGAGAACAGACCCGCCCTCGTTCACGAAGGACTTCTCCGCCCCTGACAGCTCGACTTCCGAGCAGTCGATCCTGGGGCACACTATCGTGTCGAGGGTCTCCCGTGACTTCCCAGTTCGCCTCAATCTCCGAATCGTCCTACTCGACCCTCCAGGTCTGGCGAATGCAGGCACAGCGCCACCATGCTGGCGCGTCTCCTGCTTGCCTCCAGGACCCAAGTGACCCTCCCGCGCTGGTTCCCCCCATGACCCATCGCACTTCTCTTGCCTGTGGTTTTCAGCATGGCGGACACGCGCCCCGAAGCTGCCGGCTTGAGACAGACTGGCCACGGTGGGGGAATCGCTCAACCTTCCACTCTGCTGACCCCGGCAATCGGCCCCGCTGATGGCCGACCCGGGGAGAGGAGCGGACAACAAAAAAAGCCGGCGCTCTACTTCCTGCCCGTCCGAGCCGCCCGGCCCTCTCCCCCTGCCCCCCTCGCCCTGGGTGCTCAGCTTTTTCGCGTGGAACTCTGAGTGGCCGACCCAATAGTCTGGCATGCGCGCGTTGCCCAGGAGGTCGTTCAAGTCGTGCTCGAAGACGCGTTCGCTCCAGAGCCCGCGATCATCTCGAAACTTATAGCGCGTCATTCTCTTGGTGGCGAGCTGATCGGTCGAGATTGACAACCCGCCCTCCTCTCGTGCATCCGCGAGAACACGCCTTGCCTGGGGCTAACTTCTGGGGTCGCACTTTGTCTCCTGCCTTCTGCCAGAAGCCCGCGTCATCGGCGCCCATCGTCATCGGGGTGGCCCATGACAGATCATCGATCGGACAACTCGGGGACTCAACCTGATTCTAGACGAGCGAAGACCGAGCATGCCGAACGATGGCCAGACCCAGACATCCGACGGCCTTGGTTTAATTGAGGTCGTCGGGAAGACCTCAATTTTTGATCGGGGTCGGGAGCAAAAAATTGGGGTCATCTGAAAGAATTGGAATCATTTCAACATAGACGTTGTTGCGTTACTCGAACATAAAACTAATGCGCCAACATAGCATGTATGTCGACATATATGTCACGACTTCATGTGAAATAGCGTTTTTTTTGTGTGGGGGGGGGGGCTCTTCCTCTTTGCATCGCGTTGTCTGTTGGCAGCACGTTTTTTTTGTTGTTGTGCTGTTGTTGTCTTGTGTGTGTTTTTTTCCTCCTTTTTTGGGGGATCCCAGTGCTTGTAAGGAACAGCCAGTGAACCGCGCGGCCTCCGCCCCAACGTCCCCCCCGTGGCTTTCTCCCCCTTGTACATCCACCCCATATCAAAAGATGACGTCTGCTGCGCTCGCGCTCGCGCTCGGCGCCCTGCCGCTGGCCGCGCGCGGGGCCCGCGGCAAGGATTGCAGGGCGATCCACGCCCGCCCCGCGCCCCCCTGCTCCTCCTTGGGCCTCACCCCCTTTTCCTCGTCAGCAAACATTTGCTTTTACCCGCGTTGAAAAAAAGGAACGCGGGTAAAAGATCATGACGCGTTGTGCGTGTGTGTGTGTGTGCGTGGTGTGTGTGTGTTGTGTGTGTGTTGTGTGTGTGGGCTGCGTGTGTGTGTGTGTGTGATCTGTGTTGTGTGTGTTGCGCGTGTGTGTGTGTGTGTTGTGTGTGTGTTGTGCGTGTGTGTGTGTGTGTGTGTGTGTGTGTGTGTGTGTGTGTGTGTGTGTGTGTGTGTGTGTGTGTGTGTGTGTGTGTGTGTGTGTGTGTGTGTGTGTGTGTGTGTGTGTGTGTGTGTGTGTGTGTGTGTGTGTGTGTGTGTGTGTGTGTAATGCGAGGGAGGGGGCCCCTTACCCCCCCCCCCCCCCCCCCCCCCCCCCGTCATCAATGCACCTCTGACGCGCATGGCTCTCTCTTGAAACAAAAACAGACAGGCGAAGCGGGGGCGGAACATCCAGCCGCCGCGATCGACGGGGCATTGCTCCAGACCTCGGCCTCTTGGCCCCTGGTGTAGGCGAGTGCCTCCTCCTCCTCCTCTTCCTCCTCTTCCTCCTCTTCCTCCTCCTCCTTTTTTCCTTGCTCCTCATCGATCGAAGTGAACAGAAAGTGCCTCGTGCGGGCGAGCGGCCCCTCGGCAGGAATGCCGCTTAAATTGCCCTCCTCCTCCTCCTCCCCCTCCCCCCCCTCCCCCCTGGGCCTTCAAGGCATCCCTGGGCCTTTAAAGGCGAATGCACCTCTGACGCGCACGGCTTCTCTATCTCAGCAAAAAATGCGGCAAATGCACCTCTGACGCGCACGGCTTCTCTGTCTCAACAAAAAGTGAGTGCAACTCGGTGCGTTTGCGGTTGGCGCGGCGGCCTGCGCTCTTGGGCGGCCCGGAACCTCGCCATCCGCCGCCTCGTCATCTTGTTCCTCATGTCATCCTATTCCTGATAACCGATTCCTGATAAAACCAAAACCCCTGAATCCTGAGCCCCCCGATGTGGAACAACAATCGGCCGATTCGTGGGGACTTGTCCTCCTCCCTTTTTCCTGCTCCTCCCCCTCCCTCCATGATGATGATTATGACGATTGCATGCAATCCCTTATGGGTCAGGGATGCATTTCTGGAGCAGCGTGATGTAAAAAGTGGGTCCAGCATGGCAGCTCTTAGCTGCAGTCCCCATGACCCTATTTTATTGCTAGTCTCTGTGCGTCCAGTGCCATCTGGGGTTGCCGTGCCTACCTGCACGGCGGACTAGGCACCAACAAGCGTGGCGTTTGTAAACCTCATGTCCCCCCCACAACTTCCAAAAATACAGAAATTTCACAATGGAAGATTGCATTGTGGTCAAACCCGCAGCGCTCATGCGCCGTGGTTCACGCTTCATGATGACATGAACTTTGTTGAGTTCCTGAGTAGCCAAATGCAAGAAATTACCGCCTTCGCCGAGAAACTGCAAATTCTCGCGGCAGAGGTCGACGAGCAAAGGCAACATATATCGAGTTTCTGCTGCCTTTGCTTTTAAACGTGGACCGTCATTCGCTGTCGGCGACAGCATCTTCCAAGTCACTTTGTTAATGCAGGAGTATTTGCCACGAGCAAACGCTCTCGTCCTATAGTATGCCTTCAGACGCCGATTGAGGTGGATCAAATTCGTACTCCTGCGGGCTGCCACGGTTGAGGACAGGGGCCAACAAACACCTGACCCTTGCTTTCGCACGCCACCGTCATGTTCAGTCCCCTGGGGCCCCCTGGGCCCCCCCCCCCCATGGGAAATGCCTTCAGGCGCCAGGCGTTTGCTGCCCCCTGGCTTTATTGATGTGGGCGAAATTGCCTTCTATCAAATAATAAAACACGGCCCCTGCGAGGAATTGCAAAACTCCTAAATCAATAACGTGCATGGAATCCACATGCACAGTTTCCATGGTGAGGCCTATTATAGAAAAAAAAAACTACACACGCCATGTTCAGGGGGCCGATTTGTTTGGTATCCCAAGAAGACACCATAAGGCCATCCTCAGGCACCTCGAGGTCCCCCACTCCGTGAATATCTCGCACGTTCTCATCGGCAATGAGCTTGTGCCCAGCAAGAAGGTTGAGCTCGGGGAAATCTTCATTCAAACCCAACCCTCCAAACTTTTCATCAAACGTCATTTTCGCCAGATGACGCCGTAACTGTGCTTTTGATGCCACCATTCTTGTTGTCAAACATTGCAGGACACCCCTTGTATCATCAGCGGCGTTTCTTTCTGCCCATTGACACGATCTGATCGAATGCGCGAAATTGAACATCTCATCCCTCTTAGCGTGGCAAAACATACATGGGTGTTCGGGGTTTGACCGCGTCTTCAAGCCCAGCGATGACACTAGCTCCAATAAGTCTGCGCGGAACTCGCAAACTGCACCGCACTTCCCACCAGCGAGAGTAAAGCCACGCTGCGCAGCACGTGCCCCATTCAAGAACGGGTCGCCGCTGTGATCGGCTGCTGGCCAGCGGCCAGTGGCCATCTGGTTGAAACTCCACGCCTGATGGGGGCCCAAGGTGTGCATGCGCAAATGTCAGGAGCTCCTCGTCGACCCTTCTCGGCGCCCCCCCTCCCCCGTCGAGGAAGACGCGGGGGGTGGCCGCGACGCCGAGGAGGATCCACTGGAGAGCCCCGAAGATTTGCGCGTACACATGTTGGGCTCTGGACCAAGACGCGCTGCGCAGCCAGAATACTGCAGGTGCCTTTACAACAGCACTGGCAAAGGTCAGATTTCTTCACAGCACAGATCAGCGTTCGTCGCCCAGTAATGGTATTCGACCAATACCAGCAAATGAAACCATCTTTTTGTTGAAAAGGGAACCCCGTCGGAGTAAAGACCAACAGGGGCACGCAGGTCCACTTTCTCCAAGCGGACGGGGTGGCCATCATAAGTCCCAAGGCGAAGTTCAGGAGCCAGACGTCCCACGTCGAATTGCAACGGGTCCTCCTCATATTGGGCAGCAAAGGCCTCGCGAGGCAGATAGAACGGAAATCGCAGCATATATCTGGTTTCCGTGTTTTTGTGCCAAGCTGGAATATCCGCAACATAGAAATCGCGTTCCGAAGGGGCTCCAATGGCCTGTCGCGGGGGGCCCGAACCAATGCCCCCCAACCCCAATTTCCCCCTCTTGATGCAAAGGGGTCTGGACCCAGACAGTGACGAGAGGGTTTGGGTCTGGGCCCCTTCGCTTCAAGGCGGCGTGGTCGAGGGGGGCTCGTGCGTCCGGCTCCCCGCCTGTCGTAAATGAGCAGCGCGGTGGGTTGACCCAGGGGGGCGGGCCAAGTCGCCCACTCCAACAGCTCCAGCCTTGACCGAAAAGTGCGCCAGCAAACAGACGTCGGTAGCGGTCATTTTTCCACTCCTGTATCTCTCAAGCAGAAATTTCCGCAATCCTGAGCCACCTCGGCGATCTTGGTCATCTGGCGGGTCACGTGGGGGCGACGGGGCAGCAACAGAAACGACGTCGGCGCCGCCGCGTCTCATATTCTCCGCGGCACCCCGCGTAGCCAAAATAGCAGCTCCACGTCTGGGTGACATTTGGCACAAGCTGTAGTGATCCAAACCCCGATACTTACGAGAGCCTCCACGTCCGTCCCCCTGTTGCTCAGAAAGCGTGGGCTGGGAGAGGGAGGTGGCAGCCCTGGTGTACATCGGGGCTCGGAGGTCAAGGGCGTGAGGGGTCAGCACCTTCAAAAAGCCCGAGCGGGCGTGGTCTACGGAAATTCAACCGTCGATGCGCGGTTACCATCGCGCCCCCGAAGCCCCTTGGAAAGCCGAACTTCGCGCGTCGAAGCACGGTTGCCTTTGCGCTCTTGAAGTTCCTTGTCAATTTGGGCGTAGCATCGCGTATCACACAATGCATCATTACAATTTACTACACACTCGCGTAGCATCTAACATACCGTTTGAAATCCATCACCACTGTGGCCAACATAGCGGCTCCAAGTCTGGATGACATCACCACTGGCACAATCTATAGGACGAGTCAAACCCCGATGCTTACCATAACCACCTAGATTCCCCCTTCTTGCTCAGAGAGCGTCGACTGGAGGAGCGAGGTAGGCGCGGTGATTATCGGAGTTTGGACGTTCCTCGAACGCGGGGATCAGCTCTGAATCACAAATTGCTTGAGCTGGGATGGGCTTCAACATGTGTGTGGGGGGGAGGGCGAGCCTCAGCGTGGCCAGGATGTCTGTGCCTCTCTACCTGGATACACATATATATGTATATATATATATATATATATATATCAATGTAGGTGTCCGTCTATGTGTCCATACATGTATGAAAACCTCTCTCGCTCTATACGTATGTGTATATAGGTATACATATATACACACATCTAGATCTCAGTAGCATGCCCTATCTATCTGCCGATGTCTTTTCTATCGACGTGTCCATGTTTCTAGCTGCCATCGCGATCTCTTCATCCATGCATTCATACATATGCCGATCCATCAATATGTATCTGGATGCTCCCTCAGGCCTGAACTCCGTCAGTGCCGAACTCCGTCAGACCTGGACTCCGCCAGACCCCAACTCGCATCTCCTGCCTGCTCATGCGCACGTTTCCCGAGCTCGCCGTCGTCTCGCGCAGAGTTCGTATCAATGCAGCTGGCGCGCCCTGGAGTGGAGAGAATGGGAGGGGATGGAGGCCACGGGATGAGAGATGAGAGGGTGAAGGAAAGGGGAGGGTGAGGGTGAAGTAGCATTACTAGCACATCGTGCTAGCTGCCCCTAGCCGCCTGCATTGGGCCCCTGCCCAACAGCATGGGCGGTCTTCAAATTGACGGCACTGCGCTGCTCTGATATCGTCGTTCCTCTGACGCCGACCTTGGCCTCACGACGATGTGTCCTTCCTCTTCTTCCCCTTCTCCCCCGAGTCCCCTCCTCCTCCTCCTCCTCCTCCTCCTCCTCCTCCTCCTCCCTCTCCTGCTGGGCGCCGCGGCTGGGCGGCGCCCCCCACATGCCGATCGTCTCGCGATCACTTGTTCTTGATCGCCTTGTTTGCGTTGCTGACGGACTGCTGGATCGGCATGATGTTCGCGTAGAGCGTCTCGGCCTGCCACTCTCCAGGGGAGGGAGGGCTCAGCCTCCGCCTCCTCCTCCTCCTCCTCCTCCTCCTCCTCCTCTGTATATCCTGCCATGCACTATCATACCATGCATTCAGAACTGCGAGGTCGAGGGCACTAGGGGGTGGAACGGAGCGGCGAGAGAAAAAGGGGAGGGATCACGTAGAAGGACGGTGATGGTCCATTCCCGAGCTGCCTCGTCGTACTTCTCCTTGCACTCATTGATGTCCAGGTTCCCCTCGTTGCCCTGGAGAAGACAGGTTGATTCAAACGCTGGGCTTATGTGGGGAGGAGGAGATCGCGAGCCTCGGGGATCCCCGCGTTGTCGAAAGCCTCATCCCACGTGGCACTCAAGATCTCCATCTCATCGCGAGCATCGGGCGCCCCCGCGATGTCCAGAGCCGCATCCCACGTGAGGCTCACGATCTCCGTCTCCACGCGTTCCAGCCTTGCCAACAACTCGTCCACACTCAACGTATCCTGCAATATGGCGCAACATGCTCGATAGACGTCCCCCCTCCCCCTCCGCTGCTCTCACCGTCACCATTCCTTATGAAGAGGTATCCTGCACGAGGGCGATCAAGCTCTTCTCGCACTCCTTCAGGGCGCCCTGGTTCTCGACGAGCTCCTTCGACCATGGACTGAGCCATGGCATCTCTTTCACCTCCCCTCCTATCTCTGCGACGCGTGGGGGGGAGGATGAGGAGTAGGAGGAGGAGGTTGAGGAGGAGGAGGACGCGTGGAAGGGCATATCTCCTCCTCCTCATCACCCTCCTCCTCCTCCTCCTCCTCCTCCTCCTCCTCCTCCCCTCCTCCTCCTCCCCTCCCCGCTGCACGCTCACGAACTGCACTATCAAACCGCACGGGTCCCATGTGCAATGGCACGCCCTCCACGCCCCACCGTCCAGCCAGAGAGAATCGCCGAGAGCTTCGCCACGTTGCCCAGTAAGTCCTGAGCTGCATCATGCTGAGGGCCCTTGGAACTCGACCCACGCGACTCGAGAGAGCCCTTGCCCCTCGGGGCAGGTGTCTCCTCGGGCTCCGACTCCGAATAAGAGTAGCTGGAGTCGCTGCTGTCGTCAGCCTCCCCTCTGACCGCCGATCGCAGAAGCACGCAAGAACATCCACGACTCATCCACGCCTCGAGAAGCAACACAAGCATGCATACACGCATGCACATGCAAAGTCATTTCTCCCCATATCCCTTCCTTCCTCCCCCCCTATCCTCCACCATCCCGTCCTGCACGGCGTGCTTCGCCTCGTTCATGGTGCTCTTGCCCTGCATGGTGGTCTTCAGCTCCTTCTCGTTGTGCTGTGGGATGTGGCAGGGGTGGCGCAGGCCTCATCGATACCCCTCGCTCCCTGCCCTCTTGTCTCCTGCCCTCCACCTCCTCCTTAGATGCCATCCTCACCGTCGGTTCCCCTCATCTCCATCCCTTCCCCCTACAGGCATCGTGTGGGAGAGCGAAAACGCGCTCTCCTGCCAGGACTCCTCCTCGATGTCGAGGCGTTTGTAGGTCTTCTCACCGTTCTGCGGGTCGACCTCCCCTCGGGCCCTCGATCGCCGCGAACATGCCGGACGCCCGAGCTCGAGCATCACCCTCGAAAGAGGTTGAACTGCGCCTCTGGTTTCCGTCATCCCCTCCGTACTCTTGTACGCCTCCCTCCCGATCCTTATCCTCGCTGCTCTCCTCCATCTTCCCTTTCCTCGTCATCTCAGCTCGATCCGGTCGGTATCCACCCCCATGCGACCCCAACATGTCCACGGAGCTTCTCGCACGTGGCGGTGGTGGCCTCCGTGCGTGCAATAGCCCTGTCGATAGAGATTCATGTGTATATAAGCGTGGACGCACGACTCAGAGAATCAATCAGTCATACCAGTCCCGCATCATCCCCCGTTCCCCTTCCCCCAAGAAAGCGCATATCACAAAATACGAAGCTCCTCGAGCTCATCTCGCTATCTGGAGTCTGCTGGCAGAAGCCGAACATGAGGAGCAGCTGGCCCCTGGACTTCCAGCAGCTCTTATTCCCCGCCGACTCCACCCTGCGCTTCTTTTCGGCCTTCTCCGCGATGACCCACTCGAAATCACCGAGTGGGGCAAGTGCGAGGAGGTGCAACATGTGGAACGCAAACACGCATGATAAGGAGCAGCACGATGAGGAAGAGGAGTACGATGGCTCCTCTTCCTCATCATGATGATCCTTGTCGTGACTCCGAGCTCTCCTGCACCCTGAGCTCCTATCCCGATATCATCTTCCTCATCCTCACTCCTCCTGTCATCATGCCCCCCTGGTCGCCGTGCAAGTCGAACTGCTTGAGCCAGCGCTTCTTCTCGTCGCGGTCGGTCTTGGCGTAGGCGCGCTGGACTTCCTTCTTGTCCATGTCGATGTGGTACCTCCCCGCACACTCCGTATAGCTCCCCTCTCCTCCCTCCCCTCCCCGAGCCGAGCACTAAACTGAACCCGTCCCAGGCGATCTGTGCTCATGTCTCATCTGCTGACGCTTGCGTACGAGCAAGAAACAAAACCGTCCCAGGCGCACCGCATACGAGCCAAGCTCTTCTCGTGCTCAGCGTTCGCCTGCCTCAGGCGCTTCGCCCTCTCCTTCTTTTCCTTGTCCTGGGGGCCGATCGTCGTCGTCCTACGTACGTCGTCGTCCTACGTACGTCGTCGTCGTCGACGTCGACGTCGACGTCGACGTCGACGTCGACGTCGACGACCGTCCGTCCGTCCGTCCGTCCGTCCGTCCGTCCGTCCGTCCGTCCGTCCGCCCGTCCGTCCGCGTCGTCGTCGCCGCTCGTGCGACGACGACCACCACCACCACGGACACAGT
>CAUYUJ010009080.1:247883-250383 GCA_963575745.1 Prorocentrum cordatum | reverse complement strand
CTCCCCCGCCTCCGCCGTAACCCCCAAACCAACGAGTTAACATGTCATGGCGTAACATATAATAGCACGCGTACACCATATTCTCATCGGCGCGATGACAACATGGCAATCATCTGCAACTCGGCTTGGGAGATGTTGTGCGATCGTACAATGTCGTACATCTGGAAGAATTTCGAGTCATCTCAGAAGAATTGGAGTCATCTCGGAAGAATTGGAGTCATCTCAGAAGAATTGGAGTCATCTCATAAGATCTGGAGGAATTGGAGTCATCCGACAAAATCAATATCATACGACGACCTCAATTAAATCAAGGTCGTCGGATGTCTGGGCTCGGGCCACCAGCGTGCTCACCCCAGGAAATTTCGGTGGCGTCACGTCCATGCGCGCTCTGGCCACTCACCTTAATCACACTATCCGGGTTTGGGCTTGGATCAACGCTGACGGCCCCGAGAGCCCGATGGTGTGGCGGCACATCGTCGTCTGCCCGTCTGACTCGGCTAAGGGGCGAAAGAGCCCCACGGTCTGGCTGAAACTCAAGGAGCAGCACTACCAGTGGCTGCGCCCCAAGGCCGGCAAGTCGCCACCCACTGCGGAGTGGACCAGGGGCGCCACGATCCTCCATCCAGGGTGCGACGATCTGCTTTACTCTACCCATGGCCCCCCGACCGCGGGCGTCGAGATCGAGGGGTCCGGGGCCCCCGCGGCCCCCGCGCTGGGTTCGGAACCGGCTGCGGCACCGGCCCCAGCCATGCAGGTGGGCGATGCTCCGGCGCAGGAGCGGGACAAGCGCCAGAAGACTGGCGACTGCGCGACGGCCCCAGGGGGCCTCCCAGGGGGTGGACGGTCCGGCCCCCCTTCCGTCACCTCCTCGGCGGCGCGGTCTCTTTTTGGACTCCCCCCACGGCCGGCTAGCGACCGCTCCACGGGAGGGGACTCTTCGGCGGCGGCTCGGTCCGCCCTCGGCCTCAAGCGGCCGGCTGGCGGCGGCGGCGGCAGCGGCGGCGGCTCCTCGGGCCCCCTCCCCGACCCCTCCCCTCCCCGGGCGGCTGGGCGGCAGCGCTCCGGCCGCCCGGCCTCGGCGGCGACTTCTGCCGCCCCCGCAGGACGGCAGCGCGCTGCTGCAGGAGAAGGCTCTGGGAGTAAAACGTCTCGGAAGGCCACGCCGGGCGCGGCTTCGAAAAAATCGCGCGGAGTCCGAGGGGCCCGAAACGGCGGCCAACCCCGTCTCCCTGAAAGGGATGCCGCTAGCTTGCTCGGGGTGGCCCCCCCGGGCCCGTCTTGTCCGGAAGCGTCCGGACACGGCCCCGGGACGGCCGCTCACGATTCCGAGGTTTTCACCCGCCTCGGGGTTCCCCCTCTCGCGGCCCCCGCGGAGCTCTTCAGGTGCCCATGTGGCTGGGTCCCCGAGGCCCAGACGGGGTTGCGGCGCATCGCTGATCGCCATTGGGACCCCCGCCCCCACCACCAACAAGGCGGCCTACAGGAGTGCCTCTCTGACCCTCTCTAACTTGAAGGGGGGCCAGTCTAAACGGGACCGGGGCGCCTGTAAACACACGGCGTGGCTGGCCGGCCTGTCGCCGGAGGACCGGGGGGCTGCGTGCGACCCGGTCTTGGATTGCCCTTTCGCCCATCCCACGGCCCCGGCCCAGACGTGGCGATATGCCTGCCGCAAGTGCCCCCGGGTCGCGGATCTGTGCGTCGTCCGTCGCAACCCCTGCCTGGCCCGCCCTGCTGGAGCGGGTAGCGCCAACGAGTGGAGGGCCAGGGTTGGGGCCAGCCTCGATCGAGGCCCCGGTGCCCCGCCGCGGGATCCCGTCAAAAGGCAACAGTGCAACCAACAGTACTACGCTGCAAACCGCTCCAAGCTGGTGCGTGCGCAGCAGCAGCGGCGCTGGAAAAAAAATTAGCCTGGCGAAGGACCCAACCATATGCAACTGTGAATACCGCAAATGTGAATATCGTTTTCGGCGGCGGTACCTCTGGGAAGTGGAGACGCATGCGAACACCCCCCCTGGGGCCTTCGGTGGAGCTCCCTATGGGGCTACGAAACGCTGCCCTGGGTGGGGGAACCGCATGCAGGCAGCCCCACTGGGGCCTTCGGTGGAGCTCCCTGTAGGGCCACGAAACGCTGCCCTGGGTGGGGGAACCGCATGCGGGCACCCCCACTGGGGCCTTCGGTGGAGCTCCCTATGGGGCTACGAAACGCTGCCCTGGGTGGGGGAACCGCATGCGGCACCCCACTGGGGCCTTCGGTGGAGCTCCCTGTAGGGCCACGAAACGCTGCCCTGGGTGGGGGAACCGCATGCGGGCACCCCCACTGGGGCCTTCGGTGGAGCTCCCTCTGGGGCTACGAAACGCTGCCCTGGGTGGGGGAACCGCATGAGGGCAGCCCCACTGGGGCCTTCGGTGGAGCTCCCTATGGGGCTACGAAACGCTGCCCTGGGTGGGGAACCGCATGTGGACACCCCCACTGGGGCCTTCGGTGGAGCTCCCTCTGGGG
>CAUYUJ010009080.1:60000-247783 GCA_963575745.1 Prorocentrum cordatum | reverse complement strand
CCCCCCCCCCCCCCCCCCCCCCGCCCATCCTGCGCAACAATTCGGGGGCCGCGGGCCGAAGCCAAGAGGAAGGATGAGGGATGGAGAAAGGAAGGAGGAAGTGGGAAGTAGCGGGAAAGGCGAAACGAGCGAGGGTGCGAGACGCACGGATGGAGGGAACGGGAACTACTGGGAAAGGGAGGGGACGGGGGTCGACGGAGGAAACGACGAACCGAGGGAGAGCGAGTGAAGGGGGAGGAGCAAGTGCAACGTGCAAGGAGGGAAGATGATGACATGAATTGAGAGCGGTGGAGATACAGAGATAGAGGGAGAGGGAGAGAGAGAGAGAGAGAGAGAGAGAGAGTGAGAGGGAGAGCGAGAGAGAGAGAGAGAGAGAGAGAGAGAGAGAAAAGAGAGAAGGAGGCGAGGAGAGAGAGAGAGAGGACGAGGGAGTAGACGAAGGATGAGGAGAGAGAGAGAGAGAGAGAGAGAGGGAGCGAGCGCGCACTGCACCCTAGCCCCGCCGCGTTGGTTTTTTTTTTTTTTTTTTTTTTTTTTTTTTTTTTTTTTTTTTTTTTTTTTTTTTTTTTTTTTTTTTTTTTTTTTTTTTTTTTTTTTTTTTTTTTCTCGAGCGCTGGTACTTTCCGTTGTGCAGCTGCCAGTGCTTGAGGATGGTTCTGATGGCGCGGCGCTGCACGAACCTGGAGGGGCAAGATACGAGAAACAAGCATATACATATATATAGTGAGAGGGAGAGAGGGAGAGAAGGAGAGAAGGAGAGAGAGAGAGAGAGAGAGAGAGAGAGAGAGAGAGAGAAGGAGGAATTTAGAGAAAAAGGAGGAGAGAGAGAGAGAGGAGAAGGAGAGATAGAGACTGAGAGAGAGAGGGAGGGAGGGAGGGAGGGAGAGAGAGAGAGGGAGAGAGAGGGATAGAGAGAGAGAGAGAGAAAGAGAGAGACGAGAGAGGAGAGAGAGAGAGAGAGAGAGAGAGAGAGAGAGAGAGAGAGAGAGAGAGAGATCGGACAAGTAGGCGGACCAGGGTCCGTCCGCGAGGCGCACTGCGGTGCGACAACTCGCCAAACACTATTTGCGGCGGTGCAGCCTTGAGATACGAGGGCGGGCAACAAACCCCCTCCCCCGGCGCAATGCGACAGACGCTACAGACGGCGGACAGACGGTGAAGATCTCACGTGTCAGACCGCGTGACGAAGAAGGCCCCAACAAGAAAGGCGACGTGCTGACACGTGGCTAGGCGGCTTGGCAGACCGCCAGTTGGGCGCTTGGCCGCAAAGCGGCGCGCAGGGACGGGGCACCCCCCGCCCCCACGCCCTGACACCGTGGACGCGGAGCCACGCGTACACACGGGCAGGCAGAAAGGAGGAGATTAGCGCGGGGCACCAGGCGGAGCGCCGCGGAGCGATGACAGCATAGCTTGGATGGTGAGTGGCGGCGCAGCACCATCGGGCGAGGGCGCAAGCAGCTCGGCGAAGGCACGCCCGGCGCGGTGGAGGCGCTGGAGCAGAGGGCCTTGACGGGCTTGAGCAGCGGCAAGGTCGGCGGCGAGAGCAGCACACCTCTGCTGAAGAGCGGCCATAGACTGGGACAGCTCGGTTTCGCGGTCGGTGAGGGGCGGCTGCTCAGTGCCTGCGGCCGCGGGCCTCGTGGCAGGGACGAGGTCATCGGTGCGCCTGGCCAGGTGGTGGACCAGCGCGGTGCGGCGATCCGTGTGCTGGCGGCCGTCGCCCTTGAGAGGCGACTGGGGGGTAACACGCGGTCCCAGGGCTAGAGCCGCTAGGGCCGCGCCCCGTGAGGACGGAAGAGCCGCATCCTCGCACCCAGCAACAGTGAAAGCGTGGACGGGGTGCGACGGCCTGACTGGCTCGGTGCCCTGCGGGGGGGCTGGAGCCGCCCCCGCGGGCTGGCGCTGGTGGGGGGACGGGGTGGGTGGCACGGTGGGACCAATCATGATGCCGTGCGAGGGCTCGGAGGTCGGCCGCGTGGTCGGGTGGCGTCTCGATGGAGCGGCATCGTCGGCAGCGTGGGGTGTCGGCGGGGCGTCGTCTATGCTGCCACTCAATCCGAGGGGATCATAAAGGTCCTCGTCGGCGTCTTGACGGTGAGCGACATCATCATGTGGGTGCGATGTCGCTCTCGGTGGCGGAGTCGCGGTGGGCGTCGAGAGGTTGCCCGACGGGGCAGGGTTGGCGCTGGCTGGGCCGTCGTCCAAGAAGTCCAATCCCCCGCCGAAGCCGAACGGGTCGTCCTCCTGTTCATCGAGCATCGCCCGTTGGGCCTCGGCCCAGAGCTCATCCGGGTCTTGCGGGATGAATGGTCCAGCCGCGGGTGGTGCCTGGTCCGACAGCAGGGGGTTCGGTTCCATTTTGCTGAGTTCCGCTGCTGTAAACCCAGCCCTGCGGTGTGGGAGCGGCAGAGTACGGTGTCTGCGCTCGTAGATAGCGACAGCGACCCCATGAAGCACGGTCGCTTGGCGATGTCGTGTTTTGGCAGCTTCAACAATGTCGTCGGGGAGGTTGTGCGTGCGTGCCGCCGCTGTGGCAAGGGCGTCGGCCTGACGGTTGAACTCCTCCGCGATGGGCCCGATGAGCCCAAGGTCGATGCCCAGGTCTCCCAGGTGGCTGGCGATTTTTTCGACGCGAAACATGTTGGGCTTGGCCATAACACATCGGTGGATCTTTTCCCAGAGCTCCGCGTGCGTGCCCTGCGGCGCTGGATGTCCGTCGATGATGCTTTGGAACCCATCGACCACCGCCTGGTTGTCACGAAAACGTGCACGGGCCGTTCGGCACATGCCGTAAGGTGGACAATGGCGAGGGTCTCCGCAACCTGGGCGTTCTGCGTTAGGCCGTGAACGCGTGCACTGTAGTTCATGCGGTGGTCGATGCCGTAGTAGACGCCGTAGCCCGCTCGTGCTAGCAATGGGATGGCTTGGTTGGTGCACGCACCGTCCGTGGCAGCATAGACCCATGTCCAACCAGTGTCGTAGTCAAGGTAGGTGGTGTAGGTGTCCTGGGCTGAAGCCGCAGGATCACCCTCAGGGGAGGGCCGCGGAATGGGCTGTGGCAGCGGGTCCCTCGCGAGGTCGGCCTGCAGGTCGAGGAGGGCTGGGTCTTCGTCGAAGAGCCCGCAGTGTCTTGTGTGCGGCGGAAGACGGGCCCACTGGTCGTCACTGATGAGGGTGGTGAGAGGGAGTCTTTCTCGGGCCCAGCACTTGCAGTCGCGGACAGTGTGCTCCTGAGTTTCCTCTTCCTCGTCGCAGTAGCGGCACATGGGGCTGGGGTCTGCCGACGTGTTTGATCGGGATCGTCGCTGTTGGGTGTGATCCCCGCCCGACAGGTAGTTCAGGAGGAGCGCCAGCTGCCAGGCAGTGCATTTGGCTGCTCCTTTAGTTCGCGCGAGCCACGTGCTGGCGAAGAGGTCAAGGCCCTGTCTGACAGAGGCGAGGTAGCCAAGGTCGTGTCGCCGTGGCTTGATCCTCCGCAGAAATGCCCTGCGTTGTGAGGCCCGCAGCATGTGCAGGAAGGCGTTTTGGGGTAAATTCAGCCAGCTGATCTGGCAGCCCCAGTCGTCGTACATGATGCCAAATGTGGGCCAGGTCCATCGGAGCTGCTGGAGCGACTGGACGAGTCGTCCGACGGGTCCTCCACCAAACAGGGACTGGACGTGGTGTTGGAGGTCTCTGGCGAGCCCGCAGAGTGTAACGTCGCGGTTAACCTGTCGCCGCAGGCACAGGAATGCTTCACGCTGCGTGATGGCGTCGATCTCAAGGGCGTGTCCCGGCACGCACACGGCCATGAGAGTCCAGAACTCGACCCACTTGTTCCCCTTGGGGCGGATGGCCGCCTTGAGGGCGTGGTTGTAGGCAGTCTTGGCTGGGCCTGATGGTGCTTGAATGTCGGTGCCCGTGGTGCAGACGCTGGCAGCCAGGGAACGGGCGTGCCGCGCCTTGATAAGCATCGGCGATGGGAGCTTGCCAATGCGCGGCAGGCGGATAGTCGCCCTCCGTACACGGGCGTCTGCGGTGGCCGTGAGGTTAAGCGCGGCTGGAGCCGGCGCTGCCTCTGCGTTGATGTAACTCCCGACGAGCTTGAAGGAATCGACCACACGTAGGGGGCGATCCGCCAGTGTGAGCTGGGTAACGGCGGCGTGAAGCTCGTCGGTGAGCGCCCACCCTGCCACTTTACCAGGGTGAATGCGTTGACCTGAGAATCGATCAAACTTGGCGGTTTCGTCGAGAGATTTCTGCAGCTCAGAAGCGGTGTGGGTAGTGGAGTTGCTGTCGTCAACGAAGGTAGTGCTGAGTGATCGAGGAACGTATCGGTGCTGCCTCTTTGCCCACACGCACATGAGCAGCTTGATGTCGTCCAGGGACCACGAGCTGCCCTGGAGGTGACCGCTAGTCCTGGCCAGGTCCTTAGAGCACGCTCCGTTCATGCGGATGTAGCGTTTGTGGTGTCTGTAGAAATTTCGGCGGACAGTAACGATGTCTTGAGGGCACCCCGCGTGCAGCGCAAGGTTAAGACAGATGTCCGTGATGAGGTAGTCGAAGCACTTCTGTCGGTCAAGGGCAGCTCCAGCTAAGGGGAGGAGTAAAGCCCTGGCGTGTTCGATGCGCAGGGCGAGAGAGGTGCTGACATCCCCAATGGTGGCTTTGGGAACAGCGCCGAAGCTCGTGGCATGGGTCCATCCTTGCCGCCAGGTCGTGAGGCTACGGTAGGCTGGCGCTTCCCACGCGTACATCCATACGGAAAGAACCGAGAGAAGTCGTTGGTCCGTCGGGAGTTCCCCTCGGCCTTTTCGGAGGCACGGGTTTGGCACGTGCAGGAGGGGCTCGGGGATGGTGCCAGTGCGTTGCATAGCACGTAAGACGCTGGCGAAGAGGCGAAGGATGTCGTCGGGTAACTCCTTAGCCTCCTTAGTTGTCCAGCCGTCGAGTCCCCCCGCGCGGCGCGGTGAACGGGTGCGAATGAAGTGGATGAGTTGGTCGTCGGTGAGGTGGAAAGGGGCTGCTGGTGATGGCGTAGGCAGCTCTTGTCGGTATTCGTCGTAGAAGTCCGCCCACGTCGGCATAGCTTCGGCGTCATGGCCCGCGCGAGCGCGGTACCTGCCCAAGATGGGCTCCCAGGTGTCGACCATGAGCTTAAGCATGTCTTTGGTGTTGGCAACAATGGCGTTGGCGGGGAGGGCGTCGGGAACCTGGGCAGGTGGTGGGTCACGAGTGTGGCCTTCGTCGTTGTCCGTGTCGAGCGAACTACCGTCGCTGGGGCTGAAGCCGCCGGCGTCGGTGTCGGCATCACTATCGTCCGTGCTAGCTTGGTCAGGGTTGAAGGCGGTGGTGTCGCAGTGGAGCTGTGCATCGTCGGGAGTGGTAGGCGTGCGGAGATACGCCGTGGGCGAGCAGTCGGCAGCCCGTGCGTATATGGCCGCCTTTCGCCCGCTTGGCTCGCGGACACCCTCAGCCCAGATCTTGATGCGTTCAGCTTTGGCTCGGTTTGCACGTCGCGCCAGCTCTGAGTCTAGGTTTTGGATCAGACGGTCTAGGTGCTCTCCGCGTGGTGCTGGCACGTCGGGGGCCCAGGCATCGGGAAAGGCCAGGAGGGCCGTGGGGCGCAGCTTGTGGCAGAGAAGGCGGGCCGCGGTCCACGTGCAGTCGATGCGTTGCGCCAGGTACGGCGGGATAGCACGGCAGTCGATATGATGGTGCTGTCCGATGAAGCGAAGCTCGCAAAGTTGCCGATGGAGCTTGCGAAGGCGGTTCATGTGAATCGTGGAAGCTCCGTAGGTGGGAAAGGCGCGGGGGACGGCGGGTCGCTCCTCGAACGTGGGTGTGAGCCCGTGCATGGTAGGGGCCTTCTTTTTTGGGTGGTCTGGCGGTGGGGGCGGCAGGTCGCGCAGCCGGGTAAGATGGCACTCATGGCTGGCCTCGTTTGCCAGGGCGAACATGCGTTCCACATCGTCGCGTGTGTCAGCCTGCTCCATGCGGTCATGGTATCGCCCTGCGATGAGGGTCCCTAATGCCTGAAGTTCGTGGTCCTCATGAGCTCCGTCGTTAGGAGGGTAAGGCGTGGGGGCCAGAAGGCGTGGGGCCGTATGGTCGAGGCGGCTAAGGTCGAGTGTGACCTGCAGGCCAACATGGGACTTCGCTGGCAAGTCGCGCAGATAGCAGAAGTCGGTGACAAGGGATCGCGCAGCTTGGTTGGCGATGATATAATCGATGCGCGAAGTGCGGGGGCACTTGGTGACGCGGTCCCAGTCAGGGATATTGCCATATGTGTGCATGGTGTGGTCTGGTGTGCCTTCAGCGACGTTAAACCATCCGTGCTGCATCATGTGCAGCAGATGTGGATTGTCGTCGATGTTCGTGTTGGCGTCCATGCAAATGAAATACGGGGCTGAGCCGACCCTCGCGGCGGCGCAATCAGCAAGCCGAAACAAATCGGTGCTGTCCCCTCCAGCGACCCCGTAGAGGCTCGCAATGTAGATCCCAGCGGGACCGTGGTTGTTTCGTCGCCGCCTGCGGCGGTGCTGGGTGCAGAGCGGGAGGAAGGCCTCGTGCCATCGTTTCTTGGCCTTGAGGGTGGCGATACAGGTCGCAGTGTCGTCGACGGTGGAGTCGACGATGGCGTCCTTAGAGAGGATGGCGACCCCCCCCGAGGCGCCGGTGTTGCCCTCGACCGTGTGGTCCGTGCCACCGTGAGCAGCTTTGCGCTGGGCTCGCGCCAGATCCAGGTCAGGTCCCAGACTGGCCTGATATCCTCCGTGGTGTGGATTGGCGGCGTTGGTAGCGATGGCTTGCCTGGTAGGCTTGGCATGTCGGGTCTCCTGCAGTGCTATGACTGCGGCGTTGTGGTCGACACCTAGAGCGGTGATGGTTGGCCAGTTCGCTGGGAGACTCGTGATGTTGAGGCTGACGAGGTGGATGGAGCGACCTGGCCCGTCTCCGTCGGTGGAGCTGGGGTTAGCACGCCCCGCACGGTGGAGGGCAGCCTGGCCCTCACCCAGGTAGAAGGCTTGGCCACAGTAGGAGCTCATGGCGTCGCGGCAGATTGGCTTGGACGGGGCTGAAGCCGCCGTCGGGCCAGAAGTATAGGCAAGGCATGGTCGACGCTGCGCCGGGGGGGGTTCATAAACATCGGCAAAACTGCCTCGAAAAATCCTCCTCACTCCTGTACCGTGGGGGACGGGGGGAGGAGAGGTGAGACGGCAGCAGAGGGAGAGGGAGGCGACTCCTCGATCCGTCCTGCCGAGAACAAGAACAAAAGCAAACCAGCGGCGGCAGCTCGGCGCGGCAGCGGCGCAGCGCGCGCGCACATACTGCGCACGCGACACCGCTGGTCCGTCCTGCGGCGGCGCGCCCGCCCCGTCAGTACCGTGATGAGCAGCATCAGCTGGAACAGCTTGTTCGTGTGCGCCCTCTGCGCTCGCCTCGGGCGGTGGCCCCTGTGGCTGCGGCGGAGGACGCTCTGCCAGCGCGTCAGCCACCAGCTGGGCGTGGCGAGCGGCGCGGTCGGCGGCCTGGCGCTGAGCCTCGTCCATGCCCGCTGCCGTGAGGCACGCGTTGCGGACAGGGCTGACTCCACGCGGGGCCGCCGCTGCCGCGGCAGCGGCTGAGGTGGCGGGGCCGCCGCCGTGGCTCAGAGGGGGCAGCGGTGAGCCGCCGCCGAAACCCGCCGCGAGGCCCTTGACGGAGTACTTGTGCTTGAAGGGGTCGAAGGTCGGCGCCTCGTCGAAGGGGACGACAACGCGGGTGGGCGGTGGCAGCTCCTGGTCCGTGGACGGCGTCGGCTCGAGGTCGACCTGGCCAGGTTCGATGGCGCTGGCACCGAAACGTGGCACCACCTCGGGGGCTTGGCCATCAGCCTGAGTCTCGCGGGGCGGCGAGCTCGTGGAGCTCCCAGGGGCCTTGCGCGAGCTGTGGCGGCTGCAGGACCGGCTGCGCGGGACGCGCCCGCCCGTGTGGCGGTCACGTGGCGAGGTCGCCTGGGCGTTAGCGCGCGCAGAGTCCGCCCTGCTCGGGGAGCGGATCGGCGCTGCGCAGGGTGTTGGGCTGGGCTGGCGGGAGCCGCCTGTGCCGCCCGCCGCCGAGGCTGCAGCCTGGTCAGGGTCGACGGCGTCGGGCCGGGGGCTGACGTGGTGGGCACTACCCTCGCTGTGCCGCGGGGAGGCGCTGTGGTGCGCCTGGGTGTGCGTGAGGACGAGCGGGACGAGCGGCTGCCGCTCGCGCTCAGGGGGGGCAGGTTTTGCCTGGGCAGGGCGCAGCGCTGCGGCCACGTTTGGCGGGGGCGTGTGTTGGCGCGGTTGCCAGGCACGCACGTTCGCCTCGCGCCATCCTTCAGGGCGCCCTGTCCTGCCACGGCTTGGTGCAGCCCCCTGGGCTGAAGCCGCAGGGGTTACCACTGCGGGCTGGTTGCTGGCGGCGGTGCTGTCGTGGCGGCCTGGGTAATGGCCCCAGGCCCGCGTGGACCCTGGCACGGGCGAGGTGGCCCGTGGGGGAGCCTGCACGAGTGCACGCGGGTAGCCGATGACCGCTGGGTGCACCCTGGCGTGGGGGGCGTGGCCATAGCTGGAGGCGGCTGCTCCTGCCGCCGCGGGCCTGGCGCCAATGGGGCCACGGTGATAGGCGGCGCCCCCGCCGTACACCGCGCTGTCGCCTGTCGGGACGCGCGCGGGAGAGCGGTTGCGTGGCGTGCTCGGCTGACCTGCGTCGCGTTGGTCGCGCTGCTGGGTGCGCTGCTGGTGCTGTTGGTAGCGCTGCTGGTCGGCTCTCGAGAGCGGGCGGGTGTCGGGGAGGATGGGGGCACGTCGGGCCGCCGCCAGCCCTGATAGACGTGCTCGAAGGCATGGTCTGGGTAAGTCTCCCCGACGGGTGAGTAGCGCCGCACATGCTCCACGTAGTCAATGTTCTGCGGCTCGGGGAGCACCGTGATGTTCACAGCCCGCTGGTGCGCTGGTCCATAGAGACAGAAGCTACCACGGTTGCTGCGGTCGTGGTTCAGCTCGGCTTCGGTCGTGGCACGGCTCACCATGGCGTCGCAGAGGCGCATGTCGTAGTCGAGAGCTTGAGGCCCAGGGCCGCCCTCGGCATCCCAGTACAATACCACATCTCGCAAGCGGGTGCGGGTAGTGCGGATGCGCTCGGCGATAGACTCTCAGACCCTCCTGACTGTGACACGATCCCTATGCATGTTGGCGATGGCTAGGGAGTAAGGTCGGCGGACCGTTTTGTTGAAGATGAAGTCCTCCTTGAGGGCCTGGTGAGGGCCGAAGAGCCCGTAGCCTTCCCTCCACAGCGGTTGGTCGGGAGACGGGTCTTCAGGCACCCCCGTTCCTGTGAACCCTGGTGGCCGCCTCGTGCCGTCGGGCAATCCCTGCTTGAGGACGCGACGCGGCCTCGGTGGTAGATACCATTGACCCTGGTAACCTGCTTGGCCTGGTTGTGGAGGCTCCCCCCCGGGGCCTGAAGGCGCTCGGGGGGGTTCCTTGAGGTCGTGCTGGGCTGGCGCGTTGCCGTATTGGCGGGCGAGGATGTGCGGAGGCATCCCTGTGGCACGGACGTCGAACAGGCTGTGCGGACGAGGCGGATGAGGGCATCTGCTGGAGAGGCAGCATGTGTCGGAGTCCCTGTTGTCGGTGCTGTACGCACACGTCCAGCTGTTGCAAGAGTAGTCCGTGGACCAGTCCATAAGTGCACGTAGTCCGCTGAGGGAGCAGTCTGGGCACGTTGGTTGGCCCGAGGTGCCGAGCTGCGTGTTGCGGCGGGCAGCACAATACTGACAGCATTGGAATCGGCACTGTAGGCAAGTCCAGCGTCCTGGTAGGGGCGGGAGCGCTTGCTCGTCGGTGACTGCGTCGTCTGGGTGGGGTCGGGGTCGATCCCACAAGGGCCAGACGTCGGCGAACCAGGACTGGCCTGTAGTGCGGACCAGCTCCGCGGGGAGGCGAGCGTCGTCAGCATGGCGCTCGATCCACTGGGGCCCCAGGTCCGCTGGGATCATGACCGTGCGCCAAGTGTCGTCCGCCTTGACGTGGATTTGGGTCGGTGCCCAGAGCCTGGTAGTGGCATCGCCATGGTCGTGGTGAAGGATGACCCAGCCGTCGCGACCCGCAACCGCAGGGTCGATAACGCGGTGGCCCACGACGGTCGCCCCCCACGGTAAGTAGGCGCCGTCGTGGTGCTCGCCCGGGTCAAGCCAGACCTCGATGCCAGGGGCGTTGACACGGGCTCGCACATCGCCGACGTGGAAGGCGAGGACGTGGTAGGCGGTCGGCTCCTCTTCCGTCTCGATGTGCTCCCACGTCTCGATGTCGCTGTTGTCCGAGGTGGAGTTTCCGCCGCTCTGCCGTGACGAACGCGAGGCGGATCGCCGTGGGCGGGCATGGCCTCGGGCGAGGGCGGCGGCCGCGCTGATGAGGGACGGCGTACGGCGGTCGTCGGCTCCCGATGTCGTCGATGAGCGGTCTGGACTGTGTCCCAGGGCGGCACCTGGCTGATAGGTGTGCGATGGGCCAGACGCGGCCCCAGGGCTGGAGCCGCTGGGGCGCGGCGCTCGTACGTCGGACTGCCCCCGCACGGGAACGGCCTGCAAGCCAGTGTACACCAGGTCGATCAGTGGCTGCGGGTCCAGCTGGAGCTTGCGAAGCGAGGCGCGCGGACGGGGCTGGTTGGGGTCGGCCCTGGTGGCTGCTTCGGTGTCGTAGTGCTGTGTAGCCCATGCTCGCGCTGCCTCTGGCGAGTATAGTGCCTGCGGCGGTGGCCACGCTGCCGCGATGTCCAGCCGGCGCCAGGTGTTAGCTTCCTGGTCGCGGGCTTCAGCCGCCTCGCGGAGGTCTGGGTGATCGTAGCCGGCAATGTGGAGGGCGTGCGCACAGTCGCCCATGCCATAGGCTTGTGGTAGGGCACGGCACCTGGAGGCAGCTTCAGTGGGGGCACACCAGTCCATGCGGATGAGGAGGCCCAGGACCCGTGGGTAGATGAGGCGCGCTCCGTGAGCCTCCCCTTTCACGAAGTTGTGCCAGTTCTCACCGCGCGGCGGTTTGGTAGCCTCGCACATCCAGAGCGCGATGGGTCCCCACGCGAGGGTGTCGTCTTCGAGGCTGCAGGGCGGGTGAGGCGGCACTGCGTACCACGCGGCCAGCGACGGGTGCACACTCACGTACGCGCGGCCAACATTTGTGGCGGTTCGACCCTTCGCTTCACGGCGGGGGCCCGGCAGGAGGTGACCTCCGTTGAAAGCGAGACGAGCCGCAAGGTCGCCGCGGGTCCCGTGCCAGAAGACCGTGGGCGTGTCAGTGGTGGGTTGACGGAGGTCCCACGTGAGGTAGGGGAAGATCGTCTCGCCTGAGTTCCCACCCGAGTCTTCCAGCACCCAAGTGAGTCGGTTCGGGGGCCTCTGCATGATGTCAGTCCACGGCGCCAACGCTTGGAGCGTTGGGTCATGGGTGAATCGAGGATGGTCGTGGAGTCGCAGGGCGTCTTTGATGTCCTCTGTAGTCACGCCACTGTTACCAAGCGCAAAGCCGTTCTGGTACAGGGAGGTGAGGATGCTCGTCGGCGGCACGGGGACCGCTGGGTCGCGCTGGATGGTGTTGCGTAAGTTGCGCGTCGGTGGCCTGAGGGCTGGGTGGGGCGTACCAGGGCCTGGAGGCGCCCGGGGCCTGGCGGGTGATGCGTAGCGTGCTCGCCGTCGTGGTGGTTGGGTGTCCATGTCGGAAGAGGAACCACGAGCATCTGCATGTCGGAAGATGGACCACGGGCTGTCGAGGGTGCGCTCACGTGTTTCCCTTGCCTCGGCGTCGCTGGCCTGAGCTGTGGCGTCTTCGTGAGTCGGCGGGTTACCATAGGCCGCGCCGCTTATGGGGCCGTCTCGCGGGGACGGGCTGGTCGACCGTGGTGTGACAGACGAGGCTCGCGATACCGCGGCAGTGACTTCGACAATGGCGGCGGTGGTGGCGGTGGTGACATCGGCGACTGCGGCGGCAACTGCAGCAGCATAGTGTTCCTGTAGCAGCGGGTGTCGAAGAGAGTGCACGTGCTGGCTCTCGGGTTCGTCGGGATGCGTGCGCGGCATTGTGTGTGTGGCCTCATCGCGCGGCCTCCTGCTCGGTTGGCAACAGCGGAGGCACCACTGGGCCGTGGGTGAGTCCAGGGCGCGCGCACAGATGCGGGCTCCTACGTGTCCGACGGCTCCTTGAGCGAGAAGTTTGGCGCCGACCAGGAGAAGACCGCAAACCACTCCGCCTGTGGCAATAGCTCCGAGTTTGCCGCTGGCCCATTTCAGGGCACCCCCGAGGCCAGACCCGACTGCGCTGGCTCCGCCCGAGACGATGTCTCTGAGTTTGGCACTGGTCCACTTGAGAATACCCCACAAGGCGGGCGTGGCGTTGTATGCCGTTGTGCGTCGGGGCGTAGTGGACACGGATGGGCCTGGTGCCGCAGCTTCACGTCGTCGTCGCTGCCGGTAGCTGGGGTCTCGGCTCGGTGTCGGCAAGTACCCGTCGATCTGGTCCTTGTACGGCATGGCTACCACGATGGCATACGTGGCCACGAAGAGGCAGATGAGACAGCCGCAGCGTCGGGAGGCCGCTGCGCTGTGCGGGGCCTCGTAGGGGCCGCTGGCGTCAGGGCTCGCGTCCTCGATGGGGTCGTTGTCGATGCCAGCCTGCCAGTGGTCGACGGTGCTGGAGTTGGAGTCAGTCGCGTTAGCACGGCAGACAAGGGCGCGGGGCGTGGTCCTGCCACCTGAGGTCTGAAGACGCCCAGATCCAGCCAATGCTGCAGCGGGGCTGAAGCCGCCACTGCGCGGGCTGGTGAGAGCTGGCGGTGCAGTGGAATGGCTTGTCTCGTCGGCGGCAGTGGCGCCTTCGGCGTCGCTGAGCTGTGCGCTGGGGTCGGCCTGGGCCGAGTTGATGGGCGGACTGCTGTGCGACAGGGGGCGCCCTGTGTAGGGTTCGCTGTCACGATCGCGCTGGGCCGTGTCACCTGGCGGTGTCGTGCCGTCGCGATCCTGGGTTTCCATGTCGTGGATGGAGTCGTTCTGGCTATCGTCCGACACGTGGAACGAGTCCAGGGATATGTTGCTGATATCGCTGGCCGCGATGTGCTGGAGCAGAAGCGGTTCGGCGTCGGCCGCGGGCTGGTCACACGTGGCGTGCTGGGCGAGGGGGCCAGCTGGCGGTGGTAGGTTTAGCGGTTCCATCGGTGCCGCGGCGAGCTCCGCCTCGACAAGCGGCTGCATGTCTGGCGGGTGGTGCAGGATCGCATCCGCGAGATACGCCAGGGCGTCTTGGTCGGGTGGAGGGAGGCCTCTTGGCAGCAAGGCGTGGGCCCGTGAGAGGTATGGCGGCAGTGGTGCCGCGAAAGCCTCAGGGCCGACGAGCTGGGCACGAGCGCCCTGGTATTCCAGAAGGAGGCCAAAGTAGCGGGTGGGGTACTCGTGGCTGCCCTGGATACGAGTGAGGTTGCGGTTGGTGCGCTGTCTGTCGGGGCCCGCTCTGTGCCAGATATCCTCGCACATGTCGAACGCGGTGCGCTGGCGCAGGGCGTCGTTTTTCTCCTCGGAATCCTCCTGGAAAAAGTGGTCGTACTGTGGCAGATGGAGCGTCGCCAGGATGTGCGGGACGCAGTCCTCGAGCCATGCCCAGAACACGTCCTGATGGTCCTCACCTGGTGCCCACGCCGCGGCGCACGGTATGAGCCGTGCTCGGATCATCATCAGGTGCCAGAAAGCGGGGTCCTCCTCGGGTTCGCCCCTGGCGCACAGAGGGGTAGTGGGACCCGCGGGGCTAAAGCGGGGCACGACAGCGGGGCTGAAGCCGCCACTGCGTGCCTGGGCCTTGCCAGCGGCCCTGTCGAGGATGTGCTGCGCGACGGTCGAGGACAAGCTGAGGGCAGACTGCGATGCATGTGTCGTAGTTGACGAGGGCGTGCTCGTAGGAGACATGCTGGTACTCGCCGTAGCCGTCGTAGTAGCCGTCGAAGTCCCAGGGGGGCAGCGCGCGGGGCGGGGCCCCTGGTGCTGCTCAAGCCAGGCGCTCGCGATGGCGCCCAGCGGCCCGGTGCCGCACGGACCCGCGGCGGCGGTGCTGTTCACGATCGGGTCCAAAATGGCGCAGTGATCGTATTTGTAGATGCTGTCATCGTAAAGGTAGAAGAGCGTCCCACGTTCCGCGTGTCGCAGGAAAACCTCTCCTCCGTGCTGAGGCGCACCGCCTGAAGACGGGTGTGCTCCAGCTAGCGAGGGGAGGGCCAGGCCGCAGGCAAGGCGCCGCATGATGGCGAGGCCTGGCGGGCGGCGCGAGCGATGAGCCGAAAGCTGCATGTCAGCACGCGTCCTCAAATACCCCTGAATGCTCATGTACATTGCTACAATCACGCCCCCTGCAAGACTACGGGTGTCCCTACACCAGATAGCTTGCGCGTGCTGCTGCCAAGACAGACATGAGGTGACAAGAAAGAGATACGACGCGAAGAGGGGAGAGATGCCTCTGAAGGCGCTTCCTCGGAGGGCTGAGGCGGGCTCTCTGAGGCACCTTCAATAGGGTTCCTGGGTGGCCCGACCCTTGTCCTTGCCTTTGTCGGCCCCTGGGGGCCCCGTCCCTGGGGTGGCCTGGCCTGGCTGGTCGATCCAACTGCAGGCAGCCACGGGTTCGGCGGCCGCTGCAGCTTCCTCCTTCTTAGTTTCCAGAGTGGCCACTTGTGGCAGGTGGATGGTGCCTCCCGTGAGGTGCCCGAGGAGGGTCTGGATGTCGCCGCGCAGTGCAGCGGCGTCGGCGGTTGCCGTCTGTTGCTGGGTGACGACGGTGGCAAGCCCCCGTTCCAGCCCTGAAACGTGCTCCGTGAGTGTGGCCTGGGAGGAGAGAACGCCCGCAAGCTGCACCTGCATGTTATCCACCGTGTTGGCTAGCAGCTCGTGCTGCTGTTCCATGTGCTGGATGCGGGTCGTGGCAGCATCGGGCGGTTTAGAGGCCGATGCGAAGCGCTCGCCGAAGGTGTTGAGTTCGTGGGAGGCCACGCTGTATTCATCACCTGATGAGAGGATCTCGACGTCGACGACGTCGCCTGGTACTTCGGCGGCTGTGGCAGCGTCGCCTTCGGTGTGGCCCCCACCTTCTGCCGCCGCCGTGCCAAGCCAGGAGTCATGGCCACCTGGTCCTGGGGCGGCCATCGGTTCAGCGGCTCCGTCCGTGCCGTGCGGGGGTGCAGAGGAGCTGCGGCCTGGGGCGCAGGGTGACCTTGCGTGCGGCGTGGCGTCACGTTTCCCGCTGGAGGAGCGGTGGCGCTTGGCTGAAGGCTCCTCCTTGGGGGTCAGGAGCGGTGCGACGCCCTTGCCTTTGGGCGTGGCAGTCATGAGGTCGTGGAGGTAGGGGCTCTGGGCCGCTTTGGTGAGGAGTGTGCCGGTGGCGGGGCTAAAGCCGCCACCGCCGGCTGGCGGCGTCACAGGCTCTGTGATGGTGGTAGGCGTGACGATGGTAACGTTGTCCCGCTTCGGCGCCACCTCAGCCAGCGGGGCCTCGGTGATGCTCCACGGGATGGGGCACCCCGCGACCTGCACCGTATAGGTGAGTGGGGGCCGATGAGCGCGCACTAAGGCAAACTGGGCCGCAGTGGCTGGGTCCCAGGCGGTGTGGTAGACCTCACAGTCCCATTTAACGGACGGGCCCGTGAGAGTCTTGGCGAGCTGGGTCAGCGTGGCGTGGCGTGCCGCAATGCCAGTGATGCGGTAGCGCGTCTTGGCGAGGGTAGCCTCGCAGCCGCGGATGCTGACAGCAGCGGCCTTGGCGACGTCGGACCCCCGTGGAACACGGATCCCCAGTAGGCCTGACTTGCCGTGCCTGACGACTCCCAGGGCCTTGAACTCCACCGACTTCTGGAACGCGTCTGCCATCGTGATGGGCTGGTCCTCAGGGAACCAAACGGTCTGATACTTGTCGGCGGTGGGCTCGTCTGCACCTACGTTGCTGAGGTCGTAGGTGGCACCGAGTTGCCCTGATCCCGCCAGGACCTTGTCGACCGCTTGGAGACTGACGCCGAAGGTGGCAGCCAGGGACCTCTTTCCGACGCCCGATCCAAACCTGCCTAGGCTTTTGCAGGGTTCGAGGATGGTGACGGCTTTAAAGTTGCCGTGGAAGAGGGCCTTGAAGGTGTCCTGGAGCTGACTATCGAGCTCCTGGCGGCGAGCGTCTTTCTTGGACTCCCTGTGCTTTTGGTTTTGGCGCGCCTTGTCCTGTGGAGCGGAGTCCCCTCGAAAAGGGCCCTTGGCGCGTGGACCACCGTTCACGGGGGCACCTCCCGAGAACTGGTCCTCGAAGGCCTGGTGCATGGAGGGGACTGCGGCAATGGCCTCGGTCTCGTGTATGGTCGCCCGAATCCAGCAGACGTGGTCGGCAGGGTCGATGGTGGCGACGGCTACCTTTTCCGTGCAGGCGACCTCCTTGGTGCCCAGCTGGTACACGATCACGGGGACGTGCGTGTGGACCACTTTGGGCGCCTTGGGGTGGCGCTTCAGGACGGGGACGGCGAGCTCGGTACCGACGTAGTTGTCGTTTTTCGGGCCCATGACAGCAATCGCGAGCTGGCCCGTGGCTCGCTTGCCCTGCTCGAGGTGGTGTTGCAGCAGCCGTTCACCACTCTCGTAGTCGTGGAGGCTGATGCTGGGCTTGTACGTCTTGCCGTCGTCAGGTGAGGTGGGTTCGGCAAGGATAGGGACCTTCCAAAAGGCAGGGTCCAAGGCGATGAATTGGGCGTCCGCAGCCTGAAGACGTGCGGAACCCGCTGGTGGGTGTGATGTGTCACCGCCAGTGCGCTTAGGCTTGCTGCGCTGGTGATGATCGAGCGCGTAGCTAATCTGGTTGGCGGCGCACATGCGGATCAGGGCGCTGCCAAGCTTCTTCGCGTTGGACTTGTGCATGTCGTACATTGCCTGGAGCTCGTCCGCGTTCAGTTCGGCAAGCCCGTTGTAGGCGGCCGTGGGGCGGTCAGACCCCGCTTGCTTGAACGCTGCGATGCAGTCCTGCTTGCGTTGAAGGAGGGACCCTTCAGCAGCAGGGCGCGTGGGGCGGGAGCTCGGAGGCTGCTTAGAAGAGCGACGGCGCTCCGGCTTCTTGGGGGCCATTGCTGCGGGCACTCTGGTGTGGAGAGGTGACGCGAATCAGTAGGGCCCTGCTGGGGCCCCTCCGGTCTCGCGAGGCCTGGGAGTCTGACTCCGAGGCGGGGCGCTTCGCGTCGCGGCTGCGGTCTGAGTGCAGGGCACTCTCGAGCCGAGACTAGAGAGAGAGAGAGAGAGAGAGAGAGAGAGAGAGAGAGAGAGAGAGAGAGAGAGAGAGAGAGAGAGAGAGAGAGAGAGAGAGAGAGAGAGAGAGAGAGAGAGAGAGAGAGAGAGAGAGAGAGAGAGAGAGAGAGAGAGAGAGAGAGAGAGAGAGAGAGAGAGAGAGAGAGAGAGCAAGGAGTGAGAGGGCGAGGGGGGGCAGGGGAGACGGAGAGGTCACCGCGCGGGGAACGGCCCATGGAATGCCCTTCAGAGCCGTTCGCCGCTCATGGACTGCCCTTCAGGGCCGTTCGACGGCCCTGATGACTCTCTCCTGTCCTGCGCTTCCCTCCTCCTCCTCCTCCTCTTCCTCCTCCTCCTCCTCCTCGTCCTCCTCTGATGCCGCTTCCCTCCACCTCTCTTGTCTTACGCTTCCCTCGCCCCTGCTGCCCCCAATGCAACCCGTGGAGCCTATGTCCATCCATGATCATCTTTGATGGCTTCTGCTCCTGGCGGTCGGTGCGCTTCAAGTGCGCCAGCAGCTCATTGTACCGCATATCATCCAACGCGGCCTGCTGACGGGGGACTCTTCTGAGTTCTGGACCGTTCTCGCTGGCTCAATCGATCTATTGTCCAATGGGTCCGCCCTCGAAGAAGGAACCATCGAACAAAATCCATTGAGCCAACGATAACGGTTTAGAAATCAAAAGAAGAGCACAGGGACATGGAGAGGCACCGAGAGAGACTGCGGCGGGTCCGAATGGGGCGCGTGACGAGAGCGGACGTGCACAGAAGTATGAAGTGAGAGCGCGAGGGGAAACATGAGAGCACGAGGGTGCCTCCACATCATCTTGAGAAAACCTCTTGCCCTCGCTCAGGGTGTTCAGCTGCGATGCGAACTCATCCCACACCTCCCAACCCCCTGACTGTTCCCACTCGTTCGCACTGTCACCATCACCGTGACCTCCCCGCTATGGGGATGGGGATGGGGATGGTCGTAGGGATGACGAGGACGAAGTGGATGATGGTCAGGATGGTGATGGCGATGCTGATTCGCAAGAGGGTGACGGTGCTGATGGTCATGATGGGGATGATGATGACGATGATGACGACGATGATGAGTACGGTGGTATGTCAAACAACGTCGTAATCAGCACCGCAGCCGTCAGCATCGTCGTCACGATCATCTCGATCATCATTCTGGTCTTCCTCATTATCACCACCACCCTCGAGGATCCCAAGCTCCTGACGTCTGCTTCCTGAGGCCGCCCCCACCCTGTTCCCTCTCCTCCCCCTCCCCCTCCTCCTCCTCCGCTGCCTACTCCTCCTCCTCCCCCCCCTGTCTATCCCTGTCCCTCTCCACCTTCCCCCCTCATATCTCTCTTTCTCTTTTTTTCTCTCTCTTTCTCTCTCTCTCTCTCTCTCTCTCTCTCTCTCTCTCTCTCTCTCTCTCTATATCTCTCTCTCTCTCTCTCTCTCTCTCTCTCTCTCTCTCTCTCTCTCTCTCTCTCTCTCTCTCTCTCTCTCTCTCTCTCTCTCTCTCTATATATATATATATATGTATATATATCTGCAGTCCCTTCCTCCTTCTCCCACCTCCACCACTCCCCCGTCCCCATCATATACGTTCACGCATCCCCTGTCCCATCCGACCATCAACTTCCCGGGGTCGACGCGGCTGCTGTAGTCTGGAGTGCACTGCTTGAAGTCGGGGATGTCGCTCTGCTCGAAGCAGGGCATCGCGTCGCTCTTGCTCAGAACCTGCGGGGGGAAGGGCAGGGATGCGAGTGAGGGATTGCGTGAGATATACACGCTAAAGTATGGGCGTACACAGATGTATGTATATATACACACACATAGTATATGCGCGCACGCGTCACGCATGCGCACTCACATATTGAGACAGTGCAGGGGGCGGGGCGAGAGAGGAAGATATCTGCGCATACACACGCCGGTGTATTAAACTACACCTTCGAATGAGAGTTCATAGCATGAGTTGGTACATGAGGGGGCGAGATATAGAGATCAGGCAACGCCTAATCAATGATGCTGACCCTCCTCAACAATTCCTCACAATCGCCGTCGCCATCGATCGTCATCATGGGCATCATCATTATCTTCGTCGTCACCATGGTGATCGTCGTTCTCGTCATGACATCGCCCTCGTCATGATCGTCGTCATTGGTACTGTCCTCATATTCGTCGTCCTCGTCCTCATCCTCGCCGCGCGGAGCCTGCGCGAGCGCCAGCCTCGGCACCGTCGCGCAAGCCTCGCGCTTCAGCTTCTGCGCCATCCTTGCGGGTATGGGAGGAGCGAAGCTGCGCCATCTTTGCCATCCTCATCCTCCTCCTCGTCATCATCATCAGCATCATCACCACCATCGTCACCATCATCATCATCATCATCAACATCATCATCATCATCATCATCGTCAACATCACCACCATACCAGCAGCATCATCATCGTCACCGCTACCTGTCACTGCCATGCCAGGGGAGGGAAGGGGAGAGAAAGGGACGGGAGAGGAGAGGAGGGCAGGAGAGAGGATGGGAGGGGAGAGGGGAGAGGAGAGGAGGGGGGGATGGGAGCGAAGGGGATCGAGAGAAACGCCCGTCACAGAAGGGGGGATCCTCGAGGTGAATCTTCATCATCCTCCTCCTGCTCCTCCTGTTCCTCTTGCCCCTCTGCTCCACAACCAAGGTTTCGGCGGAGTGCCTCCAGCCCCTCCTGCCCCCTGCTTCTCAACCAGAGTCTTCGACGGAGTGCCTCAAGCCCCCCCTTCATCCCCCCTTGTCCTCCACTTGCTCCTCCTCCTCCTCCTCCTTCTCCTCGTCTGGAGAAAGAGGTGGCCTGGCGCGCGGCGCCGCCGCGGCGGCGGGAAGCGCGGCGCGGCGCGCCCGCGGGGGCGCGCCGCTCGAGAAGAGGGCTGCGCGCGCGTGCAAGCAAGCACGCGCGCGCGCCTAGAGGAGGGGAGGGGGGGGTTCAGGGGAGAGATCTCCAAGGGCAGAACGGGGATCTCGAGAAGAAGTCGGCGACGAGAGGGCCCGAGAAGGATCGAATAACTCTACCCGTCCTCCTTGTCCGTCCTCGCCCTCCACGCCCAGGCCCGCGTTCCCCTCCGAACCCCGTCAGCGGCGAAGTGGCGTCACCATCGGGCGGCGACTAAAGGTGACCTGCGTTGCGGCCAGCCTGGGGTCTTATAGGTATACATGCATTTCTATGTCTGCATGTAAACGTTCACTGCGGATCACCAGAAACTTGTCTTGATAATTAGGCATAATTTCAAATTTAATGTATGCTTCCACGTTGGAGCAGAAGCTGAATTTCAATGTCTGCCGAAATTTCCCATTTAGTTTCTGCTTCAACATGGGCCACAGGAGCCTATGTATTCCCAAAGCAGACATTAAATCTAAAGGTGCTGCAGGATGTTCAACGCCAGTTTCTGGTGACCCGCGCGCGCGGAAATTCTGGCCCCCCGCGATCGGGGATTACAGGGTTTGGGGGGGTCCCAGTCAGGGAAAGGATACATATCATACATATATATGATATGTATATATTCATACGTACGTATATGAATTTATATATATGCATGTGTATAAATATATATATATATATATACATGTATATATATATATATATGCATGCATATATACACACATACATATATACATATACATATATACACACACGGGGTCTCCAAAAAGCAAACACGCAATATCCTCCGTACTCCTCCCCCCCCCGAACCGCCACCCTCCCATGAGGGCACCCGTGGCAGCCCCACAGGACCCGACCACGCGTTTCCCGCGACCCGGTCCCAAGCGGGACCGCCAGAGGGCCCCCCCAAAAAAACGCAGGCCGCGGCGGCCCGCTGGGGTGGGAAGGGTGGCCCCGCCGCCGTGCCGCTCCACGGCAGCCGTCAGGCTCGGCGGCGGGGTCCGCGGGCCAGGCGGGTTGGCGCAGTGGCCATTGCATGAACCTCCCCCGCCTCCGCCGTAACCCCCAAACCAACGAATTAACATGTCATGGCGTAACATATAATGGCGCAAGTATACCATATTTTCATCGGCGCAATGACAACATGGCAATCATCTGCAACTCGGCTTGGGAGATGTTGTGCGATCGTACAATGTCGTACATCTGGAAGAATTGGAGTCATCTCAGAAGAATTGGAGTCATATCGGAAGAATTGGAGGCATCTCAGAAGAATTGGAGTCATCTCATAAGATCTGGAGGAATTGGAGTCACCCGACAAAATCAATATCATACGACGACCTCAATTAAATCAAGGTCGTCGGATGTCTGGGGGCGGCAGCATCAACATCTCAATGCCATCCGAACTGTCGTCAAAGCCCATGGCCCCCACGTTGATGACGGCCCCAAGGAATCCAGAACCCCCGCTGGAATCAAAGGAAGACGCGCGTGAGGGAGCGCCAGACACTCAAGAGCAGCGCACCTGGATAATGACAATGGAACCGATGCTTTCGCAATCGGCACGATTCGACCACTGACCTCGTTCGAGCGCGGCAAGTCACCATCGTGCCCGACGTGAGTGACATGGCCCTTCTCCCGGAACGAACTCACAATGCGCTCGAAGTCTGGCTTGCCGAAGACCGCTCGAGAGGCTGCCGCGTCGAGAAACCCATGGCCGGCCATCTCGCGAAGTGCGACTCCTACGAACCGGCAAGCCTTGACCTGACTCATGGCCTCGTCGGGCTGCCCCAGAAACGCGGCGCACGACGCAGACGAGAAATCGAAAGCGTCGAACGAAAAGAAAGTCGCCTCTGAGCTGGCCAGCGATGGCATCCCAGAACCCGGCCCCGATCTCTCATACTTCATCCCATCGGCATTCGGGTGGCACGGCTTCCGACAGTCTCCCCGCCAATGCCCTTTCTCGCGCGCGTCGTCGAGTCATCTGCTGATGCGACGCTGGCCCAGGGTCGAATTGCCTCTCTTGCGGTCGAAGACCTCCCTGTCGACCTTGCGCGCGGCCTTCAGCTGCTTCGGCCTTCTCCAAGGGTTGCGGCGCCTGGGCTCGGCAATCTCGGCGAACACCTGGTAAGTCTCGTCCTCGTAGTAGGTCCTCTGCCTCGATGGTTGCGAGCAGCGAGGCTGCTTCTTCTTCCGTGAACTCCACGTCGTGCAGACTCATCTGATGCTCGTCATCGCGTACCTCGCACTCTGTTTCATTGGACGTGGCGGCGAAACTCGTGCCAGCCGTTGGTCGTCTACAGGGAAACACCTGTTTGTCTATGATGTCCAGCTGCAAAAAAAAGAGAGAGAGAGAGAGAGAGAGAGAGAGAGAGCGACGAACGGAAGCGCTGAACTGACCTCGGGCCATCAGGGCGCGCAAGTTAAATCTCACTTGTCCTGACACCTGCGACCCCTCCTCGCAGAATCGGGCCTTGACGTTGTCGGGAAAAGGACAGTCCATACAGCTCAGCCCAGGCCATGTGTGCGTCACGGCATACGACGTATTCCGTGAGTCTCACCCTTCATGATGCCGTATTCGAAAAATCGGCCGACTGAGCCTCACTCTCTCATGGTCACCCGGTCGCTCGCCACTCAGCAACTGGAGGTGCTCTATCAACTTCTGACATCCCCGGCTCGTATCTAGGTTTGCGCGAACACTTTTGAACTTGCTCTGCAGCTCCACTGGTTAGCCCTCGGAAAGATTGCACGCTTGAGCGTTCGGCTGACAGCGGGTGCGCGTGGTCCGTGCCTCGGTGTTGGCGACGTTCACCTCGAGATGCTCCAAGCCGAAGAATTGGGGATGCTGGCCGTAACCTCTGCTTCTCTCCTGCGGGGGCTTGAAGTCGTTTTGCCACCACTCGAGGTCATTGTCCTGCTACTGATCTGACTTCCTGGACCACCATCTTGAGCCGCCCCACCAATCTGACGAAGCTTCCCTTCCCGAGTAGTGGTCCCAGTCCCCGACGTACCTCCAAGTGCTCGCACAGCGTCTGCGCATGCGTGGTGCCTCCAGCCTGTTCTTCCTCTTTTCGCTGTTCACCTCCTGCGTCCTCTTAATCGCCCCCTGGCCATCCCGAAGCTGCAACTCCAGTCATCGGCGCCCTCGTAAGCCTGCCTTCCAAATTCGACAACCACGCTGCGGCAACCATTGAAAGTGGATGGAAAAAGGAAAGAAGACATCAAGTAATCAGAGAGAGCACCATCGACTACATGTCGCAATCCGTGCCTGGCCTTGGCAGGGCGAGCAAAGCCTAAAAGGCAATGGGAATCCCAAAGAGGAAGAAAGAGAAAAGGAAAGAGACATCACACCCGCGTCCCCCACCCCATCCAACCCAGACGCCCGACGGCTCTGTTTGTTCGATACGAGGGCCTCCAATTGACCCCCCGACCCATTGCCCGAGGCCAGCTCTTCTGGACGGCCCTGGGACTCGAAACCACAACATGCACCACATAACCGTTCTTGATTTTGCTCGAGCCGGGGCTGGCTCCTCCCTCCCTCTCGCCTCCATCCTCCTCATCATCCCTCATCATCCCTCCCTCCCTTCCTCTTCATGCTCCCTCCTCCCTCCCCGTCCTTCTCATCCCCCATCCTGCTCCCTCGTACTCATTCGCTCCCTTCCCTTCCTCGGCGCCGTCACCTTCTGCGCTCCCTCCTCCCTCCTCCGTCCCTCATGACGGCATACAGTTGTTGCAACGCCAGGCTGAGTCCCAAACAAGTCCCCCCTCCCTCCCTCCTGAAAAACCTTGGAGCCCCCAGCAGCTCCGAAAGGTCCATGGAACCTCCTAAGACTCATTCAACATTTCTCCTCCTCCTGCTCCTCCCCCTCTTCCTCGCCCGCTCTCCGTTCCCGCCTCCTCGTCACCCGTCGATGCTTCTTCTTCTCCTCCTCCTCCTCACCATCATGCTGCTCCCGCTCCTCATCAACATCATCAGCATCATCATCAACAGCATCATCATCACCACCACCACCACAACCATCCTCATTGCCACCGGCACCGCCACAATCCGCATGACGACCACAACAGCCACAATCATCATTATCGTCATCTGCATGACCGGCAGCAGCAACACCACCACCACAATCGGCATACTCATCATCAACATCATCTTCATCATCAACATCATCATCAACAACATCAACCGCAACCACAGCATCATAATAAGCATCATTACAAACACCATCATGAACGACAACAGCAGCAACAACAAAAAAAACTGCATATCCGCCGTCATCCTCGACATCATCAGCATCATCACCATCATCAAATTAATCAGCATCGACCTCATGAGCATCAAAAGCACCTAGCATGATCATAAACACGAACACCATCATCGCCATCACCATCATCACCACAAGTATCAGCATCAACTTCAGCATCGACATCGACATCAGCATCATCAGCATCATCATCAATGTCATCATCATAACCACCATCATCAGCATCAACATGAAGATTCGGCATCCGAACAGCATCATCCACCTCATCGTCGTCGTCAGCATCGCCATCATCATCATCATCAGCATCATAACCATCCAGATCATCGGCATCGATATCAGCATCATCCTGATCAGAATCAGCAACACCATCAGGATCATAATCATGAGCATCACCCATCATTATCATCAGCAGCATCACCATGTTCATCATCAACAACACACGTATCATCCCTATCATAATCCCCATCCGCATTATGATCCTCATCATCATTATCCTGAGCATCGGTGCCAGCACCACCATCATCATTAGCACCAAGAGTTGCGTCATCATCATCATCACCAGCACAATCACCAGCAACATCAACATCACCAGCAACATCATCACCACCATCACAACCGCAAGCATCCTCATCGCCATCATCCTCAGCAATGTCATCATCATCATCATCATCATCATCATCATCATCATCATCATCATCAGCAGCAGCAGCAGCAGCAGCAGCAGCAGCAGCAGCATCGTCATCGCCATCGCCGTCGGCATGGCCAGCAGCAGCAGCAGCATCTCCCGCCGCGACCTGGAGGCTACAACACTGCTCCTACATTCCCCCGCGCCTCCATAGCTGCGTCCCTGAGCGCCCGCCACATCTCGACGTTTCCCTGGCGGAGATGGCGAGGGGAAGGCACAGAAGAGGCAGAGGAGGAGGAGGAGGAAGAGAAGGAGGAATCGAGAAGGAGGAGGAGGAGTAGGAGGAGGACGAGGAGGAGGAGGGAGAGGGATAGGAGGCAGGTGAAGGGGGAGAGGGGGAGGAGAAGGGAGAAGGAAGAAGATGGCAACGACGACGGGGAGGAGGGGATGGGACAGGGATATCGGGGGGGGGGCAGGGAACGCGGAGGCGGGGACAAAGTGGAAGGCTAGGCAGGATGGGAAAGAGGGAGAGGGGGGAGGATGCCAAGGAGGAAGCGGGGGAGAGGGAGAAAGCGGAACAGTGGAGAAGGGGAATGGAGACGCGCGCGAATGACGAGAGATGGGAGAATGGGACGGAACCCAAAATAAATGGACTCGCGCCATATCTGATAGCATACCCCATCCCATCCACCCCGTCCGGTGACACTGATGGTTTCTCTATTTGCCGATGGGTGGCATTGCGGACCTGGAGCCCGCAAACGCACACCATCGCGCTATGCGCAATCAGAAAAGGGGAGCTGTGTATGGGGGGGCGGATGAGCTGGAGGATGTGCAAGAAGCAGAGATTGTGAATGAGGAAGGAGGATGACGAGGGGAGCAGCAGCAGTCGGAGCAGGAGTGCGAGGAGCGGGAGGAGGAGGAGGAGCAATATCACGGGAAGGCGGAGGACGGGGAATACGCGGGGAGAAGACAACGACGAGGAAGCACTCCGATGACGAGAGCGTCATTCGGACTGACGGGTAGCGAGAGCAACATTGTGGAAAGGCCGAGAACCGTCCGATCGGCACAACATATGTTAGCCAGCGTGGATCCCACACCGTACTGTATACAACTGCGGATGTGCAAGCTATGTGGTGCAAGTTACGTGGGGCGGCATCTGTGGACTCCACGTGATGGTGCGCAAGTTATGCAATGCAAGCTCTGCTGTGCAAGCTACGTGGTGCAAACTATGCCGTGCACGCTATAATGTCAAGCTATCGGGCCACCCACGAGGCGCCCACGGGCGGGCACCAAGCGAACGGCCGAAGCTTTGGTATACACTCCCAACGCGGGGTGCTCCCGAGGCGCCCACGGGCGGGCACCAGGCAAAACCTCTGCGCACATCTCCAGCTTAAGGCTCCCACGAGCGCCCACGAAGCGATCACGGGCGGGCACCGAACGAAATTTCGAGCACGGGGGATGATGGTGCTCCCCTTGGGGGGGAATTCGATTTGAATCCCCCCGTGACCTTCACAACAGAATTCTATCGCAACCCTGCGTAGAAAAAGGACTCCCAATGTAACCCGTCACACGAAGAAATCGAATGTAGCCCTCCACGCGAGAAATCCAATTGCAATCCACCGCGAACAATCGTGCTGGATTGCTCCCCGAAGGGCCCCTCGTATAACAATTCTCAGAAGGAATGCGGCTGTAGTCCTAAACAGAAGGAGTGCCCTCGCAATTCTCAACGTATGTAACGCATCCCACTGGCATCCCCCACACGGGGAACCCGATTGCAATCATATGCGGTGGTTGAATGAAGACTGGTGCACAAAGGACATACCATTGCAACCCTGTGCAACAGAAACCCGAGTGAAATCCTCCACCAAGGAAATCCATTGCAATCCTCCTTAAAAGATGCCCCATTGGAACCACCCCCCGAAGGAATGCGCATGCAGTCCTTTACTAGAGGAACACCAATGCAATCTACTCCAGAAGGAACCCGATCGCAGTCAGCCACAAACAGAAACCGACGACAATCCTCTACAGAAGGAGTGCGATTGCAATCATCGCCAATCAAGCTGTCAAGGATCTGGCAGATCTGCCCTGATGTGGCAGTCTGAAAGAGTACCAAACGAAATCAGCTTGTTCCAATGAATGTGGAGTGTGCTATCCAAGAAGCAAAACGGTTTCGCTAAATACTCTCTCTCTCTCGCAAATCCGCCGACCCTGTCGGCGTGTGGACCCCCTGTCGGCGTGCGCTCAGTCGACGCATCCATTGTCCTCCTTCCCTGCGTCTCCGTCGTCCCCTTTCCCTGCACACTCCTCTTCAAGCCTGCCAGCGAGAGAAAACCGTAACAACGTCGCACTTGAGTCGAAGGGAAGCCCCTTCTCTTTGATCCCTCCCCCGTCGAGGGGGGAAGGGGGGTCCCGGGGGGGTCCCGGGGGGCGGGGTCCTGGGGGAGGGGGGGAAGTCAGATACGCGTCCGCCCCTGTGCGTGCTGGAGCCCCAAAAAACGTCAAGAGGGCCCCAAGCAGGCCAAAGAAGAGGACCACGAACCGACATTTCAAAGATTCCCGCCCCAAGAAGCCCACGGAAGGCCCCAAGAGCCCCTCAAGGGGCCCGAAGAGGCCCCCAAGAGACCCCCAAGAGGCCCAACAGAGGCCCCAACAGGCCCGAAAACATCCAAGAGGCCTTTCAACCACAACCCCAGCACGTTGGCGGGAAGGGCCGCAGGCCACAAGGCTCCCTATCTGTCGCTGCTACGACTCCCTCGGCCCACATGGGGAACATTTCCTTCGTCTTCTCCTGCTCCCTTCCACCTTAATCCCCCTCCTCCTCCTCCTCCTTCTCCTCGTCCTCCTCGTATTCGTCGTCGTCGTCTTCAGGGTCGGTAGCACCGGCCGTAAGGCCGTAGCAATACTCTCATTCGCTCTCACTATATCCCTGTCTCTCTCCCTCTCTCTCTGCCCGGATTCTACACAATTCAAACCCAATGTATGTATGATCCGGAGGTCGTCTCAGGCGAAACTTCGGTACCCTAAGTTCGATGTTGCTATTTTGTTAAATTCGCATGGAAACAGAAACCTGGGAAACTTTGTCCGATCACGGGTTGCTCACTTGTACGAGATTACAAAGAGGATTCCGTGTGTAAAATATTGCAACGGGATGCCTGACGTACAGGACTACACCATCACTCAGCATTCCAGTTGACGATGCCTACATTCGTGTTCCTTGTGAAGGAGGTACACCCGCATCCCTAGTGAAATCCCCCTTAGCAAGGAATCATGGTGCAATCCACCACGAAAAGGAACTTCTCTGTAATCATCAACGCGTGGGCAGCAAGGGACCTGGCCGATGTTCCCAAGTTGTAGGTTCTTGTAGTTTGTTCCCAACCATACAATAGTGTTGGGTCCTCGTGTTGTGGTGCAGCGCCACGCGTCCCACCTCCTCTCCTCTCCGCTCATCCTCTTCCCTCTTCCCCTCCTCCCTCCTCCCGTCAGCCCCCTTACTTTGGCACACCCCTCAGACGTTTCGTGGCTCCATAGGGAGCTCCACCAAAAGCCAAACTTCCACATTCGCATGCGCCCATCGCGCACACATTTTTTGGTACGCACCCCTCACACGCGTCGAGCTCCACCGAAGGCTCAAATGCCACCGCTCGCATGCTCCCACCGCGCCCCTCACTTTGGCAAACCCCTCAGACGTTTCGTGGCCCCAGACGGAGCCCCACCGAAGACCAAAATGCCAACGCTGGCATGCTCCCACCGATCCCATTGTGGCACACCCTTCGCACGTTCCGTGGCTCCATAGGGAGGCCCACCGAATACCCAAATGCCAGCACTCGCATGCGCCCACCGAACTCAATTTAGCACACCCCTCGCACGTTTCGTGGCCCCAGATGGGGGCTCCACCGAAGGCCCAAGCGCCAGCGCCGGCATGCGCCCACCGCACCAAGTTCAGCATACATCTCACGCGCTCCGTGGCCCTAGAGGAGGAGATCCACCGACGGCCCACATGCCAGCGTTCGCATCCGCCCACCGCGCTCAATTTGGTACGTCCCTCGCAAGTTTCGTTGCCCCGTAGGGGGCCCACCAGCGGCCCAAATGCCAGCGTTCGCATTCGCCCACCGCGACCACGTTGGCACATTACTCACACGCTCCGTGGCCCCATGCAGAGATCCACCGGAGGCCAAAATGACAGCGTTCGCATGCGCCCACCGCACTCATTGTGGCGTACCACTCACACGCTTCGTGGCCCCACAGGGAGCTCCACCGAAGGCTCAAATGCCAGCGCTCGCATGCTCCCAGCACGCCCATGCGGGCACATTTCTCACACGCTTTGTGGCCCCGTCGGAAACCCAACCGAAGGCTCATATGCCAGCGCCCGCATGCGCCCACCGCGCCCATTTTGGCACACCCCTCACACGTTCCGCGGCCCCATAGGGATCGAAGGCCAATTTGCCAACGCTCGCATGCGTCCACCGAACCCATTTTGGCACACTCCTCACACGTCCTGTGGCCCCTTAGGGAGCTCCACCGAAGGCCAACATGAAAACGCTCGCATGCTCCCACCGCGCCAAGCGTGGCAAACCCCATCACACGGTTCGTGGCCCCATACAGAGATCCACCAAAAGCCCAGATGCCAGCGCCCGCGTGCTCATACTGGCACCCCCGCAAACCTTTCGTGGTCCCATACGGAAATCCACCGACGGCCCAAATGCCAACGCCCGCATGCGCCCACCGCGCCCATTGTGGCCCCCCATCACACGCTCCGTGGTCCCATAGGGAGCCTCACTGAACGCCTTAATGCCAGCGCTCGCATCCGCGACCATTTTGGCACACCCTTTAGACGCTTCGCGGCCCCATTGGGAGCTCCGCCGAAGGCGGTGGATACAGCGGCGGTGCATGCAATTGCATATGGTCGGGACCTTCGTCTGGCTATGCTGAGCAACGCTTGCACGAGAGACGCGGGGTGTCGCCTGAGGCGCCCTCCAAACTTTGCAAGTCCACTGCTGGCGCCTGGTATGGAATTTTGAAAGAGTGCCAACGAAGATGGGGTGTTCAATGTTTCTACTTGCGGTGCGTGTTTTTTATATAAATTCAAAAAAAAAAAAAAAAAAAAAAAAAAAAAAAAAAACGGTGGCGTGGAGATCCCTGTGGCGACCATCGAATAAAAGCAGCCAGAATGGCGCGGCGGCGCGCCCATAAACACGCAGAGGTCAATCACTCGGTGTGAGTCGGCACAAGGCACCGTCAGAGACGAGCAGGACCGAGTGGTCTGGATACACTTTTGTCAGCGGCCGCGGGCGGGCGCGCCGGCGGCGAGTCAGGTCAAAGCGGGCTATGCAGAGACTAACTAGGCAGAGGAAACGCGAGAAAATTAAAGCAGAGGCGATGGTGGGGATACAACTTTCTTTTTGGTCGGCGGCCGCGCGACAATGGTCTGGCGGCAACAGGCGTGTCCGGGACGGCGGAACAGGCAAATTCCACGCGAGGCGTGCAATGCACGTGCACTGAGCAAAATGCTCAGCATTCACTGGGACGCACCTAGCGCACAGAGGTGCAAGCTGCGGAGTAAGTCGCCCTTGCGGCGCCAAGCTCCGAGCAACTGGCCAGACAGCTGGTGGGGATACACGCGAAGCGTCAGGAATCTCGAGGCGGATGTGGCCGTGGCGACGGGGCCCCCAGAGGTCCACAAGAGGTGCAGGAGATCTCGCGACGCTCCCACTCCCAGCCCCCCCCCTTCGTCCGACCCGATCTGGACAGGTCCCCGTCCTCTCGAGGCCCCCTAGGCGGGTATCTGATGAGGGGGAATGGTACTTGGGACCGCTCGAAAGGGGAAACATCGGCCTGGAATCGGCGATACTCCGCCGATAGATCGGCGTTAGGCCCCCGATAGCGAAACCGCACGCTCCCGGGCGGGCAGGCTGTCAGGCCCCTATCGGCGATTGGGGGTCGAGGGTCGATGCATCCCCTCAATGAGCCTATCCTCCCTGACGTTGCCCCTGAACTCTTCGACGTCTGGTGGTTTTCGGCCCATGGCTCGGCGAGGCGCAGCCACTGGACCGCATGCCAAGGCTGTGAAACTGGCCAGTATCGGCGAGAACGCCTTGAGCCGACCCCCCCCGAGCCTCTCCCCCTGCACCTACCCCTCCCCCAAAAGGTACCCCTGATTCTGCGGCTGTCTGAGCAGAGGAGGTCCCAGGAACCCGAGGAAGAGGCCAGGGCCACGGCCGCGCCGGTCCTCGCTGGCCTTCGCGGGGCGCCCCGATGCACTCTCGGCGGCCGTCCGAGGGACGGGGTGCCAGGGAGACCGAAGAAGAGGCCGGGGGGCGACAGCCGCACCGGCGCGGCCTCGAAGAACCCGGGCTCGTGATAGTGGATGTCGTGCTTCTTGCAGATGGCCTCGCGGCCCCGCAAAGAGGCTCTCGCGGCTGCGTGGCAAGTGAACCCTGACCAACAGGAACACGACTGCCCAGATGTGGCATAAAGTGCCGACTCTGTGTCACGACACTGTCAATTATGAGCCACGCCTCCATCGCAGAGCGGGGGCGGCTTGGAAAAAACCTTGCCCTGATTTCCGACCGCCGCGACCGCTGCGGCGACCTCCAGAACCGACCCAGAGGTCGAGATCGGAATCGGATATCCCGCCACGATCTCGTCCAGCTCATCGCAGGCGGGCCACATGCAGCGGCTGGATTTGTTGAATCCCACCAGCCCTCTGGGCGACAGGTGGTCGAACGTCGTCTTTCTTCCCTCCTTCAAGATACCCTCTTCCCCTTCGGGGAGGGGTTTACCCCTACCCCTACCCCCGTTGGGCCTGGACAGTGGAGGCGCGGGGTGTCAGAGGGATTTGTTCGCCCAAGATGGCTCCAAGAGGGCCTCAGAGAGCTCAAGACCGCCTCCAAGATCGAAAAAGATACCTCAACATGGCTCAAGATAACTATCAACATGCCTCCGAGAGGCCCCAAGAGGGCCACCCGCAGGACCTCCTCGAGAAGCCACAATCTTTCAAAAACCATAGGACAATCACTGATGTGTGCCTTCTCGCCTTTTCGCTTCCGATGCCCCTTTGAGGCCTCAAGATAAGCCCAAGGTGGCCCAAGAGAGCTCCAAGAAGGGCCAAACAGGTCCCCAAGACTGCGCGAAGAGCGCCCAACATCGCCCCAAGAGGGCCCCAAGAGCGTCCCAAGAGACTATTTCGATGGCCCTGGAGGGCGGAGGCAAATCGAGGACCCCCCTCTTTTGATCGATGGTATCCAAACTGGCTCCAGGAGGCGCTCCATAACTCCCAAGAGGGCCCCGGGAGAGCCCCAAGAGAGCCCCAAGAGAGCCCCTAAGAGGGCCCCCTGAGGGCCCCAAGGCGCCCCAAAAGAGCTCCAAAAGGAGCACAAAACCCCCAAAGAGCCCCACGATGGCCCCAAGATGCTCCGAAAGAGCTCCAAGAGGACCCCAAGATCCCTCAATAGTAATGTAGCTCCAAGGAGGCCTCCGATGCTCCAAAATAGCCTCCAAGATGGTTCAACACCCTCCTTCCTTTCCTGTCCATTCCACTAAATGTGGCTCTTCTTTCTTTTTCCCGTCAGCTCTCCCGCGTGGGCCGCTCGACCTGGAGCCATCGCGGGGCTCCGACAGCAGAGATCCTTCGATGCCGAACGCTTCAGGGGCAAGAGAGCCCAGAATCGAAGCGACAAGTCGGATCGGCGATCGACATGAATCGGATCGACGGATCTCGGCAGGCGACTTGGGAAACGTCGAACCAACAGACATCGGCAGGCTAGTAGGCCTCCAAAGAGAAACCGGATCCAACATCGGAATACGAAATCGAATCGAATCGGAATCGGAATCCATCGAAATCAAATCGAATCGAATCGAATCGGCGGCATCGAAATGAACCCACCAGGGGAAATGGCCGCGATCCACCTGGAACGCCCGCAGTGGGTGTCGCTGCCGCGTTGACACTGCACAAGTCTACCGTAGATCCGTGCCCACGCCCTCGCGGTCCAGGCTCCTCGGCCGCGACCCCGTGGACATACGGGGCGCGCTGCGCGGATGCCTGGCGCGGTGCGTTTCCACGGGATCGCGCATCCGTGGTATCGCGCCTCGGTATTCGATTTCGGTGTTCCTGGCCGCATTTGACTTCTGGAGACATCCAGATGTTTTTGGCAAGCTTGGTCAACATCAAACCGGGAAGTCGGACCCGATCGGAACGTGCGTCGGATCGGGCTGCGCCGGCATGGAGCCGAACTCAAATCAGACAGGCTGCGCCCTAATGCACAACACCACCAAGCAAACATCGGCCCGCACAAAAAACGTCGGGATGTCAAAATCAAACCCGATCGGCCCAGCTGGTATCGAACTCCCATCGAATCGATTCGATTCAACTGGACCCTGCGTTGTTGGCCATGCTTGAGCCTCTGAAAACCTCCAGGCGCATGTGGGGGCATCCGAAGCCAGCCTTTGTAGGCTCCGTCGAACGATCGAGAGAGGGATCGAGCGCTCAGCTTCATCACGCGCGCAGAACGGCCAACGGGTCTGGCGCGACCGACGCGGCCGCGGCGGCGCTGACCGCTAGGCACTGCCCAACAGGTATCGCAGGCCGCGCTGACGCGTGGTCACTTCAGTGCGAGTCGGTGACTTGGGCGGGCGCAAGATCATGACGACGTCGTCAACGGTAGAAGCAATGAGAAGAACACCGGTGCTGGTGACGACAACGTTGATGACGACGGCAAGGCCAACGACGGCGCCGATGCGAATCACGCCGATGACGGTGATGGAGTCCTCGCGTCGGCGGTGTAGGTGTTGGAAGGATTTCGATATGCGTGCGCGGTCTACGCGCGCGAGGGGCCCGCATAGCCTTACTCGATAAGGATCGCTTCCCCTCCTCAGCACGCGCGCAAATGCGATCGCATGCTTTTGACATGGGCGCGCGAATGGCCCTTTGGTCGCCTTTGAAGAAAAGGTTGGAAGACCGATGGTTCTCTCAAGAATTCGTCCAAGTGCGCGCATACCATTTGCTTCAAGACGGATTATGCACGACCGCGTGTTACGTATATCTTTTTGAGACACTCGATATTGGAATCTGCGCGAAACCTGAGGGTGTTGGAAGAAATCGGAAGTGCTGTTCCATGCCCTACAGCATTGAACCGCGCAGATGAACAGCCCCCCGCCACGGTTGGTGCCATTTGGGATCAACCATCTGGCTGCGCGCCTCAATCGGTGCGCTCTGGCGACCGCGTCGCGCAACTCCGTGTCGGAAGATTGCAGCCGCGTCGCTACTGCAACGGCTGGCAACCAGCGCCTTCTATTGGGGTTGCGACGGAGGGCAGCTACTTGGGGCGAGCATGGAACCTTGTTCTTATGCTGCGGCGATGTGCTTCAACAAAAGACTTCCTTCGACCCTCGTTGACCTCTCCGCTGCCAATGAACCAGGCAAGGCAGCTGGGCACGCGGGGCTAGCTGCTGAAGGCGGAATTGCATTTGCGAGGGAAGCGCGCCTCGGGGCCAGCCGCGCTGTCCCCGTGAAATATCGCGCCTGGCACGCACAAAACGCCGCATTCGCATGCCCCCCAATCGGAGCCCCCCGCCAACTTGCACAAGCAGTTCGTCGACGGTCGCGAGGTTCTGGAAGCGGAGAGCGAGGCGAAGGCCAAAGCGCGCGTCCTTCCTGGAGGCCACATGCCGCTGCCACCACGCGCGGCAGACGCATTTGCCCAGCGCCCCGCAGCGCCTGGCGCCGCGCATCCGAAGACGTTGGACGCAGGGGAATCCAAAACACGCGGGGCCTGACGCATACAAGGCCCCCATTGAAAATGGCTGAAGGCTGGGGACCGAGCCAGAAGAAGACGCGCCTGCTCCCTGGATGCGCAAACTGGCGGCCACCTTGCTGAATCAATGACGCGCAGAAGTAGCAGGGTGGGGCTACGTTCCAGACGCTGCGTCCCGCCGCGCGTTCATGGTGGTCTCGCTCCACGCGTCCACGAACATCGAGTGGGGCCCCGCTAGCGACCTTCTTGCAGCGAGTCAGTATATGATGGCGCATCCAGACCCCATGTATATGTATGGCAGCGGTGCGATGAAGCCTATCACCGAGCTCCCAGAGTCGAGGATGCGGTTCTTGGGGGAAGTCGTTGGTGCGTGCGCAGAGGATGTTCAAGATTTTGATGAAAGCCGATGTAGACTGGACATGGGATGCCGTGTTCTCCGCGCTGAGGCCGCCCAAGTCCGAGTGTGCCCAACAAATGATCCGGGCCGACATCGAGAGGGGCCTCCCGGAGCACCCGCGCGGGCAGCGGCGGCGTCAAGCTGGAGCATTGGCTGCTTAATTACAGACACGCTGGACGACCGGGACCAACGTCCAGGAGATTAAGGACGCATTCGTCGAATGGTTCGCCCAGGACTGGCCGAAGGCGACCGCTGTTGTTGACTACTTCGAGAACGCGACGCCGCGCTGGCCCGACGGGCTGACTGAGAGCTGCCTGACGAATAAAGACAGCCGGTGGCACGCGCGCCCCCCTCCCCGCGCACCCGGCATGGAACCCGTCTGACCAAACGCTGGAACGACTGCGTCGCGCGTTGTGCGCCGCCTACTCTGGGCGGCCGAATGCGCGCGAACTCGACGGGAACATAACATTCTCGCACTGGGCGGCAACCCCACGCAAAATGAATGTCTCATTATCAGATGGCGGGAACAGGGGATCCGCAAAATCCACACTGCGCGCGAGCGCGCTCGGACGAAGCCGCCGACGCGCCGCGCCAAACTGCCTCTGAGTCCAGGAGGAGTCTCGGTAGCAGGGGCGCCATTTTACCCGGGCGCGTCGCCAGCTCGCGTCGCTGCTCTCGACGAAACCCATGCCAATTTTTCTAGCAGACGTTCCCTGGGGGCCTCATCGCTGGAATATGTCCTCGAAGGCCAAACAGCTCGGCGCGCCTGCACTGGATGCCTGCGCGCCGCCGCGACGGACGAAGCACCCGAGGGAACGGGTGGCGGCTAACCTGATCAACGTGGGCGAGGGGCAGCGGCCGGGCGCCGAGGGGGCCGAGCGCTGAAGAGACATGAATTCGGCAAGTACGCGCGGAAACTATGGGATCGCCCAAAGCCGCGGCACATGCAATCCAGAGGATGGCGGCGACCATTGCAGCGGCCACGAAGACATGCAAGAAAGGGTAAGATATCAACTCGCTGAAACAGCTGTAGCACGGCCGCATCAACTACGCCCAGCTGGCAGTGGCAATTACCAGAAAACTGATTTTCGTTTTGACATCATCCGACGCGCTTCTGATAACTTACGGCGCTCAACATCCCGGCCGCTGGGGCGACTGGGGTTCGCCGCGGGCCAGCGCCGAAGTCATGTCCGAGATCTCAGCAGGAACAAATGGCGATGCTTACAAAAACATGCTGCGTGAACAATGGGGCGGACCGCGCCACCCCTGCCGCGCTTCGCGCCCGCGCAAAAGAAGGCGCCGACAGCTGCCCTTACATCAGTCGTCGCGGGGCTGAAGGCGCGCGCGCCGGCAATTGCGCGGGCCCGCAAGTGACTTATAATCTGAAACGCAGACTGCCGGGGAGGGTGCGCGCGCGAAGCCCAGCACTGCAATGGCTCGCGAAAGAGTCGCGCGAGGCTGCTCGGGCGGGTTTGGGATACAACATCGACGTCCAAAGCTGCCCCCCCAGGCTTCTACTTCGCGACGTCGGGAAACTGAATCGAAGGACGAAGCGCCGCTGCGATCCTTGAAGCTTCCCGTCAAACGCCACGCAAGCTGGAGACACTTGGCCAGGGAACACTTGCAAGTAGATCTTGCCGAGGCTAAGACGGCGATCTCGAAAATATTCGGCCTCGGCGTCAGTTCGCCTCGAAGACGGCAAGCCAAGCGTCATTTCGCCGTTCATGCTGTCGCTCGCCGCGGATGCGGCGCAATCAAAAGATGATCTTGAAGCCGCGTCGCTTCCAACATATGCGGCTGCAGCATGGGACTTGGCCGCGGCATCCTGCGACGCAACTCCCCTGCGCTCTCCAGAGCTGCGAGGGCGGCAAGACGCAGCGGATGCGCAAGATCTGCGCCGCCCACAAATAGGAAGTCGCACGTTGCATCTTCGACGAGTCGACGAGCTTTTTCGATCAACCCCTGACCAGCTGATCGATATAATCGACGCTCTCGAAAGGTCACAGAAGGGTTCTTGTCAAATGCAGACTGAGCTGCGCGTCGGCATGTCCAGCCGCTGCTCAGCGATATCGCCGCCCGCGTCTGGTTGCGCCGCCCGACGCGCAGAGCTGCCGCCCCAGCCCGCGCCCAACGTCACTGGCGCCTGCTCGCGCCGCGCAGTCCAGCAACTGGAGTCGGCCCCAGGAGAGGCGCGGCCGCCGCGCGACGGCCCCCGCAGCGCCCGCAGTTTCAATTACCATTGGGGGGCGCGGTTCTCAGAGGGGGCCGTCAGTCTCACGGCTTCAAGGACGCGGCACGACATCCAGAGACGTTTTTCGCGCGCGCTCCGAAGTCGTTCGTTGACAGCAAGGCGCAGGAGGGCATTTCGCGACTTTGAAGATGCGCGGGGGCATCGTTGACATCTGCGATTGCGCCGTCGGATCGGACGCGCGGGCGCTCACCCATTGCTTCGCGCCAGCTGCGTCGAGACGCGGGGGCATGTACTTCTAGCGCGCCAAATGGCGCGACGCCCAATCCCCCAGCAATGGGGGGGGGGGGGGGGGCAGACGACGACGTTGAAGGGTCAGGTCGCGGGCGCCTGAAAACCGGGAGAAAGGCCGCGCATAATCGCCCGATGAAGAGCATTAACAGGTGGCCTGCGCCTTGCTTTCCCGCGCCCGAACCAGAGAAACGGCGCCCGCGCGCGCGGCCAGAGGAGCTCGACGCAACAAATTCTCTGCGTCGTGGAAGGGGACTCCGCACGTCAAGCATGGCACTCAAGCAGCGGTCCAAGCGAAATCATCAGAAGCGATCCATGGGAATTGAGAAACATCGATCGCCGAACAACAACTGGCCAAGCAGTCAACGAACGCAAGCTTTTCAAAGGACTGGACTGAGCATGTCGGCCCGTTCTGCGGCGCGCGCATCGCTGGGAAGCTGCGGCGGCGCAAGGGCAACGGTTCTCTACAATGCAACGCCCAGCGCTGCCGCGGATAGATCGTGCCTCGCGCGAACCGCATGGCCTTCACTTCTGCTGGGAATTGCAAGGATTGCAAGCAGTTGGTACCGCAGTAACTCAATTATGTACTGTGAGAACGCAATGAAAAGTATGCGAGACGCTCTTCGTCGCGGCCGGGCGCTTCTCGCTCTCGTTTCGCGAAGGCGCGGGGGCAAAGTGTCGAATCCGGCGCCGTCGGCGGCGGGGCGCGGCGCGGCGCGGAAGCTAGCGGAATGAATTTAAGGAAAGACATTGCGGGAACTGCGGGTTGCGAGAAGGCGAGGCGGCATCGGGCGGGAGAGGTCGCGCAGAGAGTGTCGCCACCTTCCCCGACGACGCCCAGAACGTCGACGATGACCGCGACGGCGCGATCGCCGGGCCCTGGGCGAGCCACAAAGAAAGATTGGGAACCTCAGGCGGCGAAGCGGTAGCAGGCCCGCAGCGTGTTTCTGCGCGCAGACGGCGCTAGTTCCCACAAGAACGGCACAAGCAGGAAGAGGATGATCAACGGCGTTCCCCACGGCGTCGCGGCGCACAGGACGAGGAAGATCAGTGGCAAGCGGGCAGGGCCCATGCGCGCCCGAATGCTTCGCCGCGGCATGCCCAGTGGAGATGTGATATGCACCAATGGTGGCATGCAGATCATGGATGGGATTTGGCGGCGCGCACGTGACATGATGCGGGGCAGGCCCCCTGCGGTTAACCCGCGATCTCAGGGCGGACAGCAGTAGCCCCGCCCAGTGGCTGTTCTGGTGCGCGGGGCAGGATCCATGATCAAAGAACTGGGGAAATGCTTGCTGCGTTAAACTCCAAGCGCGAAGTCATATCGTCGTTGCCGCGCGGTTGTCTGTCAAGCCCCGTCGCTGGCGAGGGCCCCGCCAGCTGCGCGCAGGAGGCGGACGAGGCGCCGACGTTCGCATCCCACAGGCGCCGCGCACGCAAGTCGCCGTCGCCACTGCGCGTCGTCAAGCTCACCATGCCAACGCAAGTGAGCACGAGGGCCATGCATATCCGAAAACCGCTGTTGACGATAAACAAGCGGCGACGCATGAATGATGCAAAACGCGGTCGCCCACGAACCGATGCAAGATCGCCGACGGGGGCATCGCCCCCCCCCCCCCCCCCCCCCTCAACACATGTATATATATATACACATACATACACCTATATGTGAATATGAACATACAATGGTATGTATACATATATATATATATATATATATATATATACATTACACACACATATATATGTCCCACCCGTTTCTTCACCAGAGACGGTTCGATCTATATGGAGAACGGCGGGCTGACCGGCGGGCTCCACCATGAAGCACGCGCTTGAAGTGACCAGCAGAGTTGGCATTAACAGAATCACTGCATGCAGGAGGATGGGGAGGGAGGAAGAGAGCTTGAGATGAATGCCATCGGACGGTGGCATTGACGGCAAACGGGATGGCAGGACACGGAAGTTTGAAAACGCCGCCACGTCCCACCCGTTTCTTCACCAGAGACGGTTCGATCTATATGGAGAACGGCGGGCTGACCGGCGGGCTCCACCATGAAGCACGTGCTTGAAGTGACCGAAGACCCAAACCTGGCCTCTGGCCGGCACATGTCAATTACACACACGGGACAAACTATCGAGTTGAATCCGATCCGCGGCACGAGACAACCAGCGGGCCATAGCTCGGGCCGCGGAGGGCGGGCACGGCTCGGCGATGGAGGTCCAATGGCGCCCGCAAGGGGCTTTACCCTCGAGGGATATGTGAGGACGGCCAGAGAATGAGCACCTGACACCGACGCTATGGCACCGGCGGGTCAGCGCCTCAGGGGCTGCGCCGCAGTGCCAAGACGCCAGGCGGGTGCTTTTTCTCCACCGCGTCCCGTGAGCGCAAAAGTCGAAGACAGTAGTGTTACAAGTTGGCAGGGTGAGCAAATGAGATAGTAAGGGTTCTTGCCACATCAGACTGGACATAGGGTTCTCGAATGCAACAGGCATTCCTCTCTTGAGGCAGGCGGTGACTATGAGTAGAGAGTGCTTCAGCAACAAAAGTTCCAAGCTGGGCACGGGCTAAACCTTTGGGGTCGAGATCTGGGTGCCCATAGATGTTAAGTGGCGATCTGCATCTACCACGGCTGGCAACTGACCAGGCGCTGCAGGGTGGAGCGATCCAAATGCCGCGCACTGCTCCACATCCGATCCACCCTATGAGAATACGAACGAGACGGATGTCAGACAGATCAAGCCAAGGATCAGACCTAATATCAATTGAGACGACACCGTACTCAGTACACGATCAAATTTTACTAGCCACACTGCCGTCACCGGCGAAAAGATCCAGAAACACCTGAGCACGATTGCGCCCTCTGCGGGCCGCATCAAATAACTTCTGCATGCGCTTGCGGAGGGAGGGGAGGAACAAGGAGTCAGTGGGCTGGTATGTGTCACCCGCTGGCCTCCTGCTCACCACGGTGTGTCGGGGCGCCGCGGGCGGGGCGGCAGGCGGCTCCGGCCTCGGAGTGTCAGCGCCCACTGGTCCGCCACCGCGGCGCCAAAGGTCTTGACCGACTCCGGCGCCAGCGCGAGCTCTGCGGTGCACCGAGCTGCTCGGCTGTGCCGCTGGGTGCTGGTCGCGCTGGCGTGCCGAAGGCGGGCTTGCACGGCCTCCAGGCTCCGCGTCCCGCTGGCGATGTCCCAGCTCGCCGAGCCGTGTCGCACCCGGCAAGTGTGCGGGTCCTTCAGGTTGATCATCTCCGCGTACTTCCTGAAGAGCTGGCCGAACCGCCTGGCGTCGAGGGCCCACAGGGGCGGGCGCCTGGGCTGGGCGCTCCCGCAGGCGCGCCAGGACAGGGCCGAGGGCTTTTGAGCCCGCTGGCGTGAGCTGGACCCCCTCGTCGAACTGCTTCCCTTTGCTGCGCAGGCCGGTCTCCTCTGGGTGCAGCAGCAGGCTCCACGCGTTGATCTGCATGCGTGGCTGCGGCGGCACGAGGGACGGGCTTCGCAGCTGCATCAGGTCGCTGGGTAGGCGGAGGGCGGTGTCCCACGCCAAGCTGAGGGCCTCTGCGAACTCCGACTCGCCGTCCAGCATCGCCAGGCCTATCAGGCAGAAGACCGCCTCGCGGACCAGCGGCTGGCGCGCGCGGGCCGGGGCGAGTAGGCGGAAGCCCTTCAGGGCGGCCCTGCTGGCCGCCAGCTCGGACTCGCCCACCGCCGCGGGGCGGAAGTGCCGGACGGCCGCGATCGTCTTCGACGCGACGTCCGACGGCATCCCGTCGAAGTAGAGCACGTCCATGTACTCGCTGATGGCCCTGTCGATCTCGCTGGCGGTCTGAACCGGCACGGCGTGCGCCTGGCACCAGATGTCGAAATTCCGGTACGAGGTCACGAAGTGCACGTTGGACGAGGCCCTGATCTTGCGCGCCTGCAGGTACGTGAGCGCGGTCCTGGTCGGCTGCACCAGAGTGGTGGCGCGTGCCGTCCTGGCCCGCTCGGCTGCCAACCTCGCTCTCCTCGCCGTGGCCCGCTCCGCTGGGGCTGGAGCTGGTCGAGCTGGCCGCGGGCTCCGACTCCGAGTCGCTGTCCGAGGAGTCGTCCGGCTGCACGCCGACGCCCCCCCGGCGGAGCCCGAAGCCCCCGGCCAGTGCCGCGGGCGCCGCGGCGTCGCCGAGGCCGGCGAGGCCTGGGTCGCGCCGCCGCGGGCGCCCTTCCGCGGCGAGCTCCTCCGCAGCGGCTCGCCATAGCGAGTCATCGTCGGGCTCCGGTGCAGAGCGGCCTCCGAAGGAGCGGAGGTCAAGTCGGGCGTCCTGAGCCCGGGCTGCAGGGAGTCTCGACGGAGCGTCTGCTGGGTTCAACTCTGAAGGGATCCACCGCACTGTGATATCGATGTTGGCAATGATGGAGATCGCAGCAAGCCGACGAAGCACGAGGTTAAGCGACGGCACCGAAGATCTCCCCTTACCCGACGCGAGCACCAGCCCCATGTTATGTTGTCGCATAGCAGCAGCAGGCGACGCCCATGATTGGCAGTGTTGCGCACGAAATGGCGGACCCCCATGACCAGAGCCTCCCCCTCCAGGATAACGATGTCGGCGGCCCTGTTGAACCGTCCATAGAAACAAACCTTCCAGTCTTCTTGACAACCCAATATACTCTTACCAATCTCGAAAAACTTCTGCTCCTCCTCCCAGGTGATGACGTAGCGATGTGGCGGCGACGTCGATGATGAAGGATCGTTAGCAGACTCCCCCATCCCAGATGGCGGTACGTGGTGATACTTCAAGGGGGGGGGATGATTCTGCGCGGCAGCACCGTGAGGATCGTCTCTGAGACCGAGCGCTGAGGCCCGGGCCCCTAGAAAGTCGAGAGTCTTGAACCTCCACTTCTCGCTGAGCTGACGAGCGGCGGCCACGGCACAGCGCGAGACTTCGCGACTGACAACGCCGAAGCCCCCATAGTCGCATGCGGCGGCCGGCTCAAGCCCCGGCGGCGACAGGTCTGGGTCAACACTGCGGACCTGCCGGGCGCCGCCCGAGGCGTCGGTAGCCAGGACAGCGGCGGCGACAGGCCGGCGCAAATCCACGAAGGCCATCGCCACCAGTGCCGCGCTCAGCCTGAGCTCGTGGCGTACAGTAGCCCAAGGCCGCCACGCCATGTCCCCGGCCTTCTCCGCGAAAGAGTAGCAGGCGGCGAAGACGGACAGCAGTGGCCGCCTCAGCATGGCTGCCCAGGTATAGTGCCCCAGGAGCATGCGCATCTGCACGCCGGTGAGCTTGTCGGCCTCTGCGGCGTACTGGAAAGCTCGTCGGATCCTCCAGATCCGGCTGCGCGAGAGGGAAATCCGACCGGACCCCTTCTCGAAGATGAGCCCGGTGAACGGCTGCTCGTCCTGTGGCAGCTCCATGTCCTTCGTGACCAGGCCCACTGCGAGGAGGGCTTCGGCGATCGCACGACAGTCCTGCACGGTCTGCGCGCTCTGCGTGCCAATCACTGCGACTCCGTCGACATATACCGCGGCAGCGGTCTGGCCGACCAGGGAGGGAGTCGCCCGCTTGTCTTCAATGATACGGGACGGCGGATAACCAGCACGCTGCACGCACTGCGCGGCCATCTCTTGGCAAAAAACAGCGACCAGTTCCAACCCATGGGTAGAACGATGAGCAAGGGGGGGCATGCCAGGTCCCCGCCGATGGCGATGTCCGGCCGAAGTCGGCGAAGGGCACCGCAGTCCAGCGGGGGTAAGACGAAAACTTCCTCCATCCCGGGAGGTGCACGCATGCGGTAAAAGCAAGCCTCCACGTCAACTTGCGAGAGGCACAGCTCGTCATTCGGCTCCAAGAGTAGCCCCTTCCAGCAGCCGGCCGTAGGCAGCGCCGCGTGCGCAGGAGGCTCGAAGAGCTGGTTGACACAGCGCGTGTCAAAGATGAGCCGCAACTTCCCATCAGACTTGGGGACGAAAAATATACCGAGAGTAGATTCACGTAATGAGCCGAACTTCACCAGCCCGGCGTCGTACAAGTCGGCGACGAAAGAGGCGTAGCTGGACTTGCTCTGCATCAGCTTCGCGTCGCAGTGGGGCTTCACGGCGGGGACCTCTGGGTTCTTCCGCAACAACCGTTGCTTGCTGCCGCTCCTCCCAAAGGTTGAGCGCCTCGCCCTGCAAGATGCTGGCGCCGTCGCACTTGGCGCCGGGCGAGGGCAGCGCGACGAGGTCACGCTGGAAGGCGGCGGGCTTCACCGGCATCGAAGAGTAGCCGGGCTTGCTGGCGCACAGCTCCTTGAAGGCTGCCGCGCCGGTCGTCGTAGGAGCCCCGATGCTTTGAACAGCAGCTCGAACGTGTTCAGAACCACAACTTTGCCCGTGGGCGGGCGTCCGGGATCAGGGCCCCCGCGCCCGTGGAGGCAATTCAGCGCCTGATGCCATGCTCCACCCGTCGACGTGCCAGTGGCGGAGTAGGCGAGACCGCACCGTTCGACAGCACGAGCCAAGACGCCCGTCGCTGCCAGAGGGCGCCTGCGGGAGCGGCACTGGCAGCAGCTCCCGAGGCGCAGGCATGGCGCTGTCACTTGGCGCCGCGGCCGCCGGTGTCGCGGCCGCCGGCGGGGCCCCCCTTGCCCCCTTGCTGCTGAAGCCGGCGAAGCTCCGCAGCCTGACTCTCGACCTTCTTGCGAAGGGCGTCCTTCATGTCGCCGTCGGCGCCCGTGCCCTTCGCGAGCTGGCGCTCCTCCCTCAACTTCCTCTTCTCCTTCATCACCTGGCTCTCCCGGTGCAGCTCCGTAGAAATGTGCTCCACCAAGAAAGGGGCCATCATGATGAGGCCCCTCGTCTCTCCCGTGCCCATATAGAGATGCTCGTCCTCCGCTGTCTCGTCGGCCCGGCGGGGCGCTAGGCGGTCGCGGTAGCGCCACTCCGCCATCTGCGCCCGCCGGGCCAGGAGCTCGAAGCTTACAAGCTCTCCCACGTTCACCTGATCGTACACGAGCCCGAACTCGAAGGCCCGCATGGCAACTTCGTGATCAGCCACCCCCAGGTCCGCCTGTGTGAGCCCTGTCTCGTGCAGCCACTTGGTGTGGCGGGCCCGGGGGTGGCTGTCCTGCTCCGCGTTGAAGCGGACGCACCAGGCCGCCGTCCGCGGGCCCAGGAGCGGCCACCCCGGCCACGGGCTCTCCGTGACCTCCTGCACAGCGTCCCTGAACAGCTTCTTGCGAATCCCGCTGCTGTCCTTCGCCATCGCCAGCAGGCGATCGTCGCGGATCACCTGCGCAACGCCGTCCTTCGGGTCGAGGGCCCTGAGGGTGTACACGCCAGTGCCGACCACGGCGATGGCCACGTCGTCCGAGCGCGCGAACTCGTCCACCGTGGCGCGGGGGAAGAGGCCGTCGATCTCAGACTTGTTGGGCCCGGCCGTGACGTACCAGCGCAGCGGCTTCACGTCGGGGAGCCGTTCACTCCCAGTCACTATATTCACCAAATCCGTAGGTGTCTGCGCTGCTGCCTCCGTCGGAAGAAGCGGACCCTTCTTCGTCATCCTGCGCTCGGGCTGGCGCTGCGGGGACACCGCCTCCATCGCGTCCACCAGCTCGCGCGCGGTGGGCACCCACTCGGAGCCGCACGCCGGTCTCCCGCCCCGGCGGAGCCCAGACCTCAACAGCACGCTCCCGTCGTTGTCCAGAATCTCGTAGCCGCGCAGGTCCGGGGCGTCCACCAGCACGGGGTAGACGTCGAGGTCCGGGCTCAGGAGGTACCAGATCTTGCCGTCTGACTCCTGCTGAGCGCTCGCCTCTATCTCCATGATGTCGCTGAGCTCCTCCCGCGTGGCTGGGCCAACGACGATGCGGGCCTGCCAGGTCCCGCCACCTCCCCACTGCAGGTTGAGGCGGCGCCCGACCCGTAGGGCACTGCTGGACATAGCAGCACGTACACAGCACCCCCACCAGGAAGCCGAAGACCCAGACCAGCACCAGGGCGGCGGGAGCCCACTGAGCGCCCAACTCCAGCACCGCGCAGTCCGTCACCTGCTGCGCGAGGCCGCTGAGCCCACCTGCAGCTCCGATGAACCCGTTGAGGTTCGGACCGACTATGGCTCCGAGCGAAGTGACTAGGCTCCGAAGTCGGGAGTACATGTGCCGGCCGTCGAAAAAAGAGCTTGAGATGAATGCCATCGGACGGTGGCATTGACGGCAAACGGGATGGCAGGACACGGAAGTTTGAAAACGCCGCCATATATATATATATATATATATATATGCATTCAGTGACCACTGTGCTTCATTATGCACGATGCAATATGGGATGTGCAATATGCGTTGCGCGGTAAACGTGGCCCAGCCTTCGGGGTGCCTGGCACGTGGGGCCATGCAGGTTGCGAAATACATGTTGTGCGATTTACGCGGCGCAATGAATTATGAAAGACCTGGAATTGCCCACTCCACTGGTCGCGAAATTTCCCCACCCGCCCGCCCGCGACGTGGCTTGCAGAACCCATGCGGCGGCGATTGCGACGCACGCTCGGCGTTAAGTGGCGCATCTCTGGGGCAGCGCTAGCCCGCGCTCGCGAGCGCGCGCAGCGGCCAGCTAATTCGGCGCGACCGACGCGACCGCGGCGGTGCTGACCGCTGGGGGCATCCCAGCACGTCTCGAAGGCCGCGCTGACGCGCGGGCCCGTCAGTGCGAGTCGGTGACTCGGGCGGGCGCGGCACCGTGGAGACGTCGACCGCGGTTGACGCGGTTGCGATGGCAGCGATGGCGGTGGCCACGGGGGCGAAGTCACGACGTCAAGGCACATGACGGTGCAAATGCTGACAGCGTCGGCGTCGGCGACGACGACCGCGCCCTCGCGTCGGCGCTGCAAAATTCACCCAAATTTCGGCGCGAGCCGCCCGCGCGCGCGGCCAGCGCGCAGAGCAGCCCGCGCGGCGTTGGTCGACGGGGACCACGCCCCCCAATAACGCGCACGCACAGGCGTTCGCATGATTTCGCCACGCGCGCGAGGAGAGGCCCGCGTGGTCGAATTTAACAGCGCACAACGCACATAATTTATGAGATCTTCAGCATTCGCAAGGAGACCTTTTGTTCGAAAGCTGCCGCCGCGAAACCACGCGCGCGTCTTAAGGGCGCTCGACGCGACAATCCGCGCGACGGATAAAGTTCCGAAGGATTTCGGGATGCGCGCGAGACGACGCGCGCGCGCTTCGCCCAGTGTTTTGCGAAGGACTCTCGGCGCGTCGTGATTGTTGATGAAAGAGTGCGCCACGTAAATTGTTTTGCAGAGGACGGCGGCGGGGTCGATCGCGGCCTGGCTGGCGCGGTTCGAAATCATTCAAGATCGGCGACGGGGCAGATGCATGACAATTTCAGAGCGAAAAAACGGTTAATCACGCCCTCGGGGTGGCGGTGGATCTGTTTTCTTTCAGGAGATATAACCTACTCGTTGTAATATGAACGCTGCAGTGCGGTGCACAGCGCGCCGTGCAATGCTCGATGAACCGCGTAGATTGCAACGACGACGGGCGGCGAAAAAGGCGGCGACGCGCGGCGGCGAAGACGACGCAACCGCCAGGCCGCGACGCCGGCCCTGGCGACGGGCGGCGCAAGAGGGCGCCAAGGCGGCCCAGAGGAGAGGCCCCCGAGACGGCCCCCAGGAGCTTTAGAAGGGCCAAGAACACTGCTAGACTGCCCAATAACCCCCGAGGGAACCGGGCAAGGCCACAGAAGACCACCTACAGGCCCCCCCCAAGCGGCACCCAGGAAGCTCCCAGGAGGCCCCGGAAAGGTTCCAAAAATATGTCCCCCCGTCATCATTTTCCGCCCCCCCCTGTTCCTCCTGCCCCTCCTGCCGAGGAGAGAGTATCTGCGCTCAAAAAGAACATCGAGGCTCGAGTGCTGAGTTTGACCTGCTGCCTGCCTCGGTGCGAGCGTTGCGCAGATCCCGCCCGCGTCTCAAGGGCCCCGAGGGGCCTCGATTCTGGCGTTGGCGCCCAGACTGCGCTCTCAATCTCCGCCCCAGCGGGGCGCTTGAAACTCCGAGGGCCTCGATCCTGACGTCGGCGCCCAGACTGTGGCGACCAAGGGCGTCGATTTCAACGCCGGCAAAAACGTTCGCGCGGAACTGGCGACGCGGCGCGAGCCGGCGCGAACGCCGCGGACACACCCGCCACAAAGAGAACCGCGGCGTTCGAATTCGCGGCGGCCCCAAGCTGAAAACGCACCTCCCCCCGCCCGCCGGGCGCGGGGTCGCTTGACGAATGGCGTTCTCCCCCCCCCCAGGGCCCCTCGCCTCCCCCGCCCATGGAAAAGATGGGGCCGCGGCCCGCTCGAGCGCCCGGGGCGACCAGGATGGCTCCAAGGCCCTGGGTAGTCCGAGATGGCCTCCAATATATAATCATTTTCCAGAGCGGTCGACGACATAGACGGTCGCCTCGGCGCGCGAGGACGCGCTTTGCGGTCGACGCAATTCACGCGCCGGCGCGCGAGGCGCGCTCAGCGGCCCACATTGCCCGCAGTTCGGCGCGCAAGGCAAGCTGAAGGGCGCGCGATTTACAGCTCGGTAGCTCGGCGCTCGAAGCGCGCTGAACGGGTCGCGACGTCTCCAGTCCGGCGCGCTCAAAGGTCACCAGCTTGCAACAGCTGACTTCGGCGCGCGAGGACCGCGAGAAGCTTCCAGGCAATGTGGTCCACGGGCGCTCTGGGCAGACTCAGGGCTGCCCGCGAACCCCAACGGCTGGCCCCGTGCCGGAGGCGGCGGGCACCGCGCTGGGCGCGGCGAGCGCCCCCGCGCTAGGCGCCGTGCTGGGCGCGGTGGGCGCCGTGCTGGGCGCGCTGGGCAACGCGGCGCGCGCGGCAGGCACTGCTGTGGGCGCGGCGGCGCGGGGGGTAAGGGCGAGGCGCGAGGCCCGTCCTTGGGCTTCCTGCAGCCGCTTCCCGCGGCCTCCTGAAGCTTCCTGGAGAGCTGGGGGAGCCCCCCTCTTCGAACCCGGAGAAGAAGCATCCTGGAAAGGTCCCCAGGAGCATCATGGAGAGACGAGACTTCCACGAGCCGCCTGGAGCCTGGATCGGGACCCGCCTTGAGATGCCTACCAAAGACTCCAGGAGGCCTCGCGAAGCCTTCTGGAACCTCGGAGAAGCTTCCAAGGGCCTCCTGGAGAGGCTTCCAGAACCCCCTGCAGCCCCCGTGGCCCTCTGCCTTGGGCCTGCCGAGCGCGCGGCGGGCATGCGATAGTTTCCCCGGCCCTTTGTCGCGTGCCCCTTGCCCCTCCAAGTCGCCGATCAGGGCGCCTCGCTCTCGTTCTCGGGTGGGCTGGCGGGGAACGGCGCGGAGGGGCGGGGGGGGGGGCGACGGGGGGCGGCGGGCGCGGGGGGAGCGGCGGGGAGGGGGCATGGCGCGCGCGCGGGGCGCGCGCGGGGGGGGGCCCGCGGACTCACGGCGGGGCGCTGCGCCGGCGACAAGACAAGCCAGCGCGCCAGGCACGATGGATCGCGCTCTTCTTCTCGGCCCCGCATAGCCCGCGGCCCTAATCTCTCAGGTGGGCCCAGGGCCGAGCGGGAGGTCGCGCCCGCAAGCAAATTTCGACCCCCGGCCCAGGGCGCGCCCGTCGGCAGAGGTTCGATGGCCGAGGCCCGGGCGGGGCGCAGTCGGCCCCCGGATGGCAGCGCCAATTTGGGCCCGCCCGCTCGCGACCCCGCCGCGCCCGCGACCGGGCGCCCCGGCGGCGGGCGGGCGCGCGGCAAGACAAATCTCCCGCGACGCCTTGCAAGTGGACAGAGCGGGGGCACGGGCGGGCCCTGCGACTTCGCGAAAGTCCAGGCGCGGGCCGGGCGAGGGGCCGTCGGCAGAACGCGCGGGGGCGGAAGGGGGCGCCGCGAACGCCGGCGTCGGCAGGGGGGGGGGGGGGCTGCGCAGATGCCCCGACGTCGGCGCGGGGGCGGCAGCGCAAAAATCCAGGCGTCGGCAAGGGGCGAGGGGAAGCCTCGGAGATCGGGGCGTCGGCAGGCGAGAAGGGCAAGGGGCGGGGCCTTCGCGGGCGCCCCGACGTTGGCGAGGAAGGGGAAATCTGATAAAATTAACGTTGTAAAACCCCATGGATCGGCGAAAGGGGGGGGGGCTGCTCGCGGCATTCCAGACGCGCGCGTGGAGAGACGTCGAAACAAATCACTCGATATATCATTCGAAACCTCTAGACCTCCTTCGAACCTTCGACGCCTCGAGACCTTGCCCGCGAAGTCGAAACCGATGTCGCGACCTCCTTCGAGACCGCGAGATCCATGCTGAAACCTCTTTCGAGATGTCGAGACCTCTTTTGGAGCTTCGTTCGAGACGTCGAGACCAGGTTCGCGGCCCCTTCTGTTCGGGAAACCTTTTCGAGACGTCGACGCCACTCTTGAGAGATCACCCGAAGCGCCAAGACCTCTTTCGACGCCTTATTCAATCGACTCGAGACCCCGCGAGACCTCTCTCGAATCCCCCTGTGCAGCTCTGAAGCCGCGCGCGGCTTTCCGTGGCGCCCGCGCCGAGACTCGTTCTGCAACGACGCCCGCGCTTCGCGTCGACGCTCGCAACGTCGTGGGCGCGGGCGCCCGAGCTCTGGACGTCGCTCGAATCTTTCTTGACAGAGTGCTCGAAGTTACGTCGAGGATACTGTCGCGGGCGCCGTTGAACAGGAGGGGGCGCCGCGGCCTTCCAGGCGCGGGCGGGGAAACGCCAAGCGCGGGCGCGACGGCGCCGGGCGCCGCGCGCGCGCGGGGAAGCGCGGCGAGAACCCGCGCGCCCGCAGAAGCTCGCAGAGATAGCGCCGCGGGGGGCTGGCCGCGAGACAGCGCGGCGGGCGCCGCGGGAAACTTCGCCGGGGGGATGCGCAACCGCGAGAAACCACGCCGGGAAAGAAAAGACGCGAGAAACGACGACGCGGCGAGAGCCGCGAGGAGGTATGTTGGTCGTTGGATAACGCGACAGGCGCCATCCTCTCGCGGCCCGAACAATTCAACATCCACTCGACCAGAGGCCCATTCAGCGCGCGGCCCCGTCGAAACGGAACTCCCGGCTTGCCGGGCCACGCAGCTTCTGAGGCCTTGCCCGCAGCTAAGAGATCTCGGCTTCAGCGGCGAGCTCCGAACCCTCAGCTCGCCCCCGCGCTGCTGGGCGCTGCGCGCTGACTCCGCCATCGCCGTTGGGCCCCTCCGTGCACTTCTCGCTGAGTCCATTGTCGCTGCGGGTCGCCTACCGCCGCCCTGCATCTGAGTGGCCTCCTTCGCGCGCCTGCAGACTTGAGACGCCGCCGGCCGCCCCGCTGCTGCGCGGTGGCGCGCGCGACCGCTGCTGCGGCGCGGCCGTCGACGATTCCCGCGTGCAAGACATTCCCGGGCTCGGGAAGCTCATCAGGGCTGTACCCGCCGCGAACAAACTTTGCGCATTCGGGCGCACTGCCCGCGTCTGCAGCGATCCCGCGGAACGGTTGCCCGCGGATGTTCCGTTTTGCGTTGCACACCTCGCGCGCGAGCGCGCGCTGCCCCAGATGCGCCCCTCGCGTCAGCGGGTTCGGCTCATCGCAACGGGCGAGAGAGGCGCGCCCCCTGTGAAACGCTTTCACCAGCGGTGCTGGCCGCAGCTCCTCCGACCGCTGCGTTATATGTCCCGCGAGGTCTACGCTCGACATGCTGGAATGCACGAGCGAACCTGGACATGACGACCCATCGAAGACAAGGGCACCGCCAGTCTGCACTCTTTGCCCCAATTATTCGCTCGACATGCTGGGATGCATGGGCGAACCTGCGCCTTCTCACATTCTCGCCGGGGGCCGCGGCGCTGGCCGTGCCCCAGGCCCCAGGACAACCAACGTGCCCTCGCTGCTAACGTTGGCATTTTGACTGCAACAGAAGACACGGGGGCGCGGGAACGGCGCGAGCGACAACGATTATGGATTGCGGCGACGACGGCGATGACGACGACGACGACTAGAGAGGTTACGAACAATAGCGACGCAGGGGGCTCGCCGGGAGCGCGCTGGGAGCGCGTTGGAACACACAAATACCCCCCCCCCCGACTCGGGGGGGCGTCCTTGCGCGGCGGCAGGCAGCGGGAAGGCAGCTGACATTGCACGAATGTGTACTGGAAGGGGAGGGGCGCGAACCACTGGAGCGTCTAACATTGCCAAAATAGCCCCAGAAGGGCCCTAGTTAGCTCAAGATGGTTTCAAAAATGGTATACGACACTCCTCGCGATGGCATCCGTTTTTCCCCCAAAGAGGCCTCAAAAACGTTCCACGTGCCTTTCGAATCGCCCCCCAAAAGGCCCAAACCTTCCAAACAATGAGAGAACATTATGTTCGCTTCCGGCTGCCTATTTCGGAGCCCCAAGATGGCCCCAAGATGACCCAAGAGAGCCCCCAAACAGGGCCCCAAGACGGCCTCCAGAGCGACCAAAAACATCCCCAAAGGGTCCGATATAATATTTTCCAGCACCCGAGGCGGGAAGGGCAGAATTGGGTACCCCCCATCTGTTTTAGCTGTGGGACCCAAGATTGCCCAAGGTGGCCTTCAGAGTCTTTCTGGCCCCCTTCCGCCCCCCCTCCACCCCCTCCTCCACCCCCCCACCCAGCCCTCACCCCCCTTCCACCCAGCCCTTTCTAGCCCAAGACGGCCCCAAGAGGGCCCTAAATAGCCTAAGCTGGCCTTCAGGATGGCCTTCAATAGCCGAGCGTGGCGCAAGATAGCTTCCGACAAGGTGGGGATACTTTTCTGATCGCGAGCGCACCGGAGGCCGCCAGGCGCAGTCAAAGGTCGGCTGGTGGGGATACTTGTTTGTGATCGCAGCCGCACCGGGAGGCCCGGCGCCGTCCGATCTGGTGGGGGTCAACAAAGCGCCAAGAATTGGTTGGAGGGCCATGGGGCCTCAAGATTCTCAGGAAGCTGAAGGATTCTCAAATAGCGCATCATCGGCGGTTTCGACTGGGCGGTGGCGCACAGGCATCACATCTCCCGACGCTGCGGGCTGCCCTGATGCCTTAAGGCCCCGTGGGCCTTGCCTCGCGTTGCGTTGGGAGATGCGTTACAATTGCGCCACTGCCCAGTCGAACCGCCGAGAATGCGAGCACCGACGGTTGCCGACGATCGCATGGACGCGTCAATCGAGGATCCAACAACTTTCAAATTCACCCTGGCGAAGTCAACAATTTCCTCAACTCATCCTGGCGGAGTCAACGATTTCCCCAACAAATGGCTCAACATCTGAGAAGAAGGTGGAACTATCTTAACGACTTGGTCAGCGCGTGTCTTCCCACTCTGCGCCGTGCTACACGAACACACACAACGCAAGAACCAAACGCACGAACAAAAAAACCAACGTAACGAGGCAACACACCAGAACGAGAGACAGCTTCGAACAATCTTATTATTGTGGCGGACCGCAGGATGTCAACTTCAGATCGAGCAATAAAAAATCCAGGCTCGAGTAAAAAATCCAGGCTCATCGGCCTTCGCTGTCTGTCGATTCGTCTCCGCTGGGGAGGGACACTCCCCAGCGGGCCTGGCGCCCGGAGGCATGGCGGCCGACGTTTCCTAGGCGGCTTCGCACGCGCGGGCGCGGCGCTGGCCGAGCCTGGCCGTCCGGGGGCCGCTGCTGGCCAGGCCTGGCCGCTGCTAGCCGGGCAGGATGCTGGCCCTCGGCGCTGGAGCTGCTGGCGGGGTGGCGGGGGAGGTGGGCGGAGCGGGAGGTGGAAGGAGAGCACGGACGAGCCATGCCAGGACAGGTCCTCGGGCGAGTACCTGAAGAACTCCCTGCACGCGGCGGTCCCCGTGAACCACGGCGGCAGAACGACTGGAGCAAAGGACCGGCGAGGGGCGCGCCTCCCCTCGGACGGGTTGCCTTGCCTTCTCCTCCTGATCCTGCTCCTGCTCATGCTCCTGCTCCTGCTCCTGCTCCTCCTCCTCATCTCCCGACCGCGCGAACGAAGACGAGACCGAGATCATGACCCTCCCCAGTTCAGCCCACGCTCCCTCTCATCTTCCTCCTCCTCCATCCTCCGATTCCTCTTCCCACATAATTGTTTCCCCAAGGGTTTCCACAACGGCTGTTTGGAACACATGGTCCAATAGTTAGGCCAGCCGGTGGCCCGTCGTTTGGCTCGAGACCGTCCAAGAGGGACACAAGACGGCTGAAGTTGGTCTCACGACGGGTCGAGAGGGCCCCGAAGCGTCCCAAGGGGCACCCAAAAGGACACCCAATGTACTTCCGATTGTAAAACAAATCTGTCGAGTTCCCGAGCGATTGCATAATTATGTGTTCTTCTTCATCTCGAGAATGCAGGCGACGTCGACTTCACGACCCGCTCAATTCACACCTTTTGCTGAACTGGGGCGGGGCGTGAAGTCGATCTCCTTCCTGCCGCGCGGACGCAATCGAAAGGTTGCCGAAATCGCGACCCTCCCCAGTTCAGACCGCTCGCCGAACTGCAGCGAAGCGCGAAGTCGACCTCCTCCCCACAGCGCGGACGGAGACGAGGCCGAGTCCACGACCCACAGCAGTTCAGACAGATCGCTGAACTGCAGCTGGGCGCGATCTCGACTCCTTCCCACAACGCGGACGAAGACGAGGTCGAGCTCACGACCCGGCCAAATGCAGGCTCACTGCACTGCAGCGTGGAGTGGACTCGACCTTCCCCCTAACAGCGCGGCAAAGCCATTGGTCGAGCTCACGGCCCGTTCGGTTCAGACCACTCGCTGTGCTGCCGCGAGGCATGAACTCGACCCACTTCCTACCGCGCGGACGATGACGAGGACAACATCACGACCCGCCCAAGTCTAGACAGATCGCTGAACCGAAGTGAAGCGTGGATTCGCCCTCTTTCCTGCCGCGCGGACGAAGACGAGGTCGAAGTCACAGCCCGTCCCACTTCAAATCACCCGCTGAACGGCAGCGGGGCATGAACCCTACTGCGCGGACGAAGACAGGGTCGAGTCCACGACCCGTCCCGATTCAGAGCACTCGTCGGAACTGCGACGTTCCAAAGCTGATCCGCTTTTCTGCTGCGCTGTTGTCAGCCATTGCCACCACTCTGATGCACTACGCTAGCTCTGCGCTCCCGGGGCCACGATCCTTTGGATATCGCGCTGGATCCACACTCCCAGCGCCACGATCCCATGACGCATGGTCTGCACGATCCCTCGTAATATACAATGGGTCTGATCGATCCGTTCTCCAGGGCCACGATCTCTAGTAATCTACAATGAGTCCACGCTCCCAAGGCCCCGATCCCTTTTAAATGATACGCGATCCGCACCCTCAGCGCCAAAATGGAAACCACACTGGTTCCGCTCCCAGAGCCACGATCCCTAGGAAGTTGCCTTGGATCCATGTTTCCAGGGCCTCCTGAGACCTCCTGAGGATTCTGCGCGGTGGCGCGCCATTCTTGAGCGGGCACGCACCATACACACTGGTTCTATCTGTTACAAGAATAAGAATTGTACGCGAAAATATCATGATCCTCTTTTGAACGACAGAAAACTGGGATCACTGGACCTCGTTGCGTCGAGGATTGCATGTGGGGGGCGCGCGTTCCTTGAGCGGGCAGGCGCGGACACACTTTTTCCCCAGACAGTGCTTGCACGTACGGTTTTTTCACGCCGGGAATTGGGTGGGTCCAGCGTGGTTTCGCCAACCTGCCGCCCGTTGCCGCCTCGTTGCCGCATCGTGGTGGGCCTGGCGAAACATCGCCACATTGCCGCCCGTTGGCGCCTCGTTGCCGCGTCGTGCGCTGGGTGGGTCCGGCGAGGTTTCGGCACGTTGCCGCCCGCTGCCGCCTCGTTGACGCCTCGTTGCCGCCTCATGCGCTGGATGGGTCCGGCGAGGTTCCGACACGCTGCCGCCTGTTGCCGCCACATTGCCGGGTCGCGCGCTGGGTGGATCTGACGAAGTTGCCACGTCATTGCCGCCTCGTGCGCTGGGTGGGTCCGGCGAGATTGCGCCACGTTGCCGCCTTGTTGCCGTCTCGTTGCGGCCTCACGCGCTGGGTGGGTCCTTCAAAATATCGCCAAGTTGCGGCCCGTTGCCGCTTCGTGCGTTGGGTGGGTCTGGGAAGGTTTCGCCACGTCGCCGCCCGTTGCCGCCTCGTACGCTGGGTGGGCCCGGCGAGGTTTCGCCAAGTTGCCGCCTCGTTGCTGGGTCATGTGCTGGGTGGGTCCGGCATGTTGCCGCCCGCTGCCGCCTCGTTGCCGCCTCATGCGCTAAATGAATCTGGCGATGTTTCGCCACGTTGCCGCCAGTAACCGCTCCGTTGCCGCCTTTAGCGTGCACCATGTAAACTGCACCACATAGCTAACACCACATAGCTTGCACCACGTAGCTGACACAACCAGTGCAATAACTTACTGTTTTGGGTCCACGGTTTGGGGTCCACGATGTCTAACACTGAATAATCAAAAACGCGGGACCAAATTCCATCAAATTTCCGTCGAGGCTGATTCCGCAAGCCCCCCTCGAACATGGCACAAGAAGACAAGTTTACAAACCAACGGAGAACCCTCGACCTCCAGGTAAACGGGGAGACGGTGAAGGGTGACGCCCACCAGGTAGATTGAAAGCGTCACCCACGTGCACTGCGCACGCTGGTGACGGCTGTTCAGACTGCAAAGTGCACGGTCGGCTGCAGGATGCTGGATGTGGAAAGGAGGTCGAGGAGGAAAGAAGAGGAGAGGGGGAAAATCAGGTCCAAATCAAGCGGACGGGCACTACGCCATCAAATGTCCCATCCGCTAGGGCATACGAAAGCGCTTCGAAACCCTCAACAAGGCGCTCGACCAGCGTGCATTTCCAGTCGTATCTGACAGCTGAAGACAAGATGCCTTCTCGACTGCTCTTGTATACAAATGCATATCCGCCAGCGTGCCCTGAGGCACGAGTTGGAGTGTCCTCAGGTCCCTTCAGGTATGTTTTGAATTCCGTCATTCTGCACGGGTTCCACAGCCTGGCAGCCTGGAGCTCCGAGCGCTCTCGCGTGCTCCTGGGCGCTTTTGGGCGCTCCTGGGGGGTCGCCGCGTGACCTCTCGAGAAGCCAAGAGCGCGTTGTTCGGGACACACACGTCCAACATGTTTTCCTATGGCCCAGGGACCGTCCTGGAGCCCTCTTGGGCGCCTCATGAGCCCTGCTGGACCCAAGATCATCCCAAAACGGCCTAAGAACCCCCAAGAGGGGCCCAAGAGGCCCATAAGACGGCCCCTAGAGGGGCCCAAGATGAGGAACACGGACTGACATTTTGAGCCCTCCGCCCCACGATGGCCCCAGGATCCACCCAAAGCCCCCAGGGTGCGCCCAAAGGCCCCCCAAGAGGCCCCGACAGGCCCGAATCAGACCTTTAGAGGCTTCGGCAGACGCCCCAAGACCCCCCAAACCGCGTCCAAGAGGCACCCGAAAAGCCTCAAATCAAAATCCCCACAGGCATCCGGGAGGCCTCTGACCTACAACCCAGGCATGGTGGCGGTATTGGCCCAAGGCCAAAGCCGATGTTCAACACGTATGTACATGTGTAATACATAGATGTAGGTGTGTATATGGAATAGCATAACACCAGCGTGTATACATATACATATAAATGCTAGAACCACGCGCGCGCTTCGCGCGGGCTTAGGTTCTAGTCCAACCCATGGCGCTGTGATGAAACGGAGGTCGGGGTTTCCGGGCGACTCGCAGTCGGAGAAGGGTTGTGTCTGTTTTGGGCCGGTTATGGGATGTCGCAGGGCTTCCTTGGACTGGCTTTTGGGCAATTCAGGCGCTCTTGTGGGGGGGGGGCAGGTGTCTGTGGCCCAGGTGGCGCCGTCCAGGGTGGCCTTTTCGTTGTCACGACGCGCAGGTCTTGGCTTGCGGGTTCGTCGTGGAGATCGCCGAACAGGCTTGGGGCATTGACTGGCTTTCTGATGAAATGTCGAGGCCGTAGTTTGCTGGTCTTTGGATGTCGTCACATGTTCTTGGCTTGTCTTGCCGAACATGTGCGGGAGGCACGAGGGATGACGAGGGACGGGACAAAAACTGCCCTGAAATAGAATGCACGCGCTGCCACGCCAGCTGGCGGAACACGTGCAGAAGAAACGAGGAATGCCAGAGGACGGAAAGCAAACTGCCTTATATAAAACATTACTCACGTGCTGTCGCGCCAAGTGGCGGACACTTTCAGAAAGAACGAATAAGACGGACGAAGGATGGAACACAGCCGTGATATTCAATGTACGCGCTGACACGCCAACTGGCGGAGCACGTGCAGAACGAAGGAGCGGTAACGGAGCACGGAGAGAAAACTGCCTTCAAACGGCATGCACGCGCTGTCACGCCGGCTGGCGGAGCACGTGTAGGAGGGACGAGGAAGGACAGAGACAGGAGGCAGAAATATATACGGCAGAAATAAGAACTCTCTTGAGGCGTCTCGGGTCCTGCTGGTACGTGCCCGGACCGTTCTCGTGTTGCCTCCTCACGCTGTGATAGCATACCAACCATGTTGGGGCATCTCGGGGCCTGGGTCTCTTTCGAAGCCTCTCAGAGCCCGGTTTGGGGCCTCTTTAGGGTCTCCTGGAGGCTTCCCCGAGTCCTCCTGGGGTCCCTTGGGGGCCTCTTTGTGTTTTCTTTTGGGCCTACCAGGGGCCTCCTTCGGCCAGCCCTGTTGGGCACCTCTAGGCGGCCTCGGGGGTCATTTTGGGCAGAGGGCTCCAAATAACACCTCGTATTTACCCCTCCATCCTGGGGCCCTCTTGGGCCGTCTTCGGGGTTTCTTGGTCCATCTTGGAGCCCTCTTGGGCCGTCTTAGGGGCACTCTTGAGAGCATCTTGGGCAGTGTCTTTAAGGCGAATCTGCTAAAACATGCTAGTTTTCCTGATGGGATTGAGCCCTCTTGTGGATCCTCTTGGATTGGTCTTGGATCGTCGTGGACGCCTCCCCTCTAGAGCCGCCTTGACGGCAGTCTGGAGAGCCACTTGACCCGTCTGGGAGCGTTGGAAGCCCGAAACTCGTCAAACAAACTCAAGGAAAATACCTAAATGTAGCCTCTCGGGGCGCTCGTCGGGGTGCTGTTTGAACCTGCTTGGGCCGTCTGGAACCTCTGAAAACCGTCTTCAGGGAAGCTCGGGGCAATCTTGGTCCGTCGGGACGGCTGTCTGATCGGTGTCGGACCGTTTGGGCGGTCCCCCAACAGCGGGCCCCAGCTCTGAAGCGCCCCGAAAAAAGTTGGGACCCCACCTGGACAAACAAATTATACGGGGAGGGGGGAAATTTTGAAAAGTGTGCCCGCCCGGGGTCTGGGGTCTCAGGGGGCCTCTTGGGGCGTCCTGGGCTGTTTGGGAACGCTCATGGGGCCCTCGAAGCGCGTCCTGGAGGCGTCCTGGGCCGTCTGGAGTCTGGAGGCTGTCATGTCCGGTCGCGGGACGCCCTGGGGCCGTCTCGGAGCTCCGAAGGCCGCCCGGGGGGCCCAACAGGGAGGGCGGATGCAGCTCTGCACGAGCGGGTCAATACCCTCCGGCGCCCAGAGGCCTGGATCTCCCAGGCCTCTGGGCAGTTGCTTCTGGAGGGTCTTTTTGGCCGCTTCTGTTGCTGAGGACCCCAGGGAGGGTGCGGTTGCTTGCGAACCCCAGGGAGGCTCTCTTTGGCCGTTTCTGGGACCTGTTGGGCCATGATGGGGGGCACCCTGAGCTCGAAGACGGTCCAAGTTCGCGTCAGGACGGCAGTTCATCGCCTCTCCTCTCTGGAAGCTTCGGGATCGCCATGAGTGCCTCAGGGCGTCTGGGCAGGGGGCTCGTGGGGGCCCCTTGGGTGCCTGTTGGGGCTTCCTGGGAGCCTATTCGGGGCCCCTTGGGAGCCTTTGGGGGAGTTTCCTGGGCCTCCTGGGGGCGTCTTGGGGCCGAAGACTTGAAGGATCCGTTCGGGTCCCCCTTCTGGGCCCCCTCTTGAGGCCGTCCTGGGGCATTCATTGGCTGTCTTGGCGGCCTTTTGGGCCTTCTTGGAGCTCTCTTGAGCCGTCTTGGAGACCTGTAGGGACCCTCGGGCCATCTTGAGGCGATCTCGGAGGTCTTGCAGGCCGTCTTGGATGCTCTGAGAACTCCAGAGACGAATGTTCCAACAATTTCACATCTTCCGAAAAGAATGAAACCATTTGTGCCGCTCGAGGCCCTCTTGGGCATCCTCTTGGGGCGTCTTGGGGGCCACCTGGGCCGTCTTGAAGCCGTTTTGGGCGTCTTGGAACGAATCGTTCGTCCAGCGACCCCGGGCCGCCTAGGAGCAATTTGAAAGCCTGCCGCACGTGCCTGGGAGGGCCAAGGGCCGCCCAAGGAAGGGGCCAGAGGCCAGGTACTGAAATCAGGGTTCCCTTCGGCCCACTGGCCCCCTCCCAATTGTGTATATATATATATATAATATATATATATATATATATATATATATATATATAGCAACGCGTGGCTGCTACAAGCCAGGTATCACTGAGGTACGTTTCAAGACACCCCTCCTCTTCCCCCTTCGTTGACCTCCTGATCTTCCCCCCCCCCCTCCTCTGACTCCTCGTCCTCCTCCTCCTCCTCCTCTCCTATCCTCCTCCTCCTCCTCCTCCTCCTCCTCCTCCTCCTCCTGCTGTTCCTCCTCCTCCTCCTCCTCCTCTCCTCTTCTGGTTCCTCCCCCTCCTCCTCCTCCCCCTGCTGCCTCCTCGGGCTGCTCCTCGGGCGTAGCTGGGGGCGCCCGGGGTTCATCCTCACGTTCAGAGGCCACCGCACGTCGGGCGGGCCACCTGAAACCTCACCGCCCAGAGCACGCTGGATTGCGTGACTGGCGGGATCACAGTCGCTGACACAGATACGAGAGGGTGCAAGGCATTGAACAAGAAGTAGGCAGAGACAGGGACGGTGAAAGAGGCACGAGAGGGGGAAAGGACGCCGAGGCGAGCGAGAGGACGGGCGTCAAGAGGGTGTCCAACAACTTCTGTGAGGAGCCTCAGGAAACAAGGGCACTTCCAGTAGTGCCAAAATCTGTCAGCACATTCTGGACATCCGAGCATGCACGGGGTGGACTTCTGAAGTCGACTGTCAGCAATCCAGGCAGCGGCGAGAGTTTTCAGCACGGCAGCGCGCCAGGAGGGAGGGAGAGAGAGAATCTCGGCACGGCAGCGATCCCAGTCAATTGTCTCGATCTCTTGCACTGACTCTGGGCATCCTCTGCGCAGACGGGCCTTGAACATCGTGGTCAGGTTATCGGGGAAGAGGAGGTGCAGGAGGGACAGGTAGAGAACACGTTAGGGATGAAGAGCTTTCGGAGGAAGGAAAGGGCGAGCGGCAACATGGTCTCGCAGCGCACGGAGAGCCGCCCTACCAGGGATCCTGCAAGTCGGGGAATCCTGAAAACCTAGATCAGCCTGTTGTAGATTTTGAGCGATAGGGCGGGACCTCCAAAATTTCGAGCACCAACGGCGCCCTCCTTCAAGATCAGGATAACCAGAAACGATAGTGACGAGCGGGAGCTCGGCCCACGCGGCTTCTTCCAAAATCCCCATGCAGTCACGCCAGCACGGGAGGGTGCATTTGCACGAGCGCATCAGAGATGCAAGGCAAAGGGCGAGGACAGAGGTCGTTTGGTGCCCACCCCAGTCCTTGAGGCGGTGCCAGTCGGCGTTCGCCCAGCATCGAAATGATGTCTTAAATAGACGGGCCAGCTGCTGGTACTCTGACTTGCGGAGATGAGGAGGGATGATCCTGAACTGGGCGACGTAAGATACGACCGTGACGGCGCGACGGCGATAGAGCAAAGCGGTGACCTCAGTCGCAGAGCCACCAGCAGCTATCATGGCGCAACGAGACTGGTACTTGCTGAGCGGGGCGCGCCACGAGTCCCATTCGACATCAGGTCCTAGAAACATCCCGAGGTACTTGAGTTTGCCCGAGATTCCCATGGAGGTCCATTCCCGAAGGTGAAAACTAAGCCAGAGGCGATACTGGTGAATGACTTCAGGGGAAGCTGAACCAATAAGCGGGACAATGTGGCAATTCGGGATCTTGAGCTTCAGATGCGCCAGTCTCTGAGCCTTCCGAAGCAAAAAAAACCGCCGAGATCGCGCTCAAAGCGGAGAATGCACTTCAGCGCCATGCCGATGTTGTCGGCACAAGCTCTCGTATGGCCGCGGCCCGCGCCGTCCACCACGGAGCGAAAGTATTGGAGAAAGGGGTCGAGGGCGAGGCTGAAGAGAAGCCCGGGGGCCGGGCAGCCCTGCACGATACCAGCGGTAATGTGGCACATAAAGCTAGTGACCCCACCAATGTTCCCCCAACACGTGACGTTATCATAGATAATCTGGTAGAACCACCGAAGAGGAGGAGGGAGGGCGAGGGCGTCGAGCACCAGCATCAGCCATCTCCGACACAAGCTCGGGAAGGCCTGGCCGAAGTCAAAACCCATAAGCAGCGGAAGCGACGCCCTGGGACCCATAGAGTAGACCCTCGCGTGAGTGTCTAACTCCACGATGTTCGAACAAAAGTTTCGGGCCGAGACGAAGCCACGTTGATTCGAGTCGAGCCCAGCGGGGACGCGACGAGAGAGCTCCCAGCAACAGACCCCCGTCAGAATCTTACAGTACGTATTTTTGAGGCCGAGAGGCCGAGCATCCCCAACGTCCCGAAAAATGCCGTCTTGATCACCAGCTTCCGTGCCTTTGGGGCTGTAAACTCCCAGCAGCTCGTTAAAGTTGAAGGAGAGCGAGAAGCCGCTCAAGATCCACTGAAGTCCTTCAAGCAACATGGCGGAACCTTGCGGGGCGTGCTGCCACGCAGCATATCTAAGACGGCCGGGCCCAGGGTCAGAGTCGGACTGCCTCCGAAGGTAGCTTTCCAGGAAGGCCAAGGTGGGGGGGGGGGGACATCGCGGCACGAAACTTCGGGGGCGAACTCCTGCAGGCACGCCTTCGCGGGCTCTTCTTCGACAGGCTTGCCAGAAAAGACAGGGGCCCAGTGAGCAGACAGCGCTTCGCGGACGCGGGAGGGATCCTGCAAAATTCGCCCCTGGACCCGAACCCCCGCCAGAGAGACGCGTTTGTCAAAGGGGGACCATAACTTGACAACCTTTTTCATTTTCTCCACCCGTCCTCGAAGCAGAGCCTGGCGCTGCTCGCTACCAGCAGCAGCAGGGCTCGCTTGCGCGAGTTGTCGCCGACGCTGTGAAACTTCAGCGCGCAGCGCGTCAGAGAGCGATGCAAAGTCCAGCGGCGAGACCAGATCGACCGTGCTCGCAGCTTCGTCGTAAACGAGGTGTTCACGAGCGAGGGGGTGGGACAGGCAAACACGCTCGGCGAGACGCACATCTTGCCGAAAGACAGACCGTGCACACGTAAGAAGGACGATGATTTTGGCGTCGAGCGACTGCGGCTTGTGTATGATAAGCGAGTTTCGAGCATGTCGGGCTGCTTCTATCATGAGTTTCTTAAAGTATGCATGTCTGAGAGGTACACTAAGATGTTCATATTCAGCAGCAGCAAGTGCACGACGCATATACCATGCAAATTCGGCCGAGCGAAAGATCTCACGCGGGATAGGACGGGCATCTTCAGGCGGCCGCCGACGAGCAACAAGAGTCGCACAGACTGCAGCATGGTCAGAGATGTGTTTCGCTAGAAGCTGTTCTGGGATCCCCACCACCTCCCCACTGGTGACCATCTGCGGTAACACCCACCCAGGAGCAGAGCAGAACAACCGATCGATATAGGATAAGTGCTGCACCCCCGCATGGTAATGAGTAGGTGCTTCTAGCTGAAGCCCAATCATCTTACGAAGAACTTCGCGCCACTCGGGGGCCCCTGGAAGGAGCGGCGGCAGGGGAACATTGAAAAGCTCGTCGCTCGGGTTGAGCGGCACGGGCGGTTGCAGCCCGAAGTTAAAGTCCCCGACATCAATGACCAGCTTATTCTGTGGGTCTCGACTAGCGCCCATTAGATCGTTAGCAATGCACTGGCATACATGACGACGTTGAACACGAGAGATACTGTGATTGTGAACGTTGTAGTGAGAAACCCATGTCGAACCATCAAGAGATGAGAAACGCGTGCGCAATACTCGACCAGGAACCAGAGAGAGAGAAGAGACGAGGGGAGACGCGCTGCCGAACCTCCGCTCCCGTTCACTGCTGGGACTAAACTTCGGATACAATGTGACAGCGCCTCCTGCGGGGCGCGGCCCGGTGATACCATCATCGTCGAGCACTGCTGGAAGAAAAGAGGAGGAGCAGGAGAAGGGGGGATTAGCGCGATGCAAGAAATCTTGCACCTCTGCAATCGATCCGTGGACTTCCTGCACGGCCACGATTGCCCCAGGACGGAGCAGGCGTTTTAAATAGCGGAATTTAGCAGTGCGAACGAGAGTCTGATGGTGCAACAGGGCATTCGAATTCCAAGAGCCGATCCTCAACGGCGTCTCGGAAGATCCGCTCCAGAGAGCAAAGAACGTGCTAAAGAGACCACTGGGTCTGACTGTCTCCCTGGATGGCGACAGCCAGCGGCTCCTCGATTGCTTCACGGGAGATATTCTCGAGAGCCAGATTCGCTTCCGCCCAGCGGATCCGCGGCGCGTCGTCCGCCTGTGGAGTGATCTCCACGAGCCGGCGCCAATTAGTGGAGATGGTGCCGCGCAGCTTGTCAACAAAAAACTATGTGTCCTGGAAGCGGTTCTCAAAGAACCTCTTGGCAGCCTTGAGCGCAACTTCGCGCTTGACCTGGCACTGGTTCTTGTCCGATCCGACAAAGATCTCTGAGCGGGCCCCCGAGATCGCGGGAGCAAAAAAGCGCATCCACTCTTCACCAGGACGCTGCGGGCGCAACAGGCTGAGCGCATGCTGTGCACGGCGGGCGGCGAACTGAGAACTACCCTTGAACTTGATCGTGAACCTCTTGTCCGACGGCCCCCCCTGGAGCTCCCACTCGGACGACTCGATGTTGAGACGCTCCAGCCACGGAAGAAGGGCTCCTTGAACTTGATGTTTCGCAGTCTGCTCCTTGCAGCGGACCACGATGATGGACGCGTCGATGGCGCGGTTGAACGCCGAGTCCAGGGACAACTTCGGGAAGACCGTGGGCAACTCACTGGGGGTCTCCTTGGCCACGTTGGGCTCGCGCTTGAGTTGTTTGACCTCTTCATGAAGAACCTGGAGCTGCTTGGTGTGACCGCGTTGAATAGTCCCCACTCCATTGAGACGTTGTTCGACCTGCGATGCCATCGCCGAGCATATAGTTTGCACTCTGGTGGCCAATCCTTGAAGACTGGAGTTGAGCGCGGACGTCGTGTTCGTGACCTGCTCGAGCAGCTCCGCACGCAAGGCCTCGATGGAGTCCTGGAGGTTGGCGGCGTGGACGATCTCGAAGTCAGCGTCACCAGCGGGTGGAGGGCCAGCGCGACGCTTGTTGATACCACTTTGCACTCCTTGGCCACCACCACCCAACTCAGCACCAGGAGGGGCAGCGCCACGGACAGGAGCAGCCACTTGCGAAGACCCACCAGCGCCCACTTGCGACGGCGGGAAGGTCGGGATGTCGTCGAGGTCGATGTCTGTGGCCATCTGCATCTGGCTCGGGATGGTGCGAACGCCATCGCCCATGGCTCGGAGAGAGCACTGGTGGCGCACAGGATGAGAGATCTGGAAGGTGTGCCGCAGGCAAGCCCCAAGCGATTCGAGAAATCGCTACGGATGGGTCCAAAGCTAATCGCAACACCTCGGTTCCCCGAACTTTCGTTACGTTTAGCCTTGAGCCAAAATGGCTACGGACCTCCTCCTGCTGCTCCTCCTCCTCCTCCTCTTCTGGCTCCTCCTCCTCCTCCTTGTCATCCTCCTCCTCTCGCTTTTCTCAGTGCGTACACGGGTGCTTACTGGAACGCGTGCCGGGAGCCTTTGGGGAAGCATTGTGGCAGTATCTTGAGCCTCTCCAGGCCTTCCTGTGGAATCCTTTCGGGCCTTTTTCGGCCCGTCTGAGGGCCCATTTCGGCCGTTCCGGGTCCTTCGTGGCTCGTCGTGGGGAGCTCAGCCCGTCTTGGGGTCCTTCTGGGGCCCTCTCCGACCATGTAGGAAGCCTCTGGTGGCCCCCTCGGGCTTCCTAGGGGCTCTCGTGGGCCGTCTTCTGTAGCTCTTCTGTGCCGCTTGATGCTCTCTTCAGCCCATCTTGGGACCCTCTTTGGGGCCTCTGGGGCCGTCTGGGGCGCATTTTTGGTAACCTCTTGGGCCGTCGCGACCGCTGGTAGAAATGAAAAGCGAAGCTCGCAGAAATATACGCTTTCCCATGGGAAATGCTTGATGTTTGCCTTTGGCCCCAAGCCATGCACCCTCCTAAAAGCGACGCTCGCGTCCCTGGGGCAATTATTCCGTATGAAGTTATAGATATGTGTATGTTCGAGGTCATGACTTTAGTAAACGACGCAATGTTGGCGTCCTAGAGGCCACGATCTCCGGTAAATTTCGCATCCCCGAGACCACGACTCCTTTGAAATCACACCACAATCGCGTCCTCGAAGCTACGCCCCCCTGTAAATTATACGGCATGCACGTTGCCGAGGCCATAATCTCTTGCAAGTTACACCATAGTCGCGTCCCCGAGGACACGATCCTTAGTACATTACGCCACGCTCTCGCCCCCGAGGCCAAGCCCCCTTGTAAATTACGCTGCTGCTGCTCGCGCATCCTCCTTTCTCCTCCTCCTCCTCTTCCTCCTCCTCCGCCTCCTGCTCCTTTTCCTCCTCCTCGTCCTCCTCCTCCTCGTTTTCATCCTCTTCTCCTCCTCTCCTCCTCCTCCTCCTCCTCCTCCTCCTCCTCCTTCTCCTCCTCCTCCTCCTGCTCATCATCATCATCATCCTCCTCATGGTCCCATATTCTCCCCATTGGCCCATGGTCCTGCAGATTCTTACACAGCTCGTCGATGTCATGCAATGCGAACATCATCCCCATCATTAACATCATCATCATCATCATCATCATCATCATCATCATCGCCATCATCGCCATCATCACCATCACCATTACCATCACAATCATCAACGTACTCATCAGCAACAGCAGCGCCAACATAATCATCACCATCATCATCAATATATACATCATCATCATCATCATCATCATAATCATCATCATCATCATCATTATCATCATCATCATCATCCTTATTATCATCATCATCACCATTATCATAATCGTCATCATCGTCAGCCCAAGCATCATCATCACCATCATCATCATCATGATCAGGTTCATCATCATCATGGCCAACATCCTCGTAGTCCTCAGCATCAGCATCATCCGCGATCCTCAGCATCAGCATCCTCGTCGCCATCACCATCAACATCAGCATCATCAGCATCAACATCATCATCCTCGTCATAATCATCAACATGATCATCGTCATTACCATCGATTGTCATCATCAGCATCCTCCTCATCATCAGCATCATCATCGTCATCAGCATCATCATCATCACCATCATCAGCATCACCATCAACATCAACATCAACATCATCATCATCATCAGCAGCAACGCCGTTATCATCACCCGTACCAGCATCAGCACCAGCGCCAGCACCAGCGCCAGCGCCATCGCCCGCAGCATCATCATCATGATCAAGAGATCCATCACCATCATCATCGAAGCCAATATCAACATCATCAGCATCACCGTCAGAGTCAGCATCAGAATGTCTTCAAGACGGCGCCAAGACCTCCGAATCTAGCTCTTATGCATCCCGTTCTGATAGCAAGGGGGTCGGCGGGAGGGGGCGACGCCCTTTCGGATGACCCGTCGGAGGTCCGCGCGGAATTCTTGCGTCGGCGCAGGACGCCCCTTCCCTGGAGCGCCACGCCAGGAGAGGCGCAGGAGGCGCCACCAGGGAGCGTCCAACGCCGACCTGAGAAATCCGCGCGAACCTCAGAAGTTGCTTTGTTCTTCGAGAAGAGGGGCCGGAGAATTGAGCGTGCAACATATAGTCAAGGGCCAACGGTGTATCACCTCCTGACCTAGCCGCAGACGTCAAAATCACAGCTTAACTGCTTGCAGGCGAACTCGACGAGATGGCGCAAAGAGGTACGAAGCGCGGCCTGGGGACTTCCTGGCCATACTGTTTAGCGAAACTACCTGGTATAGTGGGAGCCCGATTTCTATACACATGCCCTTCCGTGGGGTTTGGGGGATCTCACTGCGCTGACTGTCCAGACTGAGCCTTCGCCACACTACGTGGAGCAGCGGCGCGCGCGGGCGCACGCCTCGAGCCGCGCCTTGAGCCGACGCCAGGAGGAGGAGAGGGAATGAGGGAGGGAAAGGAGGGGAAGGGAGGGAAGGAAGGGGCGGCGGGGCGGTGAGGGAGGGGGGGGTGGAGGAAGAGGGGGGGGGTGGAAGGGAGAAGACGAGGTTGGGGGAGGAGGAGGAGGAAGCGGAGAGGTAGCGGTGTGAAGCGAGGGGAAGGAGAGGAGATCGATGAAGGGAAACAGGTGGATGGGGGCAGGTGCGGACGGAGGATGGGAGGGACATGCGCGCAGCATGCAAGCGCGCGAAACACGCGCGCACGATGCAACCCAATGAACGCTGTGCTCGTGTGCGACACGCGTGCCATCGCGCGCGCGCCGATTCGACCCTCCCCCAGTGACATCGGACTCCCATCAACTGCCTGCAATCGCCGACGAAACATGTTTTCATTTCCTGTCAAGCGCTGCGTGGTTAGAGTTGACGCGACGCCCGTCTGGCGCTTCAATTCGCACTCGAGCTCGGCAACACAAGCACGGCGCCCATGCCATTCAACGACACCAGGAGACGGCCAGCGAAAAAATAGAAGGGGACATGGGGGAGAGGGTGAGATAGAGAGAGTGCCAGTTGGGACATGGGAAACCGTTGATGAGGGTTTCGAGGAGAAAAGGGGAGCAAAGCGTGTCTCGTGGAATGGGCTCGGCAAGCCTGAGGGCCTGCCCTACTGGTGCGAAGGCAGCGGGTCGGCTCCCAAACACCCCGAGATGGCGTCCGACCTGCTTGTCGCGCCCCGTCGCAACACCTTCTGAGCTCTGCGATCGTTGGCTACATGCTCGAGCGAGTCACCTACATGCGTTTCTAAAAAGCGAGCGTTCTTCTCTCCCCCCCTCTGTGCTACACAGTAAAACTTGTTGCGCTTAGCCGTGTCTAAGTGCAGCTAGACTTGGGCCCCCTGGGGCCCTTCTGAAAACTATAATTGCGTTTGTGAGCTGACGATGTTTCCTCAACGTTGTCTCGCCAGTCCTCATTCCCCTACTCCTCCCTCCACCCCTCCACCCTACCTGCATGCATTCCTACAGATCGATCTCGCTCCCTTCCGTGTCATTGATGTCCTCTCCTCCATTCCCTATTCCACTCGCTGGCGAATTCAAGCCTTCACTTCACAACCGACTGCGCATCCGCGCGCCGATCCCAGGTGCACCTAACTACCAGCACTGCTAGCAGCGGCGGCGCCGTCTGCACCACCGCCAAGCCTGAAATTATCGCAGCGCTCTTTCGCCTCGGCAAAATCAAAAGAGCACGACGTGATTGGATCTCCCGTGCGCTCGAAGTGCAGCGCCCACATCCGTACCAAGACGTCCGTCAAAGCCATGTTGTCGTCACCGTAGAGCTCCCAAGGAGTGGAGATGCGCTTGAAAGGCTGCACGTGGGCGCACCAGGCGCCCCTCCCAAGGGGCCTCCAGATCGAAGAGTTCGGTGGGATCCAGAGCTTCGCGGCAGCCTGAGGCACCGTGCTGGGCAACTTCGTGGGGCCGCAATCGCCGCCAGCTCCAGCGGCTTTGGCCTTGGCCTTACCTTTCGCTTTGGGCTTGGCTGCAGCGACCGCTGCAACGTGCTCCTGGCGGTTCTTCTTGTACTCGGTCGAGAAGGCCACGTGGTTCACGGCGGAGCTCACGAGGTCCTTCTGGGCCTGCTCGACAACCTTCTGGTCTGGTTGAGCCAACAGCTCAACGGCCTCCTCCATCTCCAGGAGCTCCGAAGCGTGTGCAGCATCGTCATTGTTCCAGGCGAGCCTCTGTGAGATGATGTCGTAGCAGTCCGCGTCCGAGCATGCCAGCACGTGCTTGACGACAGTCCAGAGCGTGAGGAACAAAGTAGGGGTAGCCTTCATGTCCAAGCCCAGGGCCTCGCCGAACTTCTGCACGTTGGTTCTCGGAAGCTCCCGGAATGCCTTCCTCGCGGCGAGTTCGATGAGAGGCATTTCTTCTCCCACCTGGAATGACCGAAAGGCGAGGTGCTTCTCGACAAAGGTACCTTTGAACGACAAGATCTGGCTGGCAGGGGATCTCCATTGCACCTCCTGGGCGACGATCTGGCGGAAGTCGTCGATGAAGTGGAGCGTCTCCTCCGCGTTGCAGACGGCCTGCTTGGGCTCGAAATAATTGCACGTCTGGACCGTATGCTTGGTACAAGGCCAACTGACTGCAGCAGACTTGTCCATCCAATCGACTCCGTAGTGCCACTGGTCCTTACCGCTGAATCGGAATACAAAGTGATGCTTCCAAGAAACTAGCTGCCCGTGCCAAGCGTTTTCCATGCGGCCGAAGTTCTTGTCGGAGCCGTGGATGGTCCGAATGCAGACGAGGTCGGCCATGTTGGCATGGACGTTGATGGCACTTGGGCTGTGCCAAGGGACCGAGGGAGTCGTGGAGACCAACCTCTCGAACTTAAGGCTGCGGGTCGCTGGCGAAGGCCTGAACGCCTCCGCTGGAAGCCTGGCGCTCTTGGCCACGTAGACGTGCTCGGGCATCAGGAGGTCGAAGTCGTGGCGCTCCTCGAGAATCCCAGAACCAAGGGCAACTGCCATGCTCTTCCCTGGCTTCCTGAACCGAGCAGCCGACATAACTTGCCTGTTGTTCTTCTGTGCGCCGTTAATGTCCTCAACAATCTGGGTCATCAGGAGACCAGAGGCCCACCTTTGAAGCAACGATTTCAACTCTGCATGGGGACTGAAGTTCACCGCTGGGTCGAGACAGGCGCGCTGGAGCACTTGGTTGCTGATCTTCCCAAACAAGTGCCTGTCAACGACCTGCTTCACTGCGGCTGACATGGGGAGGTACTTTGTCAGCGCTTCGTGGGCCTCCATGTCGACCTTGAACTTCTGGAGGATCTGGTCGGCAAGTCCAGGCCCGTCGCTGTGGATGCCAACCATTCGCCACGGCCACCCAAGCGTCATGTGCAACCCTCGGCTCAAGCGGTGCTTGACCAAACACCACTGCATGTCCGTGATCATCATCGCGGCCTCGTCCTCCATGGCAACGTCATTTGCGTCGAGCTCCTGGGCGTCGGCTTCAGAGCATGCGAAGTCGCACTCCTGAAGGAAGCGTGCGTCCTGCCCAGTAGCCACGAGGCCTGCCACGTGCGTCAAGAACTCCCCGCCCGCCTGGCGAACGATCCAATCGAACGTGCCCTTGGCGGATCGCCCGATCTTGTTCCCCTCTGTGTGCCAGTCCTTGACGTGCTTGCCCAAACCAGCGAAGCCGCTGCAGATGCGGTGGCTGACGGGGTCGCTCAAGGGGACGACCGAGAGGGCCACGCAATTGACAGTCGCCCCTTTCAACGCAGACCTCGTCTCCAAAGTAATTCTTTTCTCCGTCGTGGCACCACCGTGCTCTTCGACGATCTGGGCGGGCCCTGGTTTGACGCGAAACTTATTCAATAATGCTTTCGTCGTGAGCCAGCCGTTGTGCAGCGCCAGGCACGTGCGCTCGAACTCATCTACCTCCCAATTCGGTACATTCTTGAGGGCGCAAGCAGTGGCGCCCTGGAAGCGATTGAGGTTAGTCCGCATGCCAGTCGGCACGTGGCCTGCACGCGCGGACAGAAGTTCCAGAAGTTGGTCCTCGATGTCTCGCGAATCGTCGAACTTGTGGCCCTGCCTCTCGTAGCACTTCCGAAGTCCCGGGGCCTTGCTCAAGAACAGCGGTGAAGACTTGGCACCCTTGCTGTTGACGAAGTCCGCCATGGCTTCCCTCAGCTCCTTGTAGCGCTTTCTCTCATCGGGGTTCGGCCCGAACGGGAGGTTCCACGAGCACAACATAGCCAGCATGAACCCCCAGAGCTTCACGTCGTGCAGCATGCACACCACAGAGCGGTTGCCACCATGGGCAGGGTCGCAAAACTTGTCGACACAACACTTGAACTCCTTGGGCCCATACTCGAGAAGGTTCATCGCGCTGAGGCCGTCCCCGCCCAAGTCGATTGCCACTGTCAGGTGGGGGGTCGTCCGCCAGTCGGACCAGTCGCCACCTTCGACGGGCAGGAACGAGCTCCACCCCGATGCTGCAGTGGCCCACCTCAACTGGTTGTCGGTGTTGTCCAACCAATGCTTGGCCGCCACTCTGTGCAACTTTCTCGGCTTGAAGGTCTCTCGCTCCCCGCCCGTGTATTTGGTCAGCCACCCAATCTGTTCGGAATTGCGCCTGGCCCAAGTCGGTGTGTCAGCCTGCCTCTTCTTCGGGTTCACGCCGACAGCGTCGGGGGCGGCGCCCTCGCCGTCGAAGCTCTGGTCCACCTTCGGGGAGTAACGAAATCGAGGGCTGCATGCGCAAATCTGAGCCTGGAGACCCCCTCCAACAGTAACACCCAGGGTGAGGGGCCGAAAAGCGGATTTCCACCGATCGAGGCCTCTGAGACGCTGCAGGCCAATCAATGGCCAGCCCCCCCCCCCCCGTCCCCGCTGAGCCTGCAGCGGGGGCGGGCGCCGAAGCGGGGGCCACAGGGGGGCAACCCCGCCCGCGCGGGCGGTGCTGGTGTACACTTTTTTCGCCCCATGGGAACGAAAAAGTGTACACCACCACCCGGGTGGACAGTGACGGCTGACTCCCCATCTCCACCTTCCCCGTGCTCCTCCTCCACCGCCCCCCTCGCCCTCCCGCCTCCCCCATCGCCTTCCCAACCCCCTTCCCCCACCTGGGGCGGGCAGATCCAAGCCTGGTTGTCCGCGAGAGCGACAGCGCTGTTCTGGAGTGGCAGGTTGCACGGCGTCGCCTTGTCTGTGGCAAGCGTGAAGCAAAGGTGGCCCGCCCCAACAGTCTAATACACCGATTTGGCGCACACCGTGTACTGGCACAGGAAGCTGTCGAACCCTTCGGCGTCGATGATGTCCGAGGGTTTGGGGTACTTGAAATCGAAGCCATCGGGTCCGTTGGGGGCGTCGCCATGAGATTGCTTCAAACAGACCCTCTCGATGTCCCAAGACATCGCGAGGACGACCTGGCCGTGCAGGCTCCTCAAGGCAGTCTTGCCGCATGCAGCCTTCAAGAGCTCGTCCACGTTGATCTGCGCCGACTCGCCAGTGATAATGTACTTCAGCACTGCCCACCACCTCCTGGCTGGGCCATCGCGCTCCCCCGCGGCGAGGAGCTGGGACAGGTCCGCGAGGCCGCCGATGCAGGTGATCTGGATGGCCGAGACGCCATCGGGCTTCACTCGAGGGCGAGGCCACGTGCACACCCACTCGTCGTCCAACTCCAATGCAATATTCCACGGCTGTCTCTTGGTCAACCCCGCGAGCGATTCGGCAAGCGTGTTTGCGCACTTCTGCGTGATGACGGTATTCTCCCCGCCCTTCGGCATAGTGGTTCCGATCCTGTGCAGCATCATGAGGAGTCCTGCGGTGGAGGCACAAGCGAACGGTAGGCACCGCATGTCTGGCAACAGCTTAGACTTCCTATTCGACGTGTCGTCCGTGCCGTAAGAGGCCTGGATGATCAGGCCCTTCCCGCTGGGGCCGATGTAACGCACGAAGTCGGTGGTCCACGACTGGTGGAGCCTCTGGAACCACTGGCTGAACACCTTCCTGAAACTGGCAACCTTCAGAATGCTGTGGACCGCTGAAAGTTGCCACCATATTTGCTGATTGCCTTCGCGAGGCCTCTTCATCGTGCAGGTCGCGATGTCCACGGAGGCGCCGACGTACGAGAGCGGGATAAGGCTGCGACCCCTCCTGAACTTCATCCGCAGGTAGTGCCAGTTGACGAACTCCTTGGGCGCATGCTTGGTAGTCCTGGACGTGCTTATGTTGTAGTGGCCGCTCTCGTCCACATAGACCGCATACTTGAAGAGGGCGTCGAGATCCTTCACGTCAGCATCGCCATCCATTGTCACCAAGGCCAGCGCGCAATCGCAGCCGACGGTGACGAGCTCGCACTCCAAGAACGGCTCCACGAGAGAAGTCTCGCCAGTAATCATATTGGTCACCACGTAGCTGTGATTGCCGACCCTGTCAACCTTCAGCACGTCAGCCAACGGGGCCAGTGTGTACGTCGGTTCGGTCGGGTCGCCTTTGCGCACCATCTGCTTCCCTGGGTCGATCTTCACCGGGCCGTCTGCGTCGGCCGACGCAGCAGCCATGGTCGAGGCAACTCGCACTGACGGAGCTGAGGATGGTTGACGCGCGAAGGCGCGTGACACGCCCGACCCAAGAAACGTCGAAGCTTCAGCCAAAAAAGGCTACAGATGGGGGAAGTCGAAGGCGATGAGGAGCAGGTCAGGCGGATGTCCAGCTTTCGCGATGGGCCCAAGGAAACCACGTAAACGCAGACAGCACACCTTGCTGCACCTAGCGGTGGCTAAGTGCAACAAGATCTGGGCCCCCCGAGGGCCCCTCTGTAGGCTCGAGCTTCGTCTGCGAGCAAACCACCCCGAAATGTCGTCCGACCTGCTCGTCGCGCCCCGTCGAAACACCTATTGAGCTCTGCGATCGTCGGGTGGTGTATCGATCGAGTCACCCACTCACGTTTCTAGAAAGCGAGCGTGGTTCTCTCTCCCCCATCTTTCCACGCACCAAATCTTGCTGCACTTTGCGGTGCCTACGTGCATCACGGTTTGGGCCCCCCTGGGGGGCCCTCTTGAGGCCCGCGCTTCGCCAGTGAACAAACGACGTGCTCTCGACAAGTGTTTCTCCCAGCCTCTCCACCCCCCGTCTCCTCCTCCTCTTCTCCCTTCTGCCTCCTTTACCTCCAGCCCAATCCCCCCGCAGACCCGCCCCCCTGGAAAGCAGCGGAGCCGCCGAGATAGTCGAAGGCGCGGCGCCAAGGGCTCGGCGGAGCGGGGCGGGGGGGCGAGGGGGACGCGACGACGGGACACGGAAGAGCGGGGTGGCCCAATAACATTGGAAGGAGATCAGGCGTTGGCGGCGAGAGGTGCCGAGATTGCTCACGCGCCCCTCGAGGTGGACCGATGTTGGCACTATAGTGCCAACATCGGCCCATAGCCTTGCCGTCGCCGTCGTCGCCGCCCTCGTCGCCGCCAGCGGTTGTCACCGCCGTCGTCTGTATCCCCTCTCACCCCGCCCTCCACTGTGAATCGCCCGTCCCTCCCTCCCTCCTCCCCCTCCCCCACTCGCGGGATAGCTTGCACCCCGTCGTACTTCCCACCCCTCTCCTCCTCCGCCACGCCTTGACTTCCTCATCCCACGCCTTGGCCTCAACATTCGCTCACATGCTTACTGATCGAATCAACCTTTCGCCTGAGCTAGCCGAGACAAGTACGTTGACGGGTCTCTCCATCTTCCCAACGAAACCTCAACGCTATCGCAGATGAAGTGCAGACGCTGCGCATCCACGAGATCACCCCTGCGACACCTAGAGCGGAGGTGAGCCCCTAAAGTGCATCTGGGGCCAGTGCATTAGCCACCGCATTCAGAAGATACCCTAGTATCGAAACTGAGCAAACCCATCGGGCACAATCGCACTGGACAGCACAAGAGGCGGAGCAATGAAAACAACGCGCGGCAGCTACGAAGCACGAGCCGCGCTCGGGCATGCCAATGCGGGCATCCCCTCGAATCTAGGCCGGCAGTCACTTCGTTGCAGCGGCTGCCCCCGACGACGACGACGCACTCGCAAGCGACACCATCGAGGGGTCCTTCTTCGCGGCCTTGGTCAACATAGCCTGCTGGGCACGCTCCCTGGCCTCCGTCATCGCCTTCCTCTTCAAGTCCGTGTTCACCTGGCTCAGCGCCTGGCTCACGAGGCTCTGCTGCTGGGCGTTGTCCAGCGCGGTCTTCCGACCAGCCTCCCAAGTCTTCTTCGCGTTCTGCACGAGCTCCAACCAACTCTCGGACTTCTCCGACACATCACCTGACTTCCAAGGGCCTTCAGCTGGTTTCTTCTTGAACAAGGTCGAGATGGTGATGGGGGGCAGCGGCTTCCTGATGAACTTGGCGGCCCGATCGTTCCAGTTGAAAGCGAGCTTCGACGTCGCCAAGATGAGGCCCTCGCTGATCGGGATCTCGAACTTCGTCATCGTGTGGGTGATACTCGTAACCCACTGACCCTTCGTCATGACCTGGTAGGCGCCCAAGTGCCAGTCGACCCCACCCTCGGGCGTCAGCTGCGCGCTGCGGCGCTTGATGGGATGGCTGGCGGCGACATCCGAAGCATCCAAGACAGTGTTGAGGAGATCGACGAACTGGAACTCCGACTCCAACGGCATATTCAAAGGTATCCTGGTCGCCTGCGCCGTCAAGCGATACACGACCTTCGGATCGATCTTTTTGGCGATCTTCAGCTGCTCCAGGGACAGGTCGGAGACCCGAAGCACGAAGTTGGTCAGCACCTCCTCGTCGACGCCTCCAAGGTTTTTGGGGGGCTCCTCGGGGCGCAGACACCACGACACACATCCTGCCCCTCCCGCCCCCCTCCCGCTCCTTCCACCCCTGCCCCTCACCGACCTCCGTCCGCCACTATCCCGCCCACTCCTCGAGCCTCGAGGGGCGGATGTATGTAAGCGGTTTCTGCGCCCAATCCTTGAGGAGCTTGTCGCTCGCCGTGTCCGCCACGACCTGCTTGTCAAGCTCCTTCTTCTTTTTCAGGCCCTTCTCGTACAAAAAGTTAACGAACTGCTGAGGGTCCTCGTTCATCCACTCGACGACCTCGCTGGCGAATGTCATCAACCGCTCGACGTCCTCAGCCTTGGAGGCCTTGACGAAGGCAGCGTTGAACCGCACGGTGCCTCCTGACCTCTGAGAGCCAGCAGACTTCGCCGAGCAACGGGCGACCATGGCGCGGAACCCAAGAGAAGGGAGGAGAAACGCGCCGAAAGCTCTCTGAGAAAGCCAAAGAGGCTGTGGGACAACTACATGTTCCTCATCATTCCTCCTCCTCCTTCGCGTCCTCCTTCTCCTCATCGCCCTCCCCTCCCCCTCCTACTATTCTTCTCCGCTCCTGACGGAACTCTCGCTATCGTGTCGTGAAGGCGGGGGGGGGGGTGCAACCCTGCGCGAATCCTCTCCTCCTCCTCCTTCTTCACCTCCTCCTCCTCCTCCTCCTCCTCCTCCTCCTTAACCTCCTCCTCCTTTATGACGAAGAGGATGTGGCGAACTGCCCCAAACACCATTGAACAAAAAACGAATCTATTTTTTCAAAAAAAAAAAAAAAACAAAAATGGTGTCGGGAGGTGGAGGTGTATGGAAATCTCTCTTCGATATAGAACACTGATATTCCAAGGCACCACAAAAAAATATTCAAGCCAGCGAATGTCTACGCAAACAGACGAGTCACAGCAAAACCTCCAAAGGCCAGATAGCGGTGACCAGGTGAGACACGAGCACGCATGCAGCGCAGCATCACACACTGATTAGGGTCTCTATCACGGGCCCATCTGAGCGACGATCAAAAACCGGTCTTACGCAGGGTGGCATAGCGGTCTTACGCGGTGGCTTACGCGGGCCGCCCGCGCGGCACGCCGCATTTGAAGCGAGGGCGCTTACGCCTTACGTGCGACCTTACGCGGGCAGCCTGCACGCCAATGTCGGCGCAGACGACCCCGTGCTTGACTAATTATGGGGGGCTGTCTCTGTGCAGCCCGACCCCTCTTCCGCGTGCTGTAGCTTCCTTCGTCCGCCAAAACCCCTCCTCCGCGCATCCCCCCGCCACCCCTCCGACACAGCCTCCGCGTGCGCAGCTCGTGGGGCCTCCAACCACCACGAGCAAACTACCAAACCTTCAGCGACGGCGCGGCGCCGCCGGGGAGGAGAGGGCACGGCCGAAGGGTCGGCAACTCCCTGGCGCGCCGAGGAAGACGATCGTGATGAAGGTGTTCCTCACCTCCAGCCTCGTTGGTTTGAAGGCGGGGGTGGCTGATGCGAGAGGGGGGGAGGCGACCGCTGATGCCGTGCAAAATCTGAGATGCGCATGCTACCTATCTGGCGACAAATCATTTTCTCTCGGAATTCGCCCCCCCCCCCTCCCGTTTGTCACACCCCCACGTTCAAACAAAGGACGGCCTCCATTTTGGGCCAGGGACTGCCTCGCCTTGGCACTCCACGCCCAGCCTCGTGCCCTCGCACAGCTGCCCCCTGGACGCACGGGCGCACGACCAGCCCCCCGCGGTGTGCCCGCTCGGCGGCGTGCTCGGAGGCTCGGCGCGGTCGCCCTTGCCCGCACCCGCGTCCGCGGCCGGCATCGCCCCGTCCGAGAGCCAGAGCCCGCTCGTGTGCTCCGTGATGAGCAGCGCCTGAGCCTCTCGGGGCCCCGAGACTCCAGGCCTCCGAGGAGAGGGCGAAGCAGATGGGGTCGGAGGATCGCGCCGCATCGCCAAGGCAACGACGATGCGGCTCGATGCGGATCCCGATCTTCTCCACGACGACGGAGCCGATGCATCGCCGACGCCGATGCATCGCCGATGCGGCGATGTAGCGCCGATGTGTCGCCGTACCGCCGATGCGGTGCGATCCTCCGATCCCTTTTACTCGAACCCCATCTAGGAGCCTCTGAAGACGGACCGTGCGGCGACCGTGGCATCCCCAGCGACCTCACCGCACGGCCCGTCACCTCAGGGTCTTGGGACCCTGGAGGCCTGTCGCCCGAGACGTCCTCGGAGAGCGAGCCGAGTCCCCAAACCGTGCGGTGGCCCCGAACCCCCACCGACTGACCACACCGGCCCTCCTCCGAGCGCCCTGCTTCTGGGCCATGACTCGGGCCTCCAGCGGCCGCTCGGGGCGGTGCGGGCATCCCCAGCATGCTCTCGGCGAGGCGCAGCCGCTGGAACGTCTCCCGAGGTCCCAGACATGCGACGTCCTGCTGCTCTCAACATGGCATCCCCAGAATTCCCACCTCTTCCCCAGGGCCGGTTTTTCATACCGAATCGCTTTTCGACGGTCCCGGGGTCCAGCGAGGGCCTCCAGAAGCCGACAAAGGTTAAACACCCCCCGTCCTGGTTTTGTTACGACGCGAGCATGCCTGGGGCAGGACCCCCCTCCCGAAAAGAAAAGGCGGGCCAGAAAACTCCCAACAGCTCACGGCACCCCCCATGTAAGAAGAAGCCAGAACGAGGGAAAAACTCGGGTGGGGAGAAATCGAAAACCTCTGAGACCCGGCGGCCCTGGAAGACGTCTCGGGCGCCGCGTCCTTCTCAGAGCGTTCTGGAACGCTCTGAGAACCTTCCGGAAGCTCTGGAACGGATTGATCCTCGTCCTATAGCCCCGTCCGACCATGGGGCGGGTCGTAATGGGGGGTGACCCAAACGAGGGGTGAAGAAGAGAGTCCTGAAGAGGTCCTTGGGGACCCCTTTTGGAGCCATTGGGTGCCACAAAAGGGTACTGTTTGGAGCCTTCCTTCTTCACCCCCCATGTGTGTCACCCCCATGCAGAACGGGTTTTTGTCCTCGCCCCCTGACCTTCCAGGAGGGCCAAATAATAGCACCAGGACCTTGATACCAAACCCCAAGACCGCTCCAAGACGGCTCCAAGTGGCCAAAGAGCTCCCCCAGGAGGCCCCGAAGAGGCGAACATTCTTCCAAAACCTGGACAATTAATGTTTTCGGCTTTCTCGCCTTTTCGCTTCCGATGTCCATCCGAGGCTTCAAGATGGTTCCAAGATGGCCCAGGAGGGCTCCAAGAGTGCTCCCAAGGCTCCCAAGAGCGCTTCAAGAAGGCCCCAAGAGGCGCCCAGGAGGCCCAAGGAGGCCCCAACAGGCGCCCAAGAGGCCTCCAAGAGGCTCCCAAAATACCCCCAAGAGGACCCCAAGAGGCTCCCAAGAGGGAAGGGGTGCAAACCTTTGGGGGTCACGTCATGAAGCAACGTGAGACTCGGAACTGTCGGGTGCACCGAAGCGGAGTGCCAGGAAGGAGGGGTCAGAGCGCATCGTGGCCATCGAAACATGTGAACGGACGAAGGGCGGGCAAGGAGCACGCGGAAATCAAAGTAACAAGGAACTAACAAATAACAACATTCTAATTCGCACGCGCGTGGCAGCTCCTGGGGGTCACAAAGCGGAAAGTACTCCAATCTTCTCCTGGCACGTCCCCGTCAGAGATGCTGGATCTCTTGAGCGCGGGGCTCGGAGCCTCTGGAACCGTCCAGGAGTGCCTCAATGAGTCCACAAAAAAATAGCATGCTCTACGGCCAGACGCCAACAGCGTCCCATAGCGGCCCAACATTGTCTCACGATGGCCCTCGATGCCCCCAACACGCCCCTCGAGGCTTCCAAGAGGCGTCCCAGAGGCGGAATTCATGATTTTTCACCAGGCGATTGGAGGTTTTCAGCCTTCTCGCCTTTTCGACTTTCCCACGCCCCAAGGAAGACCAATGAGCCTCCAGGACCGCCCAACACACAGCCCCACGATGGCCGAAGGCGGCTCCCGAGATGGCCCAAGAGGCGGCCACACGGGCCCAGGAACGCTCGGAAACGGCCCCACGAGGGGCCGATGAGCCCCCACCATGGCTCCAGGCCGCTCAATATGGCCCCAAGACGGCCCAATAGACCGCCAAGACGGCTCAAGAGGCTTCATCTCCTCCTGCGCCTCATCATCTTCCTCCTCCTCCTCCTTCCCCCTCCTCCTCCTCCTCTTCCTCATCATCCTCCCTCCTCCTCCGCCTCCGCCTCCTCCTCTTCACTCTGCTCCTCGTCCTCCTCATCCGCCTCTTCCTCCTCCTGTTCCTGCGGTCGCATTCACGAGCCGCCACCCTCCAAAACGGAACGGCTCAAACTTGCGACAAATACATCCGATCTGCAACATGGCCCCACAACGACCAACCAGAATCATCAACCCCTCACCAACACAAACAAATAAATCACCGACCAGACCCGTGACCACCCACGATTGCCCCAGGACAACCGCGCCAGAATCTGCGACGAACCCCCGAAACCAAATCCGCAGTCACTGCGACCCCCTCAGGAATACACCCCCAAATCGACAGAGGTGCGCCAATAAGGGCCGGCGGAATGAGCGAAGCGATTGAATGATAGCACCAGGACCATGATACCAAATTCCAGTCGAGGTTTTTAAGCAGTCCAGATCGGTTTTCGGCTTTGGAGCATCATTTTTCCGGCACTCTGGAAGGTCAGGGTCCTACACAGCCCGCCCGACCAGGGGCCCCCGAGAGCCTGCGCCCCGGCCTGCCACGGCGCCGGCGCCTCGGCGCTCGGCGGGCCGCCGCAGGCGCGCGGGCCGTTGTGGGCCCGACTGCGCTGCGGCGCCCTGGGCGGCGCCCGGGGCGGCGCACGGAGCGGCGCGGGGAGGGGCCCCGAGCGCCGCTGCGCCGTGCGCTCGGCACCCTGCACGGGGCTGGGCGGGCGCGAGCTCGTACGGGGCGCGGGGGCGTCGGGCGCCTGGAGCTACTTTTTTATTTCGTATCTGCCTACATATATATATATATGTGTGTATGCATACATATGTGTACTTGTACATGTAAGCATACACACATATACACTAGAACCATCGCGCACGCTTCGCGCGCGCTCAGGTTCTCTGGACTCCTAGCTCGCAGTGAGATGGCGGCTATGACTCTAGCCCGAATGCGCTGCGGAAATACGCAGTGAAGAGCCCTTCTTCGAGCACGGGGGACTCCAGGAGGACGACGAATGGAACAAGGGGAGCGGTTTGGAGGTCCAGAAAGGGGAGAAGAGTCCAGGAGCATGGCGGCGGCGAAGACGAGGGCAGACCAGGAAGGAGGGGCAAGAGAAGACGAACAGCAGGAGGAATACACAAACAGGAGGGGCATCCGTACCCATTGTCCACGTGTGCCCCTCCTGGTGGTCTTCTGCACATCCTGCCACCGAGCCTGGGTCGCTGGTGTGAGACTTCGTGAATGCCTGTTCGCGTCTCTGGGGAAACCTCTGGGCAGCCTGGGGGCCTGCTGGCGATCGTCGGGGTCCTCTGAGGGCGGAGGCCTCGGAATGTGGGTGTGGGTTCGTCGAAATCCCCCCGCGGGGCCTCTGTTGGCGCTCTCGTCGGCCGCCTTGGGCGGTCCTGGGAGCCTCTTGGGCCGTCTTTCCCCCACGACGCCGGTGTCCATGGTGGACACGTGAAGACCAAATCATCATTCCTGTACACTGTAAACGGCTGGCCCCCACGGTTTCTGGCCACTACGAAATCAAAGAGATTACGATCAAGCATGTTATCGAGTTCGTCATCGTTGAAGTTTACAACGGAATGAAGGGCGAACCCATCTCTGGCTGCGAATGTGTACTGCGTAGGTCCCTCTTGGCCTGTCATGGGGAGCTCAGCCCGTCTTGGGGCCCTCTTGGAGCCCTCTCCGACCATGTAGGGATCCTCTGGTGGCCCCTCGGGCCCCCTGGGGACTCTCTTGGGCCGTCTTGGAGCTCTCTTGTGCTGCTTGAAGCACTCTTCATGCCGTCTTGCGGACCTCTTGGGGGCCTCTGGGGCAGTCGGGGAGATTCTGGAAGCTTTAGGGCCGACGTGGCCGCTGTGAGGACTGAAAAAGCGAATTTCCCCAAAAAGTACGCTTTTCCATGGGAAGCAATGGATTTTTGCCCTTGGGGGGCCTTCTCGGTGGCCTCTTGGACCGTCTTGAGAAACCCTTTTGGTGCTTTCACGGCCCGTCTGAGGGCCGATTTCGGCCGTTCCGGGTCCCTCTTGGCCCGTCATGGGGAGCTGGGCCCGTCTTGGGGACCTCTTGGGGCCCTCTCTGACCTTGTAGGATTCCTTTGTGGCCCCCTCGGGCCTGGGGACTCTCTTTGGCCGTCTTGGAGCTCCCTTATGCTGCTTGAAGCACTCTTCTGGTCGTCTTGGGGCCCACTTGGGGGCCTCTCGGGCCGTCTGGGGCCCATTTGGAGAGCCTCTTGGGCCGTCGCGGCCGCTGTTAGGACTGAAAAACGAACATCCCGGAAATCTATTTTTTCCCATGGGAAATGCCTGATTGTTGCCTTTGGGGGGGGCCTTCTCGGCGGTCTTGTTGGATGCTTTTTAATGCCTTTGTATCAGTCTAGGGGCAGTCACGGGCTGTCTTCGAGCGCTCGTGGGCCGTCTTGAGGCCATGTCAGTGCGCTCTGCAGCCATCTTCCAGACAACCTCGGGCGCTCTGGGAGCCTCTTGGGCTAGTTTGGGGGCCTCTCGGGGGATCCGAGGCCCCTTCTGGGCCCTCTTGGAGCCCTCAAGGCCCCCCTAGACCGCCATGCAAACCAATGGCGCTGGTTCCAGGCCCTCCCGCGGCCTCCTCCGATAAATTTATATGTATGTATGTATGTATGTATGTATGTATGTATGTATGCATGCATGCATGCATGCATGCATGCATGCATGCATGCATGTATGTATGTATGTATGTATGTATGTGTATATATAATATGTATATATACACATACATATATATGTATGTACGTGTGTATGTATGTATGTATGTATGTATGGATGTATGTATGTATGCCTGCATGCATGCATGCATGAATGCATGTTTGCTTGTATGTATGTATGTATGTATGTATGTATGTATGTATGTATGTATGTATGTATGTATGTATGTATGTATGTGTGTGTATGTATGTACGTACGTACGTATGTATGTATGTTTGTGTGTATGTATGTGTGTGTATGTATGTATGTGTGTGTACGTGTGTACGTATGTATGTCTGTATGTGTGTATATATATGTATGTACGTACGTATGTATGTATGTATGTATGCATGCATGTATGCATGTATGTATATAAATGTATTTATGTGTGTATGTGTGTATGTATGTATGTGTGTATGTGCGTACGTGTGTACGTACGTACGTATGTATGTATGTATGTATGCATGCATGCATGCATGCATGCACGTACTTACGTACGTACGTACGTACGTACGTATGTATGTATGTATGTATGTATGTATGTATGTATGTATGTGTGTATGTGTGTATGTGTGTATGTGTGTATGTGTGTTGTATGTATGTGTGTATGTGTGTACGTGTGTACGTATGTGTATATATATACATCCGCGGCAGGAGGGCGTTCGCCTTTGGATTCGGGCAAGTCTGCTTGCATACGGCAGTTCCCCCCTCGCCCCCCCCGCCGCCGCCGCCTTTTCAAGCAGGCAGCGCCTGGCCGGCGAGGCGTGCAAGCGTGCAAGTGAGCCCCGACTTGCGCGAATTCCAGAAGTCCTTTCGGGCCTCGCCACGCCCCCCCCCCCTCTCCACTCCACGCAAATGAATAAACGTGCCAGAGTCCGAAGAAAAACCGTCTGCAACGCCCGTGACCGGCTCCGGACCCCCCACTCCAGTCACGTCACAATTCGCGCTGGCGCCGTCTGGAACCTAGCCACTCGTAGGCAATCCCAAACGGCGCTGGCGCGAATCGTGACGTGACCCGCCCCCTCCCCCCCTTCGCCCCCCCCCTGGCCACGCCAGTTATCGACACTGGATGTAAAAACGGTCCTGCTCGGTTCCGCCGTGGTGCCCGTCGACGCGCGGGCGGAGTTCGGCCAGGGAGTGCGCGAAGGCGCAGCCGCGGGCCTGGCAGGCGCGGGAGGCGAGAACGGAGGGGCAGAGCCGCGTCCTCGTGAAGTCCGGGAGCGCCGAGAGCTCGTCCTGGCCGTGCGCGAACTTGCAGTCCTCGTTCCTGGCGCAGGCGCCGAGCACGAAGAACTTGCAGAGCGTGGTCTTGAAGTACAGCGGGTTGGCCATGGCCTCTTGCGAACGCCCCGCACTGAGTCCTCCGCGACCGCCGCCGTGCCTTCGCTTGGGGGCCCCAGCAGATGCTTTGACGCCGAGAGGCATGTAGAGATGAGGGGATCCACAACGGGCAGGCTGGCACGGCAGCCTGGCGCTGGTAGGATCCAACGGGCTTGAACCCAAATCGCCATACATGAAAACATCTGTGTCGTTTCCCTAGACGTGTCGGCAGGGCAGGCGAGGCGTTCCGCCTGAGATTTCCCCACCGTTGAAGATCGCGAAAGCCCGAAGTTTGCAACGGCCACAAGGATTGTGGGCGGCTTTGTTTCAAAGTGTGTGTGTGTTTCAAACAAAAAAAATGAATCTTGAAGCCAACACCTTGGACATATAAAACGGCGTGAAGGATGAAGGGCAATTATTGTAACAAATGCGCGTTCGCTTGCGAGGTCTGGAAAATCTTGACCGAATGCAAAAACCTCACGGGTGGAGGTCGGCATCGTTCCAAAATGCGTATCTGGCTTGGAACCTCCTCGACGCTCCTCGCCAACAGCGAATACCGGTGCAGGACTGACACGGGAAGGGCGGTCCTTGTTCGAAAGGGGGATGTCGCTGGACACCCTGCTACGCTGCATGATCCGACTTGTTGTGCATTCCTTGCTACTCGCTGGAAGAGCGCACAACAATTACAATGTTGTCCCTGAAGGGGCTCTCGTCTGAATGGCAGGATCATCGGATATGTTGGTTCTCCACGGGGAGGGGGGGAATTCTTCAAGTAGGGAGGGGGGCGCGAAAGGACTTCTGAAAGGGCGACTTTGGACGGAAAAACACATCGCAGCGCCATTGATACACATTCGGTCTACACTGGCCAAATCACTCATCATTCCCCCCCCCCATCCTCCCAGACTGCAGAAAGGAGGAGGAAGACGCAAAGGCGGTTTTGCTGGGTTCGGGGACCAACTGCGGCCACAAGGGGAACAACCTCGCCTCCGAACACGACAGTGTCAGCCATACAGTCCATCGCAAACACGCCGCATTGTCACCAGCGTCATCATCAACCGCATCACCACCGCCACCATCATCATCAACAACGTCATCATCCACGCCAACATAGTGAACACCATCCGTACCGTGAACATAACCAGGAAAGTTACCATCAGCCGCATCGTCGACATCGGCAACATATCTCACGGCCTCGTCATCATCATCATCATCATCATCATCATCATCATCATCATCATCATCATCATCATCATCATCAGCATCATCATCATCATCATCAGCATCAGCATCATCATCATCATCATCATCATCATCATCATCATCATCATCATCATCATCATCATCATCATCATCATCATCATCATCATCATCATCGTCATCACCGTAGCCATTTTGGCTCAAGCCAAAAGGACCGCCAAAGCCTCTCTTGCGACACGTGGCATCTCCAGGGACCGCCAAAGGCCCGACCTGGTGTCACAGATTTTCGGCCTCCCTTACATCCGCCTTTGCACCGCCCTTACTTCTGTCTGCAGTCATGACGTGGCAGTGCTTGCTGTGCGGCCTCCACAACTGGGACACGCGATCCCAGTGCCGCGAATGCCCGCCGGGGAAGAAGCCCAGAACCGCTGCCGCGTCGGCAGCCCGGCACAGCGGCAAGGGGCGTCTCGGCAAGGGGCGCCAGGCCAACGACGAGATGAACACGACGCTCTCGTCCGCGAGCTCGACCTCACCAGCGGCTGCCGAGGCCTCGCAGGCTGGGGCGACTGCGCAGGAGGATCGTGCCGCCCTGCAGGCCCAGCTGACATCGCTGGAGTCTGCGATTGCAGCTCTGGGAGAGACTGCCGCACCCGACATTTGGCAGGGCCTCCAGGACAAGGCCGAGCAGGTCAAGCAGCGCCTCCGCGACGGACGCCCCCTAGGCCAGCGGTTCGAGGGCCTGCGAGGCGCGATCCAGCGTGGCGAGGCGCGCCTCCTCAAGGCACAGCTGGCTTTGAAGGAGGCCCAGAAGAGGATCACCGACGAGACTGACCTCCTGGAACGGCGCCAGAAGGAGATGCGTGCGATGGAGACCGAGCTGATCAAGGAATTGTCGCACACCCCATCGGGGTTTCGGCAGACTTCCGAGGCGACTGTGCCACCATGGGTCGCCTCCAAGCTGCAGTACTTTGCCCAGCAGCTCCGCGCAGGCAACCTCACCAACCCGGCGGCCCTGGCCGACCAGCTACTCCTCCTTGGCCAGCCAGCCAACACGGCTGGGCACAATTGGGAGGAGGAGGAGGAGGAGGAGGAGGACCAGCAGCAGGACGACAGTTGGGAGGAGGAGCAAGACGACGATATGAGCGAGACGCCACCGCTTCAGCTGCCGCCGCTGGAGGATGGTTCTATGGAGTGCACGCGGCAGACGGAGGTCGCGCAGTGGACCGAGGGCAAGGGCAACCGCAGGCGTCTTCTCGGCAAGCACATCGTCGAGACGCCCCAGGTGGGTGCTCCAGGCTCATCCCTGGCAACCCCCCCATAGCGCCTCCAGGGGATGCTCACGCAGCCGGGGGCTCGGGAGGGCCTGACCCCCATGGTGCTGCGAATGCTGCCTCTGACAAGGCGGCTAGATGCACAAATGCCCAAATTTAAGTGGCCACTGCCAACGTTACTACGGAAGGGCCCATCACCGCCCTGCGGGCTGTGCACGCTCAAATGGGCTTGACGTGCACTGGACGCATGGCAGAGCTTGAATGTATGTTTCACCGCGCTGGTTTCGACATCGTGGCTGTTCAGGAGGGGCGGATGAGCAGCCAAACCACCCTGAAAGGCGAGCACTACACTATGTACGTGTTCCCTGTTGGTGGGCCCTGCCGCGCTCGAGACAATCAGATCTGGGTCCGGCACCATCTGGCCAAGTCGGCTTCCTTCGTCACGCAGGTAACTGACCGTATCCACGCACTTTCGCTTGATTTTCAGGCATCGGCCAAGCATCGGCGACTTGTTTTTGTCAACGTGCACGCGCCTACGCAGCAGGCGCCGCCAGAGGAAAGGGAGAATTTCTTCGCCAGCCTGGAGGACCTCATTGCATCGCAGTCAGCAGGGGTCAATTATGTGATCGCGGGTGACTTCAATGCCTGGCTTGGCCCTTTCGCTTCACCAGGCGCGGGGGCTTCTTCACGTGACCAGGAGAGCGAGTCGGGCACGCGCCTGCGTGAGACAGTGGCCGAGATCAACATGGATGTGGTCAGCACGACGAGGCAGGATTACCAACCGACATGGCAGGCGACTTCTGGGCACCAGCACCGCATCGACTATCTGATAGTGCCTAAGGATCTTGCTCCCACCGGCAGGGACGTGCACACGCACTTGGAGATGGACATGAGGTTTGCCACCTCCGTCGACCGCTGGCCAGTCAGCGCTTCCCTGGTCGTCAACAAGCGGCACCGGCCCCGTGAAGCAAAGACCCCAAATATTTGCAGAGCCAAGCTGAAAGATCCACATCTGCAACTCGCACTGCAGCAGCGGCTTAGGGATAATGTCGCGTTGCGGGGCCGCCCGCACGAGAAATTGCAGCAGCTGAACCTGACCATGACGGAGCTGGTACAGGACATCTTTGCAGCAGATGGTGACGCACCTCGCAAGCATTGGATTAGCCAGCACGCGTGGCAGCTCATGCAGCACGCATGGACATCGAAGGATGCCCTGCGCGACGCTCGCTGGCACTGCCGGAGTGCGCGCCTGCGTGCGTGCTTCTCTGCCTGGAGATTGCACAGCGCGTCGAATGCACCACGGGACGACGAGCGCCGTTATGGACTACATTACGCCCAGCTTCACAGCGCTCGAGTTGCGGAAGCCCGATCACTGCATCAGTTGCGACTCGCACAAGCCGAGAAGGCCAAAGCGCTGGTCGCTGATCGCGAGCACCAGTGGACTACCCTGGCTTGCGAGGCCGACCAGGCGGCAGCAGCCGGAGACCTCCGAAAGACCTACTCGATCGTTCGTCGACTCGGAGGTTTCTCTCCGTCCACGTTGCCAGGCACTCGCTTGGCCAACGGTGAGTTCGCAGTCTCTGAGGCGCAGGCAAAGGAGCGGTGGGAGACCTTCTTCGCAGAGCTCCTAATTGGCGAGCTGCAGCAGGACGTCCCGCAGCCTTCGCCTCCTCCGCAGCCCGATCCGCAACTTGTTCGTGACGCCTTCGCTGAGGTGGGCGACGTGCGTTACAGAGTGAGCCCACTCCTTCAGACCATCAAGGACAACAAGGCGGTAGGCCCCGACGGCCTGCCGATAGAGGTGAGGAAGGCTGCCTGCGACCTCGCAGCCGACTACATAGCGGAGATCATCGAAGACGTCATCCAGACGAATGACGTCCCAGTGGCATGGCGCGGGGGACGGTTAGCCAAACTTTTCAAAGGAAAGGGCGACATGGCAGAGTGCGACATGTACCGTGGACTCCTGGTGGGCGATCACACTTCGAAAATCTTCACAGGTGTCCTGTACCCTTCCGTTCAGCGCCGAATGGAGGAAGCGCTACCTCCGCAGCAGTGCGGTGGGGTGGCGTGCTCTGGGGCCAACCGTGGCCACCACGTCGTGTCGAGCTTCGTCGAGAGGACCGCCATCGAGAAGAGGCCGTCGGCCATTATGTTCCTTGACCTCACGAAGGCGTTCGACAAACTTGTACGCGAAATGGCCTTCCACCTTGAAGCCGGCTCCACCACCGAGGCGGACCTGGCCGCGCAACTAGAGCAGGTAGGGGTTGAAGGCACGGCAGCCTCGCATCTGGCCAACTACCTCATGCAGCACGGTGGCATCTTGCAGCAGATCGATGTCCCCGAACGCCTCATCAGCTTAGTGGCCAACCTGCACAAAGACACATGGTTCGCACTCTCCCCAGAGGGCAGGGTCATCCGGACGACGAAGGGATCCCGCCAAGGCTGCCGCTTCGGCGCCTTTTGATCTTCAATATTGTGTATAGCGTGGCCTTGGGAGAGCTTCGAGCAGCGCTTGACAAGCTCAACCTCACATTCGCTGCGGAATGCGAGCCCAGCGGCCCGCCATGGGCCCACCAGCCCGGCGCCTTCCCAACGCACACCGTGCCTGTTGGGGAGGTCACGTACGTCGACGACGAGGCCGTGCTGATCGTGGGCGAGGACAACGCGAGCCTCAACCGCAACGTCGCCCTGGTGGCCGAAGCGGCGCACACCACCATGGAGAAGCACGGCATGCAGCTGAATTGGAAGCCTGGCAAGTCAGAGGCCCTCATCATGTGGAGGGGCAAAGGCGCCCGGGCCGCTAAGGCAGAGGCGATGATCGGCGAGCGCCCTGCTTTGACCGTGCTTGGGATCCCAGGCATCGAGTGTTCCGTTGTGAGCGAGTACAAGCACATAGGATCCATGCAGTCCGGTGTCGCGTCCTGTGCCCTGGACATAAGTGCACGCCTGCGGAAAGCATCCGCGGTGTACCATAGCTTGGTGCGGAAAGTCTTCGCAGCGCAACACATGAGCGTGCAGCTCAGGCTGCGACTTTTCCAGTCTCTCGTCCTTTCAGTGCTATTCTACAATTCTGAGCTGTGGACGCCTTCGCGCACTCACATACAGTGGTTGCACACATTTTACTTGCGCGCCGTGCGCAGGATAGCCCATGAGAGCCGTTTTCCGATCCCTGGGAAACCACGCCTAAGCGATTTGGCGCTTCTGCAGAAATTACAGCTGCCTTCTGTAGACAATATACTCAGGCGGCGCCGCCTGTTGTACATATCCAGCTTGATTTGTAAGCCCTTCGCTGCACTGCAGGCCCTCCTCCTGCCTCACTCGGCCTCCCCCTCCTCGTGGTCCCAACGAGTTATCGCCGACCTCCAGGCGATTCCCAGGCTCGCGCCGCCACCAGCCCGGCGCGACCTAGATGTGCTAGGGGACCCAAGCTCAGCAAAAGGAGCAGCCACGTGGACAGAATTCACAGCCGCCGACTGGTGGAAGTGGAAACGTCTCGCCCGGGACGTCACGATCGGATCGGCGCCTTTTGCCGACGATTCCACAGAGCCCCTTACAGTTCCGTGCCCGGAGTGTGCCAAACTTTTCAGTAGCAGCAAAGCCGTGGCTACGCACAGGATGAGGGTTCACGGCCATCGGAAACCTATGGCGTCCGTGATCCCAGCAAGGACTACGACTTGCCCTGCCTGTTCAAAGGTTTTCGGGACCACCCGGCAACTTTTAGACCATGCCCAGTACAGAGCCCGCAAGTGCCGATATAAGATTCTCGCACTCTGATGTGTTTGCCAGTTGTTTTCGTGTTTTGTGTCTTGCCGCACGACGTTGGTCTATGGCTTCTGTCTGTCTGTCATCATCATCATCATCATCATCATCATCATCATCATCATCATCATCATCAGCATCATCATCATATTCATCATCATCATCATCATCATCATCATCATCATCATCATCATCATCATCATCATCATCATCATCATCTTCATCCTCGTCCTCATCCTCATCCTCATCCTCATCCTCATCATCGTCATGTCATCATCGTCGTCATCGTCGCAGACATCACCATCACCATCATCCTCATGAAACAACCTCGGCGGAGTGGGCCGAGTAGCGGCACTACGACATCGATGCCAACTGCCGCGGATGGGTCGACAAGGGGCGCCAGGGAAGAGGATCGCTTCGCCAAGCAGGGTGCGGCTCTGGCCCGCGTCGTGGGCCAAAAGCGCGACGCGCCTATCGAAGGGCAGCTGAAGACGGGAAACGCGGCTGGCAGTGGCCTTCGCGGCTCCGCCCTGGTTTCGCAGAGGCGGGGTATTCGCGGACAAAACGTGACAAGGAGAATGCGATTCCTGGGATCACTTCTGTGGCCGCCAACGCGGACAATCACAATCTAGTTTACCTAATCTTGGGGGTTGGCTATGCCACGGGATGCGTGTGCCCGTGGAGCTTCTTGGCAGATGACTCTCAGATCAGCGCGGTCAAAGGCCGATGGAGCTTCATTGTATGGGAAGCGTGCCGCAGGGGCCGCAGTGCAACCAGAGGCATACATGAACATACACATGCTGAAGAGATCAGCCCAGTTGGACGACATGAGCCTCCCGTTGGAAGATCAGGCGCTGCCAACTGCCACTCTGTCAATGCCAGCACTGCGGTGGCTGCACAGCGTGGCCCTGTCTCGGGCAGGCGGGTGGCGACGCGGCCCAGGATGAAAAGCAGTGCGATGCTCAGCATCAGCGAAGAAACCCTAGGATACGATGTTAGCCCGCGTGGACGACACACGGTGTCTTCTGACATACTATGCGCGCGGAGCGAGAAGCCGTAAACGCCAGCACGGGTTCGGGCACTAGGATAAAACAACCGTGTCGTACACCGCGCCCACGTCATAGGATAAACATCGGGCCACATTCGTATCATCAACAGTGCACGGTTCGCAGTGCCTCCAGAATCTGCTGGCGCAAACCCTGTGCCGATACAGCCGCACGCGTTGCCATGTCTGCAGCCACCTCTTTCTTCAGCTTGTCTTTCCTATCATCGCCCTTGCCCACTCCAATATAATCCACATTCCCACTCTCTCACGTGGGGCTCCAACTATGGGAAGGAGGGTCAGGCAGGAGGACGGTCGGGGGTGGAGGATCCAGTGGCATTCCTGTACCAGACGCGGCATGAATAACCTGCCCGCATTTGCGCCCCGACCAGTCGCGTCCAGATCTGAGGCCACGGGTGCAAGAGCACCTATTGCGGACGACCCATCCTCACTCTCCCCTCTTCTATCCTCGTCCTCGTCATCCTCGTCGTCTTCACCCCTGCAGGCGTGGCAGGTCAATGCATTTTAAGTTCGGCAGGTTCGTTTCAGCAACAGACCTTCAACAATGCCGAGGGGGTTGCGGCAATGAGGCTGTGCCTACCAAACCGTGCGCATACCCTGGAACAGCCATCTTCCCTTGTCCTCCCTCCCTTCCTTAGCCTATCCCCCTCCTCCCCATCCCCCCTCCAACACTCCACTCTTGTGCGAGTTTTCCATGACAGTGCATGTACGGTCATCGCATGTACCACCGCCAGCTAATTCTGGGGCTTCTCAGGGTCACTGCTTGAGGTCCTTGATCGCAGAGCTCCAGAGCCCTGGGTTGGCGCAGCGTTCGAAGACCACCAAAGGGCACCACCGGCAGGGCCGACAGCGAGCCCCGCAATCGCAGCAGCACGTTCCCCTGTGCGCAATGCGGCGTAATATTTCCCATTCCATGCAGGGACCAACGGACGAATGACACCGGGACCGTCTTTCCTACTGGAGGTCTGGCAGTTCTCCTCAGGGGACTCAGAAGGAATCATTTTATTCTTCTTCGCTGCATGCGTGGGGAATCAGACAGGCCTGGGGGTTAGACCTAGGTGCTCAAGCAGGGAAGAGCCCTTGCGTACATGCGTGGCGCCTGACTGTCGGTCTGGAGGTGTAGGGGGTAGGGGAGACTGTCTTAAACATACGCACGCAGCATCGTCAGAATCAGCATCAGCATCAGCATCAGCATCAGCATCAGCATCATCATCATCATCATCATCATCATCATCATCATCAGCAGCAGCAGCATCATCATCATCATCATCATCAGCATCATCGTTACCAGTATCATCATCATCATCATCATCATCATCATCATCATCATCATCATCAGCATCATCATCAGCAGCAGCATCAGCATCATCATCCTCAGCAGCAGCAGCATCAGCATCATCATCAGCATCGTCCTCGACATCAGCATCATCCGCACCATAATCATCATAAGCAGCACCATCAGCATCAGCATCAGCATCAGCATCATCAATATCATCAACCGTATCATCATCATCATCATCATCATCATCATCATCATCAGCATCATCATCATCATCATCATGATCATCATCAACAGCATCAGCATCAGCATCATCGCCAACATCATCATCATCATCATCAGCAGCATCACCATCATCAGCATCACAATCATGATCAGCATCAGCATCAGCAGCATCAGCATCGTCATCCTCATCATCATAATCATCATCATCCTCATCGTCCTCGTCATCATCGACATCATCACCAGCATCATACTTAGCAGCATTATCATCATCAGCATCATGTGCATCAGCAGCAGCATCAGCATCATCAGCATCAGCATCATCAACAGCATCATCAGTATCAGCATTACTATCAGCAGCAGCTGCCGCAGAATCATCATTCTCATCATCATAATCGTCGTCGTCGCTGTCGACATAATCAACATCATCAGCAGCAGCATCAGCATCGCCGTCATCGACGTCGTCTTCATCATGATGGCCAGCAGCAGCATCAGCAGCACCAGCAGCATCCGTAGCAGCATCACCATAATCATCATCAGCATCAGCAGCATCAGCAGCAGCACCAGCATCGAATTTGTCGCCGCCGAAGTCGTCATAATCATCATCAGCAGCGGCAACATCATCGTCGTCATCGACGTCGTCTTCATCCGCATCATCATCAGCAGCGACAGCAGCAGCAGTGGCATCAGCATCAGCATCAGCATCATCATTATCATCATCAGCAGCAACAGCATCAGCCTCATCCTCAACATCGTCACCCACATTATTAATATCAACATCCCCACCCGCGTCCTCATTACCACCATCAACCACATCATCATCATAATCGACATAATTATCACCGTCACCGTCATCGTCATCGTCGTCGTAGTCGACACCGTCCTCTTCCTTCTCCTCATCAGCATCATAAGAATCATAATCATCATCATCAGGAGCATCAGCATCGTCGTCGTCGAAGTCGCCATACCAATGACTATCATCAGCAGCAGAAGCAGCAGCGTCGTCATCATCGTCATCGGCGTCGTCTTCACCATGAAAGTCAGCAGCATCAGCAGCACCAGCAGCGCCAGAATCATCATTAGCAGCAAGAGCATCATCATATTCATCAGCATCAGCATGATCATCGTTATCATCAACATCAGCATCAGCATCATCAGCATCACCATCATCATCAGCATTCACATCAGCATCAGCATCATCAGAATCTTCGCCATCGTGGTCGTCATCATCATGATATTCTGCAGCAGTATCATCGTCATCGACGTCGTCTTCATCATCATTAGCAGCAGTAGCATCAGCATCAGCATCAAGATCACATCCTCATCCTCAGCATCGCCATCATCATCATCACCCTCATTATCATCATCCTCAGCCTCAACCTCATAATCACATCATCATCATCATCATCATCATCATCATCATCATCATCATCATCATCATCATCATCATCATCATCATCATCATCATTGTCGTCGTCGACGCCGTCCTCCTCCTCCTCCTCCTCAGCATCATCATTGAGAGAGCGTGATCCACCGCCGCTTTACTGTGGAAAATTGCCGCCTTTTTCCTCCGGAGCCCGGAGGTCCCCCCCCCCCCTCCGAAAATCCCCCCCCCCTGCTGGACCCCCCCCCCCTTCCCCCGGCAAAACCCCCCCCCCTCCCCTAACCCCCCCCCCTCGAACTCGAAAACCGGGGGGGGTCACTACCGGTTCGAACCCCCCCCCCCTCGAAAACCCGAGGGGGGGGGTCACTACCGGTTCGAACCACTGAGCTCTCCCACTGTTCCCACCACTGTCCCCACTGTCCCCACCACTGTACTGTACCTCTGTCCCATTGTCCCACCGCCGTCCTCGCCACCGCCTTCACCACTGTCCCCACCACCACTGTACCCTCCACTGTCCTACTGTTTCCACCACATTCCCACTGTCCCCACACCACTGTCCCCACCACCACCGTCCCCACCACTGTCCCACTGTCCCCACTGTTCCCACCATTGTCCTCACCATTGTCCCCACCACTGCCGTCCCCACCACTGTCCCACTGTCCCCACCACTGTCCCGCTGTCCCCGCACCAGTGTCCCCACCACCACCGTCCCCACCACTGTCCGCACCCCCCTCGGTTTTCGAGGGGAGCGGGAGGGGGGGGGGGGTTCGAACCTGTAGTGACCCCCCCCGGTTTTCGAGTTCGAGGGGGGGGGGGGGTTCGAACCGGTAAAACTCCCCCCCCTTTTCATGATGAACGGGGGGGGAAGGGGAGGGGTTCGAACCGGTAGTGACCCCCCCCGGTTTTCCGAAGGGCGGGGGGGGAGGGGTTCGAACAGGTAGTAACCCCCACCCGGTTTTCCGCCAGCAGCGGTAGAACACGCTCTTTCTCATCATTAACACCACCACCACAGCCATCGTCGTCGTCGTGGTCGTTGTCCTCGGCATCATTATCATCAGCTTCATCAGCATTATGATCATCATCAGCATCATCAGCATCAGAAGCAGCATCGGCATCGTGTGTATTACCACCACCCACATCACCACCATCAGCATCATCATCAGCAGCATCATCACAGGCGTTATTGTCACCATCGGCATCAGCAGCAACACTAAAAACAGCATCAACAACATCAACACCAACATCACACAGCATCAACAACAATAACAACGACGACAACAACTACAGCAACAACATCAACAACAACAACAACAACGACGACAACGACAACATCATCAACAACAGCCACCATCACCACTACCGCCAACAACAACATCATCATTACAACCATCTTACTTCGCGTGTTCCTCTTCATCATCCTCTTCCTCTGCGTCATCATCCTCTTCATCAAACTCCTCCTGCGCGCCTTCACCAACTCCCGCGCTTTGCGAAGGTTGTGCCTGGGAAGTCGGGGAAAGAGATGGTGCTCGATCTGGAACTGCAGACCGATGTGCACCTGGGACACTGCTTCTGAGGGAGGAGCGTCAAGGAAGGGAGGCGGTCCAGCCCCCCAAAAAATGAAAGCGGGGCGTGCAGCGAGAGGGAAACTGGAACAACAATTCACCGACCCTGTCGGCGTGTGTGAGAGGCTTTTCCGTTTGAGTCGTCGTCGTCGTCGTTTTCGCCGTCACCGCTCACCCTTGTCCCTGTCCATGGTCCCTCCTGTTCAGACGTTCCAGCCACAGAGAAATCCAGCAACGTCGTCATCGAGTCGAAGGGAAGCCCCGCGAGGGGGGGGCTTCCCGCTGGGAGGGGGGGTAGGAAGGGCCTTGAGGGGTTGGAGAGGGGGGCGTTCGGAGTTGTGACCCCCCCTCGAGGGGGAACACACCTCCCTGGCAGAAGCTTTCCCCTTCGATCCCTTGCCTCCCAAACGCCTCGGGCCCCCCGTCCAGGGTCGGCGGCACCGGCCGTCAGGTCTTCACAATAGGAAGAAAAAGAAAGAGAAAGAGAGAGAGAGAGAGAGGAGAAGAGAGGAGAGAGGATCGCGAGCAGACAGGGAGAGGAGGAAACGAAAACGCAAATAGGACAGTGCGGAGGCAAAGGGAGTAGACGACGAGTGGGTTGACGTAGGAGACGAGACGAAATGGAGAATAATTACAACAAAAGAAAGGGGAAGCAACGATCTGGAGACGAGAGCGGTAACGGAGAAGGGGTGAGAGCAGATGTGCAGACAAACTGGAGGGCAGGGCGAACAGGCCGAAGGCGAAAACGTCAATGCTCGCCGGGGATCGCCCGGACTCCTCTTCCGGCTCACTTCCGGGTTCGCCTGGGCCATCTTTCAACGTGTAGACTTCGACACCGTTTTTGGACACGCCCAGGAAACACTTTTGGACGATCCCGGGCTCAACTTAGACCCCCAAGCGGAACCCAAAACGGCCCAGAACAGGCCAGGTTTTTACCGGATGACGGACGGGGCTACGGCCCCATGCGGGGATGCTCGCGCTTGGGCCGTCCAGAAGCCCGCCTGGGCCGCCTCGGGCTCGTCTCGGGCCCCTTCTGGCCCTTCCCCGGGCCCTCTTCGGCACTCCTTGGCGCCATTGGGGCCGTTTCCGAAGCGTCTTTGGCTGGTCTTCGGCGCCGTTCTGGCTATCTCTGGCCTCCTACAGTGGATTAGGCATCCTGGGGGCGCCCATCCGGGCCATCCATCGGGAGAACCATCGAAAAACCATGCGGGCTGCCACGACGCCACCCATCCGGCCCACCGACGGAGCAAACAGAGGGCCAATCATCCAGGCAGCCATCGGGCAAACCATCGGACCCGCCGCCCCTCCAGCCATCGGGGGCGTCATGGGGACCACCACCCCGGCCACCCATCGGGACACCCGCAGAAAAAACACCGGGGCCCCCGCGATGTCACCCATATGGCCAAACGAACGCACACGGGCGACATAACAGAGGGACAACAACACAGACAACCTCGGGGCACAGGCCGCCCGCCCACCAGGCCAGAATGCCGTCTCTGACGCCCCCACAACGCCTACCCCACGACACCGCGACATGCGCCCACTGACGTTCCTCAGACGTCGGGGACGCGCGACACCCGATGCAGACCCATCCTTCTCTTGCCCGGCTCGCTCGCCTCTCCGCCGTCAGAGGGGGCAGCGAACCATCCATGCACGTGTGTACCAAAGCTGAGACAGGCCAGAATGCTGTCTCTGACGCCCCCACGACGTCCACCCTAAGACACCGCGCCGTGCGCCCACTGACGTTCCTCAGACGTCGGGGACGCGCGACACCCGATGCGGACCCATCCTTCTTTCGCCCGGCCCGCTCGCCTCTCCGTCGTCACAGGGGGCAGCGCGCCATCCATGCACGCGTGTGCCAATGCTGAGAGCGACGAGAACGACTGCGGCAGGAAGGGGTTTTCAAGCCATGGAGCCATCACATCACGCTACCCGTCCACATCGCGTCGCGCTCCTCGGCCGACCGCGCCGCGCGGCTCGGCCGCGCGCGACAACGTCATGCAAAAATCTTCGTCCGCCGTCGCGACCTCCTGGACACTCTGCCCAAGTCGACGAGGTCACCCGCCCGCTACCTTCTCCCCTGCATGCGTCTGCCTGGTACGCTCCCGCACGCCAATAAGACCCCTCTCCTAATCGCGCTGCCAGCGCACTTCCCCCCACTGGCCGGTTGTCGAATCCTCGCCCTTCCTGGACACCCCGCGCCGTGCCCCGCCTGCGCGCGCGCCCGCGGGCCCCGCCATAATAGGCTCACTCGCCCGCGGCCCTCCGCAGCCACGCGCGGCCGCTGCCGGAACCGCTCTCCTGGGGCGCGCCTCCTACGCGGGTCAACGCACGCGCGACAGCTCGCCCATGCCCGCCTGCCACTCGCTCACATTCTTCGGGTCGAACGCGGCCCTCCACCTTCACCGCCGCCGGGCTCGCTTGCAAGACGCCCGCCAGGATGCTCTTGAAATGCTCCGCCGGGTCGCCCGCGCCAATGTCGACGCCCTTCGCGACGCGGCGGCACTCCCCGAAGTCCGGCGATCCAGGGGCAGGCGCCGCTGACCCGGACGCCGACTCCGTCGGCGCGCGCCCGCCAGGGCCCCCACGCGCGACGAACCACTTCTGAAAGGGCTTCGCGCTCCCGCCGGATATCAAGTTGGCCTTGTCCTGGGCCGCCATCTCCACCGCGATGACCGCGAACGTCGATGGTCACGTCGGTGGCATTATGCCGAACACGGAGAACTTGGCCCCGCCCTCGTCCTTCACGGCGTAGCTGCATTTCATCGCGTCATCCTCGTTGATCTCCACGCCGAACACTCGCGGGGATGTGAATCACCAAGCTCGGCTTCTTCGTGGGCTTCTCGTAGTCCATATCTTCGAAAGTCGCCCGCCGCGCCATGACCTCATCCAGGGTCATCGGGACGTCCTTCGCCGGCTCCGCTGCGCAATCGGCGAAAATGGCAGCCCGATGTGCGCGGAAGTCCACCCTGTCCACATCCTTCCCCTTCTTGCCATTGTACCGGGATCCCATGCCCAGCTGGTCCTGCATGTTCTCGAGGGTGGTGCTCTACGCGAGCTAATTCGCGGTCTTCCTACGTCAGCTCCGCGCGCTGCGGGTCCAACGCTGCGTGTTCCATGCCTGAATTTGAGCTCGCGTCGCTCGCTGAAGACGGGAACAATCCTCCTGCCCCTCACCTTGACCGACAGCACCATCCTCCTTGGACGCAATCGCAGGCCCGTGCTCCGAGCCCGCACCCAATTTACCAACGCCCTCTTCAATCGCGTCCTCGTTCCCCGACAACTCTGGCCAAGACCCATCACTGGTTGTCGTCGACGAGCACCCCGCGTCTCCGACGGCGTCGGATTCCGTTCCCAATGCCACGCGGTGCCCCGCCAACAACCATTCGGACTCCTCGCCCAAACGAAAGAAATGGCCCCCTCTGCCCGACTCGCGGCCCTCCTCCAATGCAATGACGGCTTCGCTTGCAAACTCCAAGCGCGTGCGCCAACCGCTCGAAGCAAGCGCCCCCCGCCCGCGAGAATATCCGCAGTGGGCAGCCGAAGTGCACGGCCGCGAACCCCATGTCCACAACGATCTTCCCCAAGGCAACCCCTGAAGGCTGCCTGCGCAACCCCAGGGGAGAATGATGCGCACGACCTCTGCCCGCCATCCGGGGCTGCATATGCCCCTCGCCAAAGTTCGCCACCTCTTCTGAGAACGCTGCCGCTTTCGACGCCGCCGCGCTCACCCGAGTGCTCTGCCAGACGCTCAATGCACAACGACATCTCGCCCCTGCGCGCGCCGCGCCCATTGAACTTCGCATCGAAGAAAAAAGCCCGCAGAAGGTTGTCGTAGAAAGAGCTCTGGTCGAAGAGGGCGCCGCGCCAAGTCGTCGACTCCTTCCGAAGCGCCGGCGCTGATAGTTGCAAGTCCCCAGGGCCCAGGCCGCGCCAATTCTCGGGAACGCCCGCGGAATCGCGCGCCATGAGGCCCGCGCTGACATCCGGAAGGTAGCCCAACATAACAGCCAACGGCCTGACGCTATCTCCCTGGCCCCGGTCGAAAAGCGCCGAGCCCATGCGCGCGTGCTCACCGCAATGCGGCCCGCATCAGCCTGCCGTTGTTTCCCTCGCGCGACGTCGTCGACAGCGCGCGGGCAAACGTCGACGCGCGACGCGGCCCCTCACCAACGAGCCTCACCCCCCCGCGCGCTGCCATGGCCCTCGCTGTCGCCACCCCCCCAAAAGCTCAGACTCGATGCGCGCCCGCATGGAGCATTAGAGCCCCTGAAAACAAGCGTGCGCGGCATCCTGCACGCCCGCCCGCCACGGCCATCACCCCGCCCCAGGCCCCAGGCAACTGCTCGAGCAAACGAGCGCGCGCATCGGGGCAGCGCAAAGACCCCCCGGAGGACGGGGCCCCGAAGAGGCCGTGCAAACCGCATGCACCGCCCGCCCGTCAGCGCTCCACGCCAGGCCCCCCCCTCTGTCGAGCCGGGGAGCGGCGGCGCAGAGAAAGTGCGGACATGTCTCTCGAACCACCGACATCTCCCAGTTGACGCGCCTGGCCTGGCTCATCCCCGCGCTCGGATCCGAGCGATTGAGCTGCGCGGCTGCGGAAAGCAGGGGGCGACCGGCGCGCGCCCCTCCCTGTCGCGACAAGCCTGCGCATTATTCCGCGCCCTTCCCTATGCCAACCATCACTCTAACATGCGCCCGACCCCTCGCTAGCCCGCGAGCCCGCCCTCGCCAGCCTAGACGGGCGAGCCTGCCAGACAGGCCTCGGCGCCTTGCCGGCGAAGCCGCAGAGACGCACTGGCAGGGCCTCCGCAGCCTGCCGAGGACACCTCCGCAATTTCCACGCGGAGCCGTCGCGGCTTGCCCCCGAAGCCTCCGCGGCCAGGTGGCGGGGCCTCCGCGGCCCACCGGCGAGACCTCCGCGGCCTTGCGACGAGGCCTCCGCGGCCTGCCGCCGAAGCCCCCACGGCTCCCCGGCGACGCCTACGGCTTGCCAGCGAGGCCTCCGCGGCCTGCCGGCGAAGTCACCGAGGAAAGAATCCACCCCGCTCCCTCCATGCCACTGATCACCCTCGCTTACGCCCGACCCGTTCGTAGGCCCACCCCTGCGCGGCCAGCTTGCGCGGGCCCCCTCTGCCGCGGCTGCCGTGGACCCGAACTCCACGTGCGACAGCGATTGCCCGCGCCCGCGCCCGACGCCTCACCGCCCCTAGAGCCCGCCCGCGCCAGCCCATACAAGCTGGACTGCAAGCGAGGCCTCCCGGGCCCGCCAGCACAACCCCCGCGGCTCGTCGGAGGACCCTCCGCGGCGCCGACGAAGCCTCCGCGGCCAGGCAGCGACGCCCTCGCGGATTGCCAACGGGTCTGCGCGGCATGCCGGCAACGCCTCCGCGGCCTGCCAGCAAGCCACCAGGGCGAGGCTCAATGAAATGGCCACTCCCTGGCGCGACTCCCTACACCTGAATCCATGCGAGCCGCGAGCCCCCACGACTGCCATTCCCCTGGCCTGCGCACGGCCCCGCACGATCCCTAGAGACCGCCCTGGCCGGCTTACCTGGGGCGCTCTGCCGGCGCAGCCTCCGCGGCCTGCCACCGACGCGTCCGGAGCCTGCCAGAGAGGCCTCGGACTCTGACGCCGAAACCCCCGCGGCCTGCCAGCGAGGGTTCCTGCCCTGCCGCCGAAGCCCCCCCGCGTTGCAGGCGAGACCTCCGCGGCCTGCTGGCGGCTACGAGAGCCCAAACCGCTCTTAATCCGAACCATCCCCCTACTAGCCCTCCTCAGCGAGACTACCACCGCTCCTTAGCGAGACCAAAACCGCGCTCTAATCCGAACCATCCCCTATTACGACCATCGCCCAAGCCTACAGCTGACCATGCAGGTTGCCTCTAAATTATGCAAATAATTGGAATGTAAACTAAATCGCACGCGCGTGGCAGGCCCTGGGAAGTCCCGAACGAGATGTACCCGGGCAGCCCCACAAATCCCACCAGGCCCACGACGGAATCCGATCGCAACCGACTCATACGCCCGGCACCTCGGATGACCCGAAGGCTCGCCCTCGCCCGCTTACCCAGAACGGCCCGCCAGGGAGACCTTTGCGGCTGGCGGGGAAGCCTCCACGGCGCCCCAGCGAAACCACAGCGGACCGCCGCGCGAGGCCTCCGCGACCTGCCAGCGACACGCCGTCAGCTGAATTGGATAGACCCCCCCAGGCCCACCAGCCCTAACCGTAACCCATATCATTTCTTCTGCTAGTAGTGACCCTAGAATACGGCCGACCCCGCACTAGTCCTGAAGCCCGCCCCCGCCAACCTCCACGACCTCGCCTGCCAGCGAAACCTCCGCGGCCAGCCGGCGGAGCCTCGCGGCCTGCCGGCGAAACCTCCGCGGCCTGCCAGCGGAACCTACGCGGCGGCCTCGCGGCGAAGCCTCCGTAGCCTGCCAGCGGGACCTTCGCGCATTGCAAACGAGGCCCCCGCGGCCGACCTGCAAACCTAGTGGGCCTGGAGTGGGAGGCCCCCCCCTAACGCGACCAGCCAGAGCCTAAATCTGCATCGTCCTTCACACAGCCATGAATATTACCCTCGCTTACGCCTGCGCCCTGGCAGGGCCGTTGAAAGCTGCGCCGCACTCCAAGCATGTCAGGCCGACCCATTGTGAAATATTCGCCGGCACAGAGAGACAGAGGAAAACTAAAATCCTCGGTCGAAACTTCGGAACATTGACTCATTTGCGCGAAGGTGAACACCCTGGGCCCCCCCAGAAAGGAAAAAACAACGTGAAGCCCCCGGCAAGGTCCCGCCAGACATCCAGTTTACTCTAGGTCAAGGATGCCTGAACACCTGAGCTCGCCCCCGTGGCCCCCCCGAAACGCTGGTGGAGGAGGCGCCATATAAGCGGCAGGCCGCGCAACCCCAGGACAAAAACGCTCCAAGACGGCCCAAGTTCGTCTCAAACCGGCCCAAGACGATCCAAAACTACACAAGCCACGCTGCAAAAAAAAACATACGTAGAACGAGACCCCTTCTCCTTATCGATATGCCCTCCCGTGAACCTCCACCGAATCTGGGGAGTGGTGCCAAATGGTCCTCTTTGGCTCGGGATGGTCCCAAGGACACCATGACCGAAGATGCACAATCCTACAGACTCGGCGTCGCACTCAGCACTGCTCAGGTCACTCAGACTTCCTCGCGCGAATCCGAGGACCATCACGTGCCGACGTGCGCATGGCACGTGAGAATCGGTAGCCCCCTGCCCCTGCTCGCCCTTTCCTCACGATTTGATTCTTCTTGTTAGGCGAATTGTCGGGAGCAGGGCTCGACACCCCCCAACATGCGGTCTGACCGCAGCAGACCAACGCGACCCGGTCCACAGAACCCAAAACAATGCACATAATGGTCAGACCCAGCCCCGTTTAATCCCCAACACGGAAGTGACCGCGCATGAAACACCTGAAAACTCCACCGGGCCGCCTGGGGGCCTTCGTGGACTCTTCCTACGCCCTGGTAGGCACCCGTCAAACGTTACTGGTGTTCTGTCCCATGCGTTCGGCCCGTTTCGGTGGACCTTGAGCAACGCTCGGCTATTTCGGGCACCCTGACGTGGATGGTGCGCAAGGATACGGAAAAACCGACGTCCAGATCACCGATCCGTTGATGACGGCGGCGGAACGCAATCGAAAGGACAAAGTCGCCATCGATGGGCCGCGCGGCATACCTGAGCCCAATAAGCGATGGGACGGGAAAAAATGACACCCACGAGAAGACAACAAACCGCACCTAAGGGGTCTCGTGCTATTTTCCGTCTATGATCATCCAGTCTTGCAGCTGCCTCCCCTCATCCGGCGAGGGCAAGACTGGGCGGGCGGTGAACGCGAAGCGTCTTGAATAACACTTTCTGACCATCAGCGTCGATATGTATGCGCCTCCGCTCTGGCAGGCGCACTGCCACGTCACCAAGCGAATCGCCAACGTGAGCGTCGGGGTCCAACATACAAGGCGAGCTACATTATCGGAGCCACGCGCGCTGGAGCGACAACGGTCTCGGAAAAAAAGGACTGCAGATCATGAGACTGCCCCCCCCCCCCCCCTCCGGAGGCGGATGACGGAGTGGGTGGGAATGAACGGTAGCATGAATGAAGGGGGGGGCCTCACATTTCAGATGACCCGACGACCCTCAGGGCTTACAAGGCGGCGATGGTGGACCCAACTCTGTGTTTCTCCCTCTTTCGCGCCTCTCCCTACTTCCCTTTGTCCTGATAGTTGTTTCTCTTTCTCGCGCCTCGTCATTCGATCCGCCCTCCTCCTCCTCCTCCTACTTGTCCCTTCCCTTCCTCCCCACCCATACCCTAAACTCCTCATTCTCTGCTCCCCCATCTTCCCATTGCCCTCCATGTTCTCGGCCTCCTCCTTCCTCTCATCCCGTCCTCCTCCCTCCCCTGTCTTGCGCCACTGCTCTGCTCTTGCTTCTCTTCCGCTTCCATGCTCATACTCATCCTCCTTCCTTGAAATAGAATCACTCTTTCCTCTTATCCTGATCTGCCTTCCTGTCAACATTGGCCCTGCTGTTTTTTGGAGGTGGCGTGGTCGTCGCAGGTTGCTGTCGGCGCGACTGTCCTGATAAGGGCGGGGAGACACCAAAGACCAAGGTAAGCCAACAGAAAGAGGAGGGAGAAGAAGGGGGGGAGCCAAAGACGAAGAGATGGCAGGCGGAGTCTGCTCTGTCTGATGCGACTCAAAGCCGTGCAACGGTCGAATCCAGGGTCTGGTGTGGACGGTTCTGGGGGTTCCGAGGAACCGAGTGCACGGCCCTGCGGTTCCTTAAAGAGTAGTAGACGCTTCAGTACCTGTCTTGACACCGAACGCGCTCGAGCCGAAGCCGTGGGATCCCGGGTAAAAGGGCAAGCTAGACGATCAGTTTGATCAAACAGGCGATGACGTGCAAAGATATGCAAGCGCGAGTGCAATGGCTGGACCATAGTCTGGGCGATGGCAAACGAGGGGCCGCGAGGTGGTGGCGACGATTTCGTTTCGAGGACTCCGATAAAAAAACGTGGCGGCATAAAACACGGGCGCCGCACAACAAAAAGGTGTACACCCACACGAACACGCATTTGCCTCCGACGGGCGGCTGAATCCAAACCACGAATGCGAAGCAACGGAACGCGTGTACGTCGAATTGGCTTCCTCATGAACGAATGCAGAAACCAAGGCAAGAAAATGCGCGGCACAGGAGCGCCGAAGGAGCGACAGTGACACCAACGAACCCCGGCAGAGAAGAGAGGCAGGAGGAGCGGGAACTGCACGAGGACACACACTGGTCCCGATGCGCACCCGGCCCAAGAAGACTTGCCATGTGCGCTGGCTCTGCCTACGCGTGCCCAATCACAATTTACACGGATCAAGACGAAATCAGGACAAGGATAACATCGCGTGTGGATACATCGAGAATCTCTGGTATCCGGCGGCTCTGAAAAATGTATCGGGCGCCGCGGCCTTCTCAGAGCGTTCCAGAAGTTCTGGGATGGATATATCCTCGTCCTAGCCCCATCCGACAAGAAGACTTAACCATGTGCGCTGGCTGCCCACGCGAGTCCAGCACAATTTACACTGTTGCCGAGTGAGGGGGCATCTCGCAAGTAACTCCGTCAGTGTGGGGGGCAAGTCGCTGCAGTTTGGCGAAAATGGTGGCAGTCATCACCAACGGGCAGCTCCCTCTGACCTTGCCCAGACGACGAGCCCGACTGCCAACAGACAGTCCAGGCCACGTAGGCCAGCCCTCCCCTGCGGAGGAGGAGTGGGTGGAAGGGGGCTCGGGGAGCAAGGAGGGTATCGCTGGCCGAGACATTCAATCACGACGGCTCTCGGCAACCTTGCTGGGCACAGCTCACAACGCTCGGCACCGATAGGCCGTGACGTATTGAAGATGCTCGCGCCAAGTCGAGGCTATTCTCTACTAGCTAGACCAGATCGGTGCAGGAGGAAGTCGAGGCCCGACTGTATCTGCGTCCACCTCTCTCGGGCACACGCTACCACAGATTACAGATCCGAGAGTCTGGCATACGGTCGACATATCCATGCACGGGGGAGCGCATCCCACTACAACAGAAAAGCCAACGCCGCCTCGTTTAGCGACGGAGCGCGTCGAGTTCGCATGGCAACGGGACCCGTACTCCAGTCGCCTCAATCCATGGTTTCGTTTCCCCGACTCTTGAAGACAGAACCCAGACAGAACCCATGATCTGCGAGCCCCTTGGGGTGCAAGCGGCCTTTGCCATCCCCATGGGGTGTACAAGGTAAACTCCCTCCAACTCACGAGCCGTGGAAGGTGGACGTGGTCGCACATCGAACACGCACTGTGAATGGATTCGGCATTTGAAACATGCGGCACTGAGACATGGAGCTCTATGGCGAGGAGGCCCTGAACAATCAAATTCAACCTGGAATTATGTTCCTTTCCTCTGGGCGGACGAAATCGGAAATGGCAGAGGGAGAGTTCGGGGATCAGCCGCATCTAGTTGATTGTTTGAGCGCCCCCCTACGTCGGGAGCGACCATGTATCATGGAAAGCGCCAGGCGGCGGCGCCGAAACCATCTGCATGTTGCAATTTTCGTATCCGCTCTTCCCAATCCTTTCCGTCCAACCCGATGTCCATTTGGGCCCTATCCCTCGAGGCGCCGAATTTAACCCCCCAGTGAAAAAGCACCCAGTCAAGCCACTCCGGCGTGGCAACGTTCATGGTCGTCCGCAACTGCATGAGGTACCACTCGGTCTCCTGCGCCCCCCGTGGGCAGCGAAAACGGACTACGGCGGTTGAGGAGGCGCCGGGTGGAGCAAATCCCACTTCCAGAAATAAGACCCCAAACCTCCAACGTATTGAAACAGTATCGGCCCATGATCCCGGAAAGGGAAACGCCCACATAGATATAATACCTATGTGTAGAATGTTTGAAAACGTTCTAGAAACTGAAACGTTTCATACTAGCTACTTTGGGCGACCACCAACGGCAACTCTGAGAACACCTCTGTCAATTAGAGATACAGTGCCACGGGCTCTGCTGTGCCGTTCTGTGCCGCGCTGTGCTGATTATTGCTGTGTTGACCCATGCTGTTCTCTGTTGCGTTGTGGCAAGAGGTCGTTGTTGGCATCCGTACGTTGAACGAACGTATCTGGATGCTTGGCTCGAACGGTCTGAAAGCATGCTTCGGCCTGAGCTTGCTGCAGTCGGAACGTGCGAGACTCTCAACCAGCTCGAGCGCAAGATCAGGTGTAGTTCCGAAGAGGGGCGAGGAGAGGGCGACTATACTTTTGTTTTACTAGCGCAAGAGCAATCGCCCCGTGGCTAAGAAAAACGGGGGAGAACAGAAACGGAGGAAGGGGGAGGAGAAGCAGCAGCAATAGCAGGCAGCGTAAGCGGCGCAGCCAGCGGCCGCCGCCTGTCGCCCCGGCTTTGCGGCAGCAGCCCGGCTAGGCTAGGCGGAGGGCCCCGTGCGCGGGGAGCAAAGCCGCGGGGCTCAGGGCGGCCATGGAGCCCGTCGTCGCATCCAGCAGCGCCACCGCCTCGGGAGGGGCCCGCCAGGCCGCCGCCCGCGCCCGGAGCGCGTCGGCCTGCGCCGCCTCCGGCTGGCCGGCCAGGCCGGCCGCCTCCCAAATAAGCCGCGCCGCTTCCGCAGCGGCGCCCGCGGCCGCGTCGCCGCCTGGTTTGCCGTTGGCACCGTCCGTCGCCTCACCTGCGCAGGCCTCCTCGGCGCAGCTCCCCGCCTGCCAGGTGGCCGCGCGGCTGCCCCAGCCCTCGCCTGGGTCGCTGGCGTCTTCCGACGCGTCAGCCCAAAACTGGGGGCCGTTCAGCGCCCAGCATGGCGCCTCCAGCGCGTCGCACTCCCTCTCGATGGAGTGCTCGCCCCAGTCCAGGTGCACGAGCTCGAGCGGCTCGCGCGGCCGGCGGCCTCTCAGGCCGCGTGCGCTCCCGCCCCGAGGGTCCACCGGAGGAGGACCTGCCCCTCCAGGACGTTCACCACCGTGAACCCCGACCAGCTGGCCTGGACACAGGGGGCGACTACACGCATCACGGGAAGGACCAGGGACGCGCCCGCGAATGCGCCAGGGACTCAAGGGGCGTGTCAGGGACATGCCACGGGACGAGCAAAGGGGCGCGCCAGGGGATGCGCCAGGGGACGAGCCAGGGAGCATGCCAGCAGACATGCAGGGGGACGTCCCATGGGACGCGCCAGGAGACGCGCCAGTGGACGCGCCAGTGGACGGGCCAAGGGGCATTCCAAGTGACGCGGCACGGCACGCGTAGAGGACGCGCCAGGGGAAGAGCCATGGGACGCGCCAGGGGACGTGCAAAGGGGACGTGCAAAGGGGGTCAGCGGACGCGCCACGGATGCGCCAATAGACGTGTCAGGGGGCGTGGCAGAGGACGCGCTAGGGGACGTGCCAAGGAAGGCGCCAGGAAACGCCAAGGAACGTGCTATGGGATGCGCCGCGGAACGTGTCAGGGGACGCGCTACGGGACGGGCCTGGGGACGAGCCACGGGCGATGCAGCGATGCAAGGGACATGCCAGGGGACGTGCCGCGCCACGTGCCAGCGGGCGTACCGCAGACGCGCCATGGGACGCGCCAATGGACGCGCCAAGGGGGGCGCGCCAAGGGACTTGCCAGGGGGCATGTCCGGCGACGCTGCAGACGTGCCAGGGAACGCGAGAGGAGCGTGCCAGAGAACGCGCCAAGGACAGTGCCACGGGCAGTGCCAGCGGACGAGCCAGAGGACGACCATCCCCTAAACTGTATGTGGTCCCCGCTGGATCCGCGCTCCCAGGCCGCGATCCCTTGTAAATTGCAGTGGGCCCTCTCCCAGCGCCACGATCTCTGGTAAATTGCGCTGGAACCGCACTCCAGCGCCACGATCCCTCACACTTATGCTGGGTTCGCGCTCCCAGCGCCACCCTCGTAGATTACGCTGGAACCGCGGCCTCTGGGCCATTCGTAAATTGCCCTGAGACCGCGCGCCCATGGCCAAGTTCCCTTGAAAATTAAGCTTGGCTCACGTTCCCTGGGCCGCGATTCTTCGTACATCATATTGAGTCCGCGCTCCCAGAGCCTCATGGGGGGTATGTCCTCCCCATCCTCCTCCTCCTCCTCCTCCTCCTCCTCCTCCTCCTCCTCCTCCTCCTCCTGCTCCTCCTCCTCCTCAAACTCCCCTCCTCCCCCTGCCCCTCATCCTACAGATCGAGATCGCTTCCGCAGCGGAGCGGGTGCGGCGCGGCTCCTTCGACGTGTAGGGGGAGCCCTTGTAGGTCTCCATGGACCAGTGGGAGAGCACGATCTGGACCTGAGGGGAGGAACCTGGCCTTCTGGCTCCTGACCAGCCCCAGGAGGCCACATCAGATAGCGCACGCAGAGAGCGCAGCGCCAAATAAATTCCCCCTCGTCATCATCCTCCTCCTGCTCCTCCTGCTCTTCCAAATCTGGGGAAACCAACATGCACCGATACGATACAGCTACTCCCCAGATCTATCCTGGGGTGCACTCTGGCCAGGATGTCGAGCGAATCCAGCCTTGGTGACGAGGGCATCCAAGGAGGCCCAAAAAGACGACAACTAGGAATTGATAGCGGTATCCCTGCCCTCCTCCTCCCCCTCCTCCTCCTCCTCCTCCTCCTCCTCCTCATCCTCCTCCTCCTCCTCCTCCTCCTCCTCCCCCTCCTCCCCCTCCTCCCCCTCCTCATCCTCGTCATCCTCCCCCTCCTCCTCCTCCCGGGGACGTGCAGGACGCCCGCCACGGCGTGGGAGACCATGACCCAGCCGACCGCCAGCGCCTCCCCTCGGCCCACCACGCTGCCGAAAGCGCTCTGCGCGGCGCTCAGCGACGACGGCGAGGCAGCGGCCGCCGCCGAGGCCGCCGCCGCCGCCGACGACGACGACGGCGACGACGACGGCGACGGCGACGACGGCGACAGGGAGGACGAGGAGAGGACGAGGGCCTGAACGGTGAGCGGCAGGAGGCGGAGGCAAGGGTTGGACCATGAGCGGCGACCATATTCATGTCAACGCCATCGCGGACTGGATTCCGGGGCGGAATCCCGTGGATACGCGACCGCATGCATACGTTCCGCGTGGGGCATCCACCAAAAAACAACCCGTATCTATGGGGTCGCGGCCCACGGGCCCAGCCCGCGAGGTCGAAGATATGGACATGCTGCCCGCCAACGAGAGGAGGCGAAGGAGAGGTCAAGACCTGGAGGAGAGGAGGACAGGGAGCTGTCGGCTGCGCTCGGGCCAGACTGCCCGAGGCGTTCGCGCACGAGGCTGGGTGAGTTGGCGCGCGCGCGTGGCCTCTGGAAGGATCTCTCCCTCCCCACTCCCACAACCACCGCCATGCTCCTTCCTCTCGGGCACGCGCCAACAAGGATTAGTGATCAATGGATCTGGCGGGTAGGCGCCAGATCCACGGATCGGGAAACACATCCCCTAAAACGTGAGGCCAATGCCGTCTGACTTGGCAACGGAGCGCACCGACTCTGTACGGAAACAGGGGCCGTCGCTCTCCCCCTCCCTCCCCGTCCCCTCCCCCCTCGGCCCTGCTCCATCCCCTCCCTTCCATCCCCTGTGCCCTCCCATCCCCCGAAGCCACTCCATCGAAGCCCTCGCCTCCCCCTCCCGCGAGGCAGGCCTTGCTGCTGGGCGCGGGCAGGGGAGGGCCAGAGCAGGGGAGGGAATGTGTGTTCCAGCTATCGAGTCGGTCAGTTCGTCATCGAGTTGTCGCAAACGTCGGATGCTAAAGTGCTCGTGCCCAGTCACTCCTCCTGCTCACGTCCCGAATAGCCGAATTACTCCCGCCCTCCTCCCTAGCTCGTTCTCTGCATCCTCCCCCTCTCTCCTGCCTCGTTCTCTCTCTTCCTCACCACTCGTCTCCCTTCTCCCTCCTCTTCCTCCTCCCTCCCCCATTTTCAGAAAGTCAAACGTGCTGACGTGCGTTCGGTAGCCCTCCCCGGGCCCAGGTCGGCATGGAGAGGGCCAGGGAGAGCATCCACGCGAAGAACGCGCAAATACCAACGAGCTCGGACTTCCGGTAGAGGGCCTGGGCGCGGCGGAGAAAGTAGGGAAGGGAAGAGGTGCGCCCGCGCCTCATCTGACAACGTATCCCTCCCTCCCATCCCTTCGCATGGCGTAGATGCTCTCCATCCGCGGACGCGTGTCATAGCCGACCTGCGACTCCCACAGAAAGGCCACTTCGTGTTACGCGTAATCGGAAAAGGGGAGCTGCGTGCACAGGAGGAGGTGGTGGGTCAGCAGGAGGTTGAGAGGTATGAACACGATGAAGATAAACAACAACAACAACAACAACAACAACAACAACAACAACAACAACAACAACAACAACAACAACAACAACAACAATCATTTTACCCGAACGCTCAGTGTTCTCCCCAGTGCCAGGGTTTTCATGCGACGCCAGCCAATACCCCCACTTCGTGGGGGGGCAATGCAAGCTCTACCAAACATCCACACGACTCTCGGGAACCACCCACACCCAGCTTCCCGCCCTATGACGTCAGGACACTTCACTTCGTGGCGCGCGGACGATCGTGGATACTACACTGGCGTGGAGTACACACCCGCAGAGGTTGATCACTTGTTTGGGCCCCGCATGTGCCCCGCATCGTGCATTTGTTGCGCATGACATACATAGTACAAAGACAGAGAGAGAGACAGAGGACAGCGCGCGCGGGTGGAAATTTTGAAAAGTCGTGCAGGTGTTTTTCGAGGACCTACGGTGCGATTCGTGTGATTTTATGATGCGCGGTGCTAAAATTCTTAAAAACCCAATGGTTTTTGGAGATTTCGGCGTGCGCGCGCGAAGAAAAAACGAATGTGTCCCGCATGGTATTATTTGACAGGGATGATGGCCCTGGCAGGTGCGCAACCGTTGTCGCAGAAGTTCGAAAAAGTTGCTCGCAAAAGCCCGTTTGACAGAATTGTTTAAAAAGTGTTGGTTTTCCTACGAATCCGCAAGAGCGCGCGGAAGAACATTTTGACAATTTTTTCTTAAAAAACCATTGGGTTTTTGATGTTTTTATGTTAAAATCGCTACGAAACCTAAGGTTTTGGAAGGATTTCGTATTGCGCGCACGAATGTCCACTTTACCTCATTTTTTGTAAGGGATTCTTGAAATTTGATCAGGTAAGAAGAAGAATTTTCATTTTATAGTGTTTTTGCAAGGGAAAACGCAACGTAACAAAAAACCGGATCCGGACATAATCCACTTTTCTGAAGCTTTCGCGAAAAAATGATGAAAATGTAGCTGCGGCCTAGGTTTTGGAGGGGGGTCGCGCACCAGGGGTCCCAACAATAATTATTCTTTAGAAGTAATAATGTTCAACAACAACAACAACAACAACAACAATCATTTTACCCGAACGCTCAGTGTTCTCACCAGTGCCAGGGTTTTCATGCGACGCGAGACAATACCCCCACTTCGTGGGGGGGCAGTTCAAGCTCTACCAAATATCCAAACGACTCTTCGCGACCACCCAAACCCAGCTTCCCGCCCTATGACGTTGGGACACTTCACTTCGTGGCGTGCGGACGACCGTGGCTACTACACTGGCGTGGGGTACACACCCACAGAACTTGGTCACTTATTCGGGGCGCGCGTGTGCCCAGCATCCTGCAATTGTGACATACAATACATGACACAGACAGACAGAGAGAGAGACAGAGAGCAGACAGAGAGAGAGACAGAGAGAGCGGAGTTGGTCACATTTTTGGGGCAAGTTCCTGAGATCGTCGTGTTTTTTGTTGGTCTTGCGCGCGCGAATGTCCACTTTATTTTTTTTTTTTGCAAGGGAGTATTGAAATTTGATTATGTTAGAACAAGAAAAAATAGCTCGCGCGAGCTCATGTAACATAAATGTTGAAAAACCATTGGTTTTGTGGGAGTCGGACAGCGCGCGCGGGATGAAATTTGGACATTTTTTTTTGAAAAACCATTGGGTTTTTGATGTTTTTATGTTGAAATCGTTACGAAACCTAAGGTTCTGGAAGGATTTCGTCTTGCGCGCGCGAATGTCCACTTTACCTTATTTTTTGCAAGGGATTATTGAAATTTGATTATGTTAGAACAAGAAAAAGTAGCTCGCGCGAGCTCATGTAACATAAATGTTGAAAAACCATTGGTTTTGTGGGATTCGGACAGCGCGCGCGGAAGGACATTTTGACAATTTTTTCTTAAAAAACCATTGGGTTTTTGATGTTTTTATGTTAAAATCGTTACGAAACCTAAGGTTTTGGAAGGATTTCGTCTTGCGCGCACGAATGTCCACTTTACCTTATTTTTTGCAAGGGATTCTTGCAATTTGATCAAGTAAGAACAAGAATTTTCATTTTATAGTGTTTTTTGCAAGGGAAAACGGAGTACAACAAAACAACCGGATCCGGTAATAATTCACTTTTCTGAAGCTTTCGCTAAAAAATGATGAAAATGTAGCTGCGGCCTAGGTTTTGGAGGGGGGTCGCGCACCAGGGGTCCCAACAATAATTATTCTTTAGAAGTAATAATGTTCAACAACAACATCAACCACAACCACAACCACAACCACAACCACAACCACAACAACAACAACAACAATCATTTTACCCGAACGCTCAGTGTTCTCCCCAGTGCCAGGGTTTTCATGCGACGCCAGCCAATACCCCCACTTCGTGGGGGGGCAATGCAAGCTCTACCAAACATCCACACGACTCTAGGGAACCACCCACACCCAGCTTCCCGCCCTATGACGTCAGGACACTTCACTTCGTGGCGCGCGGACGATCGTGGATACTACACTGGCGTGGAGTACACACCCGCAGAGGTTGATCACTTGTTTGGGCCCCGCATGTGCCCCGCATCGTGCATTCGTTGCGCATGACATAGAGAGAGCAAGACAGAGAGAGAGAGAGAGCAAGACAGAGAGACAGAGAGAGAGAGAGAGAGCAAGACAGAGAGCCAGAGGAGAGAGAGATAGAAAGAGATTCGTCACATGTGTGAGGCAACCTGAGAAGATGTGGTACACGGTACACGTGAGATGGTACGCACTGCCAAGATAGTTGGTCACATTTTTGGGGCAATTTCCTGGGAAGGCGATGAAGCAGAAAGCGAGATAGATGTGTTCATATGATAGATATGAAGCAGAGAAAGAGCGAGAGACATAGAGAAGGAGAGAGAGGAGTCGGTCACATCTTTAGGGCAACTTCCTGAGGGATGTGGGAGGACACAAGAGAGAAGGTATCGTTGTCCCGATGGTTGTCTCGATGGTTGCCCCGATGGTTGTCCTGATGGTTATGGTTGTCCCGATCGTTTTCCCGATGCGCGAAGAAAAAACGAATGTGTCCCGCATGGTATTATTTGACAGGGATGATGGCCCTGGCAGGTGCGCAACCGTTGTCGCAGAAGTTTGAAAAAGTTGCTCGCAAAAGCCCGTTTGACAAAATTGTTTAAAAAGTGATGGTTTTCCTACGAATCCGCAAGAGCGCGCGGGATGAGATTTTGACAATTTTTTATTTAAAAAACCATTGGGTTTTTGATGTTTTTATGTTGAAATCGTTCCGAAACCTAAGGTTTTGGAAGGATTTCGTCTTGCACGCGCGAATGTCCACTTTAGCTTATTTTTTGCAAGGGATTCTTGAAATTGGATTACATTTGAACAAGAAATTTCATTTTATAGTGTTTTTTGCAAGGGAAAGCGGGGGGGAACAAAACAACCGGATCCGGTACTAATCCACTTTTCTGAAGCTTTCGCGAAAAAATAATGAAAATGTAGCTGCGGCCTAGGTTTTGGAGGGGGGTCGTGTACCAGGGGTCCCAACAATAATTATTCTTTAGAAGTAATACAACAACAACAACAACAACAACAACGACGACAACAACAACAATGACTAAAACAAACGGATCGGGAGGGAACTTAGGACCCAGGGAAGGCAGTAGAGGAGATTTGAAGGGGACGGCGTAGATGAGGATTCAGAACAATTACCCGCGCTGGGGCGAGACAAACAGCCGCAACAGGAACTGGAGTGGAAGGATCGGGAGGAGTAGGAGAAACAGGGGAAGACGGAGGAGGTGAAATGAGGGGGGGCACAATGAAGCAAGACTCAGATCCAGAAAAGTGGCCCGCGCGCCATTCTGAACGACGGAAGCACAGCGCCGATCCTAAACTGAGGCCGCGCTGCAGCGGGAGCACCATTTTGAAACACCAAAAACAATAGGAGTGTAAAACACAAACCAAATCAATGCTTGAAACCCTGCGTAAAAAAACACGCGGAGGGGACGGGATGCTTCCAGGCAACTTCAGGGGATGAGGGAGAGTAGTATTCATAGTGTCGAAATGTGGAGGAGCAGAGTGACAGGAATGGAGGAAAGGAAGATGAGGATAAGGGAAAAGGGAAGGGAAGGAGCAGAAGGGAAGGAAACGAAATGGAGGATCATAAAAGAAGACTGTAGACACGTACGGCTTGGATTGGAACAACTATCAGACGCCCCGTGGCGAATCTAAACGTGTATACGATTTGTATCATGTCAGATACCCGACATAATCATAGGCAAGTAAAGGCATCACTGCTGCAAGCAAGACGCGACTATGGTTTGTGCGTACACGTGCAGGGGATTTCTAACACGCGATGCACGATGTTTCACAGCCGCACAAAAATCATACATACTGTTTCACACATTCTGGTGTGTATGCTGACGGCCGCTTGGATCTCAACTGATCCTGACCTCAACTTTCCGCCAAAACGGCACGGGATGACAACCCAGAAATGGATCCGGCTATCATCCGTAGTGGGCGCCAGCTCGAGCCGCCCGCTAAGAATGCTGTGTCTGGTACCTCGCATGTACATGGACAGGCCGTCCCTGCCAACATATTTGCTTAGAGCGTCTGCAAGATTATCGTGGGCCTCTACCTCTATTACTTCGATGTATCCTCGTCGTACGGTCTCTTGTAAAAAATGTATGAGAAACCTCCATGTGCTCGACTTGTCCTTGCCCTAACCAACGCGCAATAACCATAGCCGCGATGACATCGCTCTATAGCGCGATGCTTGACTCAATTCCAAAATATGTGAGAATTGCTTGTGGTCCTAGGCCTACTGGTTCACCCTCTACCATTACAGAAGACTCCGCTTCCCCAAGTGATAGCGCGACTACACATTGAATGAGACTGAATGAGACTCCACGGTTTCATCACTTGCAGTCCCCAGGAGCTGCCCTTTCATTCGATTAGTTACACGTCCACTTGCATCCGGCATAGTCCATTTCAGACCACACCGTAAACTCCTGAGGGCGCCCCTTGGTGCACGAAACTCACACCCTCCCTCACTGCTCCTGCTTCATTCCTCCCGGGGTCTAGACGCACCATCTTTCCGAGCTGCGTCCAGTCGTGGCGACCAGGGGGCCTCCCGAAGTCCAACTGCCATTGTCAACTGGCCCGCTTCTGACTCACTGCCCTTCCCTCAGTACTCTCGCCCCTGGCCGGGGCCCAGACCCTGTCATGCAGCGTGATCAAGTAGACGAGGCCCTGCACGTACAGGTTCCACCGCCCCAACGCCATCAGGGGGTAGAAATCCGCCGAGCCCCCGCTTGGCGGGCACACGCTGACATGGACTAGGGATCCGTGACTCTGGAGCGTGGGCGCCAGATCCACGGATCGGGGAGGGTACCCTGCCGCCGCTGCCGCCTGATTGGGCTACGGAGCGCGCCGACTCTGCACGGAAACGGAGACCGTCACCTAACAGATGCGTCCAAATCCATGTTTGCACCTCCTCGAGCTTGCCCGCCAGGGCCGGTACGGGGCGCGAGGCGCTCCGCCGCGTCCCCTGCCCACTCTCCTCCCCCCCCCCCGGGCAGACGCGCTCACGTCCCGGGAAAAATCACAAAGGGGGGGGGACGGGGGGGGGGCTTGGCCGTGTCCGGCCCCCTGGGGCCCTCGACGGGCCCCCAGACCGCGAAACGCGACTCGGATGAAAAGCTGGCTCGGGGAGGAAGGTCTTGGGATCTATGGGCACCACGCATTCAAACATTCAAAACATCGCATGGCGGGGCCCCCGCCGTGGGTGTTCAAAAAAGCACCCCTGGGAGGGCGGGGGGAAGGGGGGTCGAATGGATGGGGCGGCGGGGGCGAGGGAGGGGGTAGGAGCGAACTCTTCGTTGTTCCTTTTCCTCACCCCCGTCTTCCCCCTCCCTAAACCCATTCAACATTCCCCAATGCTCCTATTCTTCTTCTTCTTCCTCCTCCTCCTCCTCCTCCTCCCCCCCCCCCCCCCTCCCCTCCCCTCCTCTCCCCTCCTCCCTCCCCCCCCCCTCCCTCCTCCTCCTCCTCCTCCTCCTCCTCCTCCTCCTCCTCCTCCTCCTCCTCCTCCTCCTCCTCCTCCTCCTCCTCCTCCTCCTCCTCCCCCCACCCCCCATCCGAGGGGAATGGGGCGTCCCTGTCGATCCCCCCACACTATGAGGTCGGCGGGATGGTGCAAACCTCAAGGCTAAATGTGCTGGTTAGACACCAGGAATCGGGCGATCCGATCCATGCCGACAACCTTTTTGTGATACGTGTCCTTGGAGCGCATGTATTATCGGGATCAGTGGCACGGGGAGAAATGAGGAGTGCAGGATCAATCAGCATCGAATCGGAAAGTCGGATCGAATCGGCGTGTCGTCGGATCGGGTCGAATCGGCACGGAATCGGAATCGGATCGGATCGGCCAGCATCGATATCGAATCGGATCGATCGGATCGAACTGGGCCCTGGAATGTGACAAGAAGAGGGGCAGAGACGGGAGGGCAGAATACGCTTCGAACGAGAGCTGGGCAGCATAGAAACAACAACAGAAAGCAGGCGCGATCAGCGCCACGAGCATAACAGCATTCTGGTTCGGCGCGGCCTGTGCTCGTCCACCTCGCTCTCTTCCTCCTCGTCATGGTGCTCGCCCTCCACCTCGCAGTCCTCCTGCCCCACCCCCCTCGCTGCCCTCCTCGTCCTCAACGCTGTCCTCGTCATCCGCCCAGCGAGCCCGGTAGACAAGAAAGGCGCCTCCCTCTCTCACCTGGCCAGGGCAGCTGCAGGCCGAAGAGAAGGACGCACGCTCACAAAGCAGAAAGAACGAGCTGAGAACGGCCACGGAAATCAACAAGGGCTGCCGCTGTGCGGCACAGGACCGCAACACAAAGGCCTCGGCGCTGTGCAGCTGCGCAGGGCAATGCGCGCTGTGCGGGGCACTAGGCAGTAGAGGGCCCGTCACAGCAAGAGAAGCGGGGCGAGATGGAGGATGGAGCGCAAAGGTCGAAGGCACTGCAATCCCAGAAAGGCTTCTCGAAAATCTTGCTCGTGATTGCCAACATCGGCATGTGCTGGATGTTCGGATCGTGCTCGACGGCGTTACACCTTGGAATCACAACGACGACAAATCACCGAACCTGATCGGATAAGAACGGGAAGCGCCGCTGTAGTCAAATGGGCGTATTGGGCGAAGAAGAAAAGGAGAGCGAGGACAACGAGGAGTCGATGACGAAGACGGCGTGGCGAACGTGAGGATAGCGAGGAGGAGCATGAGGACAACGAGGAGGAAGAGAAGCACAAGGACGAGGACGAAGAGAACGAGGGCGAGTACGAGGAGGAATGCGGAGGGATATGATGACGACGACGACGACGACGACGACGACGACGACGGCAGAGGACAGTACGAGGCAATTAGAAAAAGACGTTGCTCCTGGCGCCGCGCGGGGTTCTCTTGGGGCCTGTTGGGGGCTTCTTGGGGGCCCCTTGGGTCCTCTTATGGGCTTCTGGGGTCTTCTTGGGCTGTCTGGGCGCGTCGTGGGGTTCTGTGGGAGCTTTCTTAGGCCGTCTCGGCGCTGGGGGCCTCCTGGGGCGCTCCCGGGAGTCTCTTGGGGCCTTCTTGGCCCTTCTCGGACCGTCTTGGGTTTCTTGTGAGCTGTCTGGGTGGCTCCGAGAGCGCTCGTGGGGCTCCTTTGGGGTCTTCTTGGGGCGCTCTTAGGCGCTCCTGGGGCTCTCCAGGGCGTCTTTTGGGCCTCCCTTGGGCCGTTGGGAAGCCCTCCAAGAGCGATTCGAACACGACGTCGATGCGGAGTCCGCTCTTGGGTCGATGTTTTGAGGATGTCTCGAGAGGAACGGCAATGTTTCAAAAATCTGTCGAGGTAGTCTGCCGTCCTGTGCATATGACGGACCTCGTGAGCTGTGAATGGTTCTTTGGGGCCCACGTGGGGGCCTGATTGGGGCTCGTGGGGAGCATTTTGGGAGCCTCTTGGAGGCTTCTGTGACCCTCTTGGACTGTCCAGGCGTCTCTCGAGGGTCTGTGGGGGCTCTCTTGGGCTGTCTTGGCGTTATCTTGGACCGTCTTGGGGCTCTCTTGGCCAGTCCTGGGGCCTCTTCGCGCGCTCGGGGGGGCCTCTGGGCGCCTCTTGGGGGCCTCTGGGCGCCTCTTGGGGGCCTCTTGGGGGTCTCTTGGGCCGTTTTGGGGGTCCCCTGGGGTGCCTTTGGGGGCTCTCTTGGGCCGCTTGAGGCCCTCCGGGAGCGACTCCAAGATAATGCTGGTTCGGAGCCCCCTCCGGAGCCGATGTTTCGAGGATGTCTCGAGCGAATCGGCCATTTTCCCGGAACCTGATCGGACAAGAACGGGAAGCGCCGCTGTAGTCAAATGGACGTATTGGGCGAAGAAGAAAAGGAAGGCGAGGACAACGAGGAGTCGGTGACGAGGACGACGTGGCGAACGTGAGGATAGCGAGGAGGAGCATGAGGACAACGAGGAGGAAGAGCAGCACAAGGACGAGGACGAAGAGAACGAGGGCGAGTACGAGGAGGAATGCGGAGGGCGATGATGACGACGACGACGACGACGACAGAGGACAGTACGAGGCAATTGGAAAAAAAAGACGTTGCTCCTGGCGCCGCGCGGGGTTCTCTTGGGGCCTGTTGGGGGCTTCTTGGGGGCCCCTTGGGTCCTCTAATGGGCTTCTGGGGTCTTCTTGGGCTGTCTGGGCGCGTCGTGGGGTTCTGTGGGAGCTTTCTTAGGCAGTCTCGGCGCTGGGGGCCTCCTGGGTCGCTCCCAGGAGTCTCTTGGGGCCTTCTTGGCCCTGCTTGGGCCGTCTTGGGGTTCTTGTGAGCTGTCTGGGTGGCTCCGAGAGCGCTCGTGGGGCTCCTTGGGGTCTTCTTGGGGCGCTCTTGGGCGTTCCTGGGGCTCTCCAGGGCGTCTTTGGGGTCTCCCTTGGGCCGTTGGAAAACACTCCAAGAGCGATCGAACCCGACGTCGACGCGGAGTCCGCTCTTGGGCCGATGTTTGAAGGATGTCTCGAGAGAAACGGCCATGTTTCAAAAATCTGTGACCCTCTTGGACTGTCCAGGCGTCTCTCGGGGGTCTGTGGGGGTCTCTTGGGCTGTCTTGGCGTTATCCGCCGACCCCTTGTGGGTCCCTAGGCGTGTGAGATAGTTCCCCCCCCTACAGTCCCCCCCCAGGGACCCCAAACTGGCGATTTGACCCCCCCCCCATGGCCCCGCCCGAGCGACTCACGGAGCTTCTTTGGGCTCAAAAGTCTCTCAAGGCGGCCCAAGAAGGCCCCAAGACTCCTCCAAGACGGCCCACGAGGGCCCCGAGACGCCAAACGAACGCTCCAAGGCGCCCAAGATGGCCCCAAGACGGGCCAAGAGGCCTCCAAGACGGCCCATGAGGCCTCCAAGAGCAGTTCTCAGAAGGGCCGAAGAGCCGAAAATCTTCAAATTCCTATGGAAAACGTACATTTTGATCATATACGGCTTCTCGGCCTTCACGGCGTTGAACACGGTCCAAGAGCACCCCAAGACCGCCCCAAGACGGCCCAAGAGGCCCCCAACACGCGCCCAAGTCCGCCCAAGAGGGCGCCAAGACAGCCCAAGAGGCCCCCAGGACGGCCCAAGAGAGCCCCAAGACGGCCCCAAGAGGGGCCCAAGAGAGGGAGCCCGAACTGACATCCCGAGCCTTCCGCCCCGAGACGGCCCTAAAAGGCCCCGAGAGGCCCCAAGAGGCCCCCAAGACGCCCCCAAGAGGCCCCAAGAGGCCCCCCAAGAGGCCCCAGAACGGCCCCAAAACGGCCCCCAAGAGGCTTCGAAACTGCCTCCAAGAGTCCCGCGAGAAGCACCACCAGAGATCCCAGCGATCATCGCACAAGCGGGATTCGCGCTCCCGAGGCGAAGAATTCCAAAACCATGACCCAGAACATTTCCTCCGCGTCCCCCTCCTCCTCCCCCTCACCCGCCTTGTCCACGTCGGCCCCCCAGTGGCGTCAAAACTGCTTTCCAGAGGCCCCCGAAAGGAGTGCCGCGAAATTCCGACACACATACAAGAACCTCTCACCCAAAGACCATAACCCAGAGCCTCCTCTCAGTGTCCCCCTCATCCTCCTCCTCAACCACCCTCTCCTCGTCCCCCTCCTCCTCGCCCCCTTCCTCTTGTTCATGGCCCGTCACCTCGACACGTTCGATGATTCTCCCCTGTGTCCTCCGCCTCACCCCCCATTCTCCTGTCCTCGTTCTCCTTTTTCCTCAGCGCGCGCGCCCGATTCGGCATCATTTGCAGGTCTTGCACTTCAGAGTGCCTTTTTTTGCGTCGCGCGGGACATTGTGAGGGTCGGGGAACGCCGACTTCGGTAGTCTTCTCTTGCACGCGCCGCTGCACTGATACGCCTGGCAACTGCGGGCTGTGAACCCGAGTGCCGCGCAGCTTCCGCACACCACCTTTTTTTGATTCGACCATCGATGATGTTCTTTTTGGCTCTGCCTCAAATGTTTCGTGTCTGAGAACGCTCCTCCGCACGCCGCGCACGTCAGCGGCTTCGCTTCCGCCTCGGCTCTCCGTTTCCTATTATTGGACTCAAGCGTCGTCCTCTGACGTTCTTCCGCGCATTTCCGACAAGACGGCACCAAGAGGGGCCCAAGAGGGCAACCAAAAATTCAAAAATCTAGCTTCCCGCCCCCACGAGCCCCAGGGGGCCCCAAGAGTGCCCCAAGAGGCCGCCAGAGGCCCCCAAGAGGCCGCCAAGACGCCCCAAGGAGCCCCCAAGAGGCCCCCAGGAGGCCTCCAAAAGACCACCAGACGCTTCCGCATTGCGAGCCGTCAAGCCAACTGCAATGCACTCCGCGCATGCAGCCTTGCTCTTCCTCGCGACGTGCTCACAATCTTGCTCGGCGCTGTGCTACGCGACGTGCTGCTGCTACGCGAACTGTTTCGTGCGCGCTGCGAACGTCAACAGCCTCTTCACCCGTTTCGACTCATCTGCCACATCTTTCGCGGTGATGCTTCGCTGATCACAGCTTCCGCACGCTACTCTTGCTCCTTTCGTCTTCCGGTGCTCCTCCACTTGGTTGAGGGGCGAGAGGCCGACCTCCCAGAAGGACACCCCGCACCCGGGTGCACAGCACGCAAAGCGCTCGCAAAACACGCCCCAGACCACCGGCATCACGCAAACATGTGAACCCCCTACGTATCTGCCACCACCCGCGCGCGACACCGCACCCTCACACAAGACGCCGCTGGCCAGAAACTCCTGGCCTCGCAACAGTCACAGAAGGGGTCGGCGGATGTGGCGTAAGCCTGTAGAATCTTGGACTGTCGTGGGGCTCTGGGGGCCTGATTGGGGCTCGTGGGGAGCATTTTGGGAGCCTCTTGGAGGCTTCTGTGACCCTCTTGGACTGTCCAGGCGTCTCTCGAGGGTCTGTGGGCGCTCTCTTGGGCTGTCTTGGCGTTATCTTGGACCGTCTTGGGGCTCTCTTGGCCAGTCCTGGGGCCTCTTCGAGCTCGGGGGGGCCTCTGGGCGCCTCTTGGGGGCCTCTGGGCGCCTCTTGGGGGCCTCTTGGGGGTCTCTTGGGCAGTTTTGGAGGTCCCCTGGGGGGCCTTTGGGGGCTCTCTTGGGCCGTTTTGAGGCCCTCCGGGAGCGACTCCAAGATAATGCTGGTTCGGAGCCCCCTCCGGAGCCGATGCTTCGAGGATGTCTCAAGCGAAACGGCCATTTTCCCAGAACCTGATCGGACAAGAACGGGAAGCGCCGCTGTAGTCAAATGGGCGTGTATTGGGCGAAGAAGAAAAGGAAGGCGAGGACAACGAGGAGTCGATGACGAGGACGACGTGGCGAACGTGAGGATAGCGAGGAGGAGCATGAGGACAACGAGGAGGAAGAGAAGCACAAGGACGAGGACGAAGGGAACGAGGGCGAGTACGAGGAGGAATGCGGAGGGCGATGATGACGACGACGACGACGACGACGACGACAGAGGACAGTACGAGGCAATTGGAAAAAAAAGACGTTGCTCCTGGCGCCGCGCGGGGTTCTCTTGGGGCCTGTTGGGGGCTTCTTGGGGGCCCCTTGGGTCCTCTAATGGGCTTCTGGGGTCTTCTTGGGCTGTCTGGGCGCGTCGTGGGGTTCTGTGGGAGCTTTCTTAGGCAGTCTCGGCGCTGGGGGCCTCCTGGGTCGCTCCCAGGAGTCTCTTGGGGCCTTCTTGGCCCTGCTTGGGCCGTCTTGGGGTTCTTGTGAGCTGTCTGGGTGGCTCCGAGAGCGCTCGTGGGGCTCCTTGGGGTCTTCTTGGGGCGCTCTTGGGCGTTCCTGGGGCTCTCCAGGGCGTCTTTGGGGTCTCCCTTGGGCCGTTGGAAAACACTCCAAGAGCGATCGAACCCGACGTCGACGCGGAGTCCCCTCTTGGGCCGATGTTTGAAGGATGTCTCGAGAGAAACGGCCATGTTTCAAAAATCTGTGACCCTCTTGGACTGTCCAGGCGTCTCTCGGGGGTCTGTGGGGGTCTCTTGGGCTGTCTTGGCGTTATCCGCCGACCCCTTGTGGGTCCCTAGGCGTGTGAGATAGTTCCCCCCCCTACAGTCCCCCCCCAGGGACCCCAAACTGGCGATTTGACCCCCCCCCCATGGCCCCGCCCGAGCGACTCACGGAGCTTCTTTGGGCTCAAAAGTCTCTCAAGGCGGCCCAAGAAGGCCCCAAGACTCCTCCAAGACGGCCCACGAGGGCCCCGAGACGCCAAACGAACGCTCCAAGGCGCCCAAGATGGCCCCAACACGGGCCAAGAGGCCTCCAAGACGGCTGTCTGGGCGCGTCTGGGCTGTCTGGGCGCGTCGTGGGGTTCTGTGGGAGCTTTTTTAGGCAGTCTCGGCGCCGGGGGCCTCCTGGGGCGCTCCCAGGAGTCTCTTGGGGCCTTCTTGGCCCTTCTCGGGCCGTCTTGTGGTTCTTGTGAGCTGTCTGGGTGGCTCCCAGAGCGCTCTTGGGAGTCTCTTGGGGTCTTCTTGGGGCGCTCTGGGGCTCTCCGGGGCGTCTTTTGGGCTTCTCTTGGGCCGTCGGAAAACACTCCAAGAGCGATTCGAACACGACGTCGATGCGGAGTCCCCCTCTTGGGTCGATGGAGGATGTCTCGAGAGACACGGCAATGTTTCAAAAATCTGTCGAGGTAGTCTGCCGTCCTGTGCATATGACGGACCTCGTGAGCTGTGAATGGTTCTTTGGGGCCCACGTGGGGGCCTGATTGGGGCTCGTGGGGAGCATTTTGGGAGCCTCTTGGAGGCTTCTGTGACCCTCTTGGACTGTCCAGGCGTCTCTCGAGGGTCTGTGGGGGTCTCTTGGGCTGTCTTGGCGTTATCTTGGACTGTCGTGGGGCTCTCTTGGCCAGTCCTGGGGCCTCTTCGCGCGCTCGGGGGGGCCTCTGGGCGCCTCTTGGGGGCCTCTGGGCGCCTCTTGGGGGCCTCTTGGGGGTCTCTTGGGCTGTTGGGGGTCCCCTGGGGGGCCTCTGGGGGCTTTCTTGGGCCATTTTCCCGTCATCCGCCAGCGGCCTTCCAAGTGCAATCTGTACCCCTTAGTTAGAAAAAATTAAGCCCCAGAACCAACGGTGCACGCCGGAGGGGCTTCCCGTCATCCGCCACCGTGCCCCTTAGCACGTTGTGCGTGTGAACATGCCACGTGCTGCTTAGTGGGATCGCCTCAGAAACATGCTCCCTTGCATGCGCTGTGTCCTTCTGAGGCTCCCCGAGCGCCCCGACGCCTCCCCAGGGATCTCCAGGGCGATCCAAGGCTTCCAAGACGGCCCAGGAAGGCCACCAAGATGGACGAGCATTGCCTCGAGAGACCTCAAAGCCCCACAAAGACACCAGGAAGCGCCACGAGGGTCCCCAAAGGCTTCCATCGGCGGCGAGCGAGGGGGGGAATGGGAAGGAGAAGGAATTCTCCAAAGACGGCGGGACGTCTCAGAAGCAATCGCGCCTTCTGAGCAGTGTTGCCCCACATACAGAACATGTTGTTGGTTTGTCTCTGGACACCCCGCGCAAGAACAGGAACACCCCCTCCCGTCTCACTCACGCACTCACACACTCACATCATCATCACCATCACCGCATCACCATCACTTACACACTGGCACACACTCTCATTCTCCAACTCACCCACCTCGCTCACAACTACTACCCATCACGCATCATCATCATCCGCATCAGTATCATCATCATCATCATCATCATCATCATCATCATCATCATCATCATCATCATCATCATCATCATAATCATCATCATCATCATCATCATCATCATTATCATCAGCATCAGCATCAGCATCACCATCAGCATCAGCATCATCATCATCATCGTCATCAGCATCATCCTCATCATCATCGTCATCATCATCATCAGTATCATCGGCATGATCAGCATCAGCATCATCATCAACATTTTCATGATAATCATCACCATAATCATTACCACGATCATCGCCGCGTCATCATCACTTACACAATCGCACGAACTCTCATTCCCAAACTCCCCAACTCACTCACAACTACTACTCGCAACGCAACGCCATCATCATGATATGATCATCAGCATTATCACAACACAATCGTCGACATCGACACTAGCACACGGACCTACTCACTTACTCACACACCCATTTTGACGAAGCATCTGGCGGGAGCCTCTGCTGTGAAATACAATCGTCATCATCGCCATGATCACACACACTTACCCACACACTCACACACTCATCTTGACGAAATCTCAGGCGGGAACCTTGGCTGTGGGTGAACACCGTCACCATCACCATTGTCATCATCGTCCACACCCACACATGAGGAAGTATCAGGCGGGAGCCTCGTCTGTGAGTGAATTGCGGGGAAGTCTCAGGCGGGAGCCCCCCTCCCTATGGGGCCCGCCGCTCATGTTTGTAATCCGAGCGGGTCATCGGAACGATGTAACTGTCGTCACATTTGGGCCCGCGAGGCCTGAACCAGGAGGATGTATCAGGCGGGAGCCTCGTCTGTGAGTGAATTGCGAGGAAGTCTCTGGCGGGAGCCCCCTTCTTCTGGGGCCCGCCGCCCATGTCTTTAATCCGAGCGAGTCATCGGAACGCTGTTTCTGTCGCCACGGTTGGGCCCCTGAGGCCTGAATGTGGAGGAAATATCCGGCGGGAGCCTCGTTTGTGAATGAATTGCGGGGAAGTCTCAGGCGGGAGCCCCCTCCGTATGGGGCCCGACGTGCATGTTGTTTGAACCCGAGCGGGTCATCGGAACTCTCTTACTGTCGCCACTGTTGAGCCCATGAGGCCTCAACATGGGGGAGGTATCAGGCGGGAGCCTCGTCTGAGTGAATTGCGAGGAAGTCGCAGGTGGGAACCCCTTCCCTATGGAGCCCGTCGCTCATGTTTTAAATCCGAGCGGGTCATCGGGACCATGTAACTGTCGTCGCAGCTGGGCCCCTGAGGCCTGAATGGTGAGGACGTACCAGGCGGGAGCCTCGTTTTTGAGTGAACTGCGAGGAAGTCTCAAGCGGAGCCCCCTCCCCATGGGGCCCGCCGCCCATGTTATTCAACCTATCGGGCCATCGGAATCTTGTAACTGTCGTCACTCTTGGGCACCTGATGCCTGAATAAGGAGGAAGTTTCAGGCGGGAGCCTCGTCTGTGAGTGAATTGCGAGGAAGTCCCAGGCGGGAGCCCCCTCCGCATGGGGCCTGCGGCTGATGTGTTGAAGCCACGCGGGCCCCATAAGGAGGGGGCTCCCTGGGGCCTGAATGTGGAGGAGGTATCAGGCGGGAAGGCCACCAAGATTGACGAGCATTACCTCGAGAAACCTCAAAAGCACGACAAAGACACCAGGCAGCGCCACGAGGGTCCCCAAAAGGCTTCCTTCGGCGGCGAGCGAAGGGGGGGAATGGTAATGAAAAGGCCTTCTCAGAAGGCGGCGGGACTTCTCAGAAGCCATCGCGCATTCTGAAAGTTGTGCCCCGCATCCAAGGTGGGGTTATTTTGTTGGTGCTGGGCACCTCGCGCAGGAGCAGGAACGCCCCCATCCCTTCTCACTTTCACACCCGCACATTCACGGCATCAGCATCCTCAGCACCGCGTCGTCATCACTCACACACTCGCGCACACTCTCATTCCCCAACTCACCCACCCATTAACAATTATTATTCGCCACGCATTATCAGCATCATCCGCATCATGCTCACGATCATGCTCATAATCATCATCAGCATCAACATCGGTATCCTCATCATCTTTATCACAACACCGTCGTCGACATCAACAATAGCATACGCACCTACTCACACACTCACACACACACCCATTTTGACGAAGCATCTGGCGGGAGCATCGGCTGTGAGACACCATCGTCAACATCGCCATGCTCACACACACAGACGCACACACACACTTACTCACACACTCACACACTCATCTTGACCAAGTCTCAGGCGGGAGCCTCGGCTGTGAGTGAACACCATCACCATCACAACTGTCATCATCGTCCACACCCAAACGTGGGAAAGTATCGGGCGGGAGCGTCGTCTGTGAGTGAATTGCGGGGAAGTCTCAAACTGGAGCCCCCCTCCCTATGGAGCCCGCCGCTCACATGTTTAATCCGGGCGGGTCATCGGAACCTTGTAACTGTCGTCACACTCGGGCCCGCGAAGCCTGAATCAGGAGGAACTTTCAAGCGGGAGCCTCGTCTGTGAGCGATCCGCAAGGACGTTTCAAGCGGGACCCTTATCCTTATGGGGCCCGCCGCTCACGATGTTAATCCAAGCTGGCCACTGGGATCGTGAAACTGTCGTCACTTTTGGGCCCATGAGGCCTGGATATGGAAGATGTATCAGGCTGGGGCCTCGTCTGCGAGCGAATTGCGAGGAAGTCTCTGGCGGGATACTTTTCCTTATGGGGCCCGCCGCCCATGTCTTTAATCCGGTCGGGTCATCGGAACGCTGGTACGGTCGCCACGGTTGGGCCCGTGAGGTCTGAATAAGGAAGGAAGTATCGGGCGGGAGCCTCGCCTGTGATTGGATCGCGAGAAAGTCTCAGGCGGGAGCCCCCTCCGTATGGGAACCGACGTTAACGTTTGTTAAACCGGGTGGGACATCTGGGTCCTGTACCTGTCGTCACGTCTGGGCCCCCGGCGCATGGATATGGAGGGGACATCTGGCGGGAGCCTCGTTTGTGAGTGGACCGCGAGGAAGTCTAAGGCGGGGCCCCCTTCCTTGTAGGCCCGCTGCTCACGTTTGTAATCCGAACGGGTCATCGAAATCATGTAATTGTCGTCACTTTCGGGCTCCTGAGGCTTGAATCAAAAGGAAGTATCAGGCAGGAGCCTCGCCTGTGAGTGACTTGCGAGGAAGTCTAAAGCGGGAAACCCTTCCCTATGGGGCCCACAACTCACGTGAGTAATCCGAACGGGTCGTCTTCAAACTTGCAACTGTCTTCACTTTTTGGCTCTTTCAGGCGTGAATCTGGGGGGAATATCAGGCGGGAGTCTCGGGCCCGCACTTTACATTGGTAATCCGAGCGGGCTATCGTAATCTTGTAAATGTCGGCATTCTCGGGAAGTGTGAGGCGGGAGTTTTTTCTGTGAGTGATTCGCGCCAAGAGCTCGCGGGGTTGTCCTGACGGCCTGGTCCGCGGGGCTGTCCCCGACGGCTGCGCGATTTCGCCGTCGGAGAACGGGCCCCTGCCAGGCGTGGCGGCGAGGGCGCCGAGGAAAATCTACGCGCGCGCCCCTGCCAGGAGGAAGGAGAGGTACATTAGGAGAACGAGCGGGGCGGCGATGAGGAGGGGGAGAAGGAGGAGGAGGTGGAGGAGGGCATGGCAAAGGCATAGGAGGAGAAGCATGAGGAGGAGAAGGAGGAAGTGGAAGAGGCGGAGGAAGAGGAGGAGGCGGAAGATGAAGAGGATGAGAAATGCAACGAGTAGGACGAGACGGAACAGGAGGAAGAGGAGGAGAAGGAGGACGGAGAGGGCGGAAGGAAGCCTGCGCCAGACGGAAAAAAAGGCCAGGGGCAAGCTAGATCGATTATCATGTGGAGCCCTACCGTCGGAATGCTTTTGCCGCTTTCGAAGAAGGCTTCGAGAACGTCTCAGAAATCTGGGGTCCTTCCAAACCTTCTGAGAGGGCCTTTTCCTTCCTCACTTCCCCCCTCTCGTTCTCAGCCAATTCCCAGACACCAAAGACAAGGCTAAGACGCCATCCAGAGAGGCAGATCCTTCACACCGCACGGAGCTCCTGCAATGGTTGCGTCTTGTGGGTTTCCCTGGCCTCCCGGCTCCAGATGGCTCCAAAAGGGCCCAGATAACAAAAGCAGTTCAAAAACCTTAGACCTAGGTCGGTCATGTCCTCATACAGATGGGTCTTGGAAGAACGACAAAATTATCAACATATGCAACAATAACCAGAACTGAAAAAACAATCGTTCCCAGGCATTCTCTCACTATTGTATGAATACTCTTCATACAGTTGGACATGCCCGACTGAACACTAGACTGCCAGGAGAGCACATCAGGGGCCCAGGACCGCCATAGAAGGCACGAAGATGCCCCAAGACAGCCCAGGACGGCCCCAAAACAACCCCAAGAGAGTCGACACCCGAGATGGCCGAGAGGCGAAGGGATCGTTCTCCTGAATGGTAGGATTGTTCTCCGAGGAAAAGGACGATTCTCCGGGTCGGCTTATAGATCCTCATTGACTCCTGATGATTATGGGCCAAGTGTTGATTTCCTGGGCGGGACCCAATCAAAGACCTTCTGACTTCTGTCGAGGCTCACTTCTTCAAACCCAAACCACTCAAGGCGCAATGGATTTCGCAACCATGTAGCCCAGGTTGCCCGAAACACAATATCTTCCTGGTAAGATGTGTAGCTGCGATGGGGAAGTCGTAGAGGTCGTAGTAAACGCAGTGGTTGCTATGCATTACAGAAAGTAGATAGCACAGACAGAAATCATAGCAGTCGCATCGCCGGTAGTAATAGAAGCAGTAGTGGTGGTGGTAGTAGTCGTTGTAGTGAGGGCAAAAGTAGAAGTGGGAGCGGTAGCAGTCGCAATGAAGTCTGTGGTTGCTGGGATCTTAGTAGTGGTCATTGCCGTGATGGAAGCGGGAAAAAAGTTGTGAAAAGAGCACTCGTAGGACAAGTATGAGCTGTGACAACAATAGTTGCATTAGTGATAATGGCCGTATACCATAAAAGGTAGCAGTAGCAGTAGTAGCAGTAGTAGCAGTAGTAGTAGTAGTAGTAGTCGTCGCCGTAGTCGTAGTCGTAGTAGCAGTAGTAATAGTCGTAGTAGTAGTAGTAGTAGTAGTAGTAGTAGTAGTAGTAGTAGTAGTAGTAGTAGTAGTAGTAGCAGTAGTAGCAGTAGTAGCAGTAGTAGCAGTAGTAGTTGTAGTCGTAGTAGTAGTAGTAGTAGTAGTAATAGTAGTCGTCGTCGTAGTCGTAGTAGTAGTAGTAGTAGTACTGAAGAAGTAGTAATCGTAGTCGCAATCGTAATATTAGTCGTTGTCGTAGTCGCAGCTGTTGTACAAATGAAAATAGTGGTAGTAGTCGTAGTAGTAGTAGTAGTAGTAGTAGCAGTCGTAATAGTGGCAGTAGCAGTAGTAGTCGTAGTAGTATCAGAAATAGTAGTACTACTAGTAATCGTAATAATAACACTAGTAGTCGACGCAAAAGTAGAAATAGTCCCCGTGATAGTGATGTGTTAGGGAGTAAAAAGTAGTAATTGCATTCGCCTTGGGACCATTGGGCAGCCTTACTGTATATACGCGCTAGTTGTAATAAACATAAGGGGGCATTCGCGAAAGTAGTACGAATGGTCTTAGTAGCATAAGCAGTGGTAGTCGCAGCACGGGTGCTAGTTCTAGTAGTATTTGAGTAAGTCGGTGGAAGCAGTGATGCAAATAGTGTGCAGTGCCGCTTGTGTCCAATGGTGTTCTTCCTGGTAGTAAAGATGGGGTCTTGGGTTTAGTGGTTGGTCTTTGATGCTTGGGGTTTGGGCCTGGTGTGTGGTGTTCGGTGGGGTTTGGGGCTCGGTATTTGGTGTTTGGTGTTTGGGGGTTGGTGTTTGGTGCTTGGGGTTTGGACTTTGATGTTTGTGGTGTGGCGTTTGGAGCTGTGTTGGGGTGTTTGATGTTTGGGGTTTGGTAATTGGTCATTCGAGGGGTTCAGATTGGGAAATTGTGGTTTGGTTCTCACCCGGAGAACCATTCTTTTTCGAAAGGGGGCAAACTAAAAAGTTCTCACCCGGAGAACCATACTTTTTCGAAAGGGGGCAAACGCTTGCTCAGAGAGCCATCCCTTACCCCAGAGAGCCACTCCTTTTCCCAGAGAACAAATGTTCTCTGCCAAATTGCCCCAAAAAGCAAAAGAAACTACCACGGCTAACCCAAAAGTACCGCAAGGTGGCCCCACAGGATCCCAAGACAGCCCCAAGACGGCCCATGTGGAGTTAGTATACAAAAACTCTGGGGAATGCGCGTGATGTCGAATTCTTTGCTTTTGCAACAACCAAAGCAAGACATGGCACCCCAGAGAGCGGACGTCAGGCAGGCGCCACACGTTTTAAACGCACCAACACAAGGTAATTGGGCCACGGACCGATCCCAGACCTGAAAACGTTACAGCGACGTCACCCAGAACGGAAGAAAGCAAGTGTTGAGAACGAGGCAAAGGCTCTCGACAAAAAACAACAGCTGACAGTATAACATTAACAACCAGAGATGGCATGTATGACATGTTACAGTCTCTGGGCGGCGCTCGGAAACTCACCACAAAGACTGCTGCGCTGGTATGGTGGCGAAACTTGCAGCAGGCCACTGGATATTATGACTGTACTCCTGTATTGAGGTGCGATTGCAACCATCATCATATGCAAAATGTTGGAGCCGTGCCCGATGAATATAGTAGGAGCACATGCCCACCGGATCATCCGCACCATCGAGCCCACTGCGATTGCATGACTCCACAGAGGACTGCTTGCCCTGTAGACAAATAGAGGCGACCTCAAATTGCAGAATTCAGAGCCCCCTTCCTCCATCTCTCCCCACGCCACGTGTACGATTTCATCTTCCTTCTACACGCCCTCTCCGCATTCACTGCTGCATCCTCCCGCTCTCCCCCCTCCTCCCAACCTCCACGTCCTCGCCTCCCTCCGCCTCTGCTCCCGTCTCCTGATCAACATCCTCCTGCGCCTCCCCATCGCCCTCTTCCTCATCCTCCTCCTCCTCATCCTCCTCCCCCTCCTCCCCCTCCTCCTCCTCTTCCTCATCGCATCATTCTCCTGATTATGATTCTTTGTTTCGTCGTATTGATATTATTCCTCTTAGTAATAGTGTTATTATTAGTCAGAGTGGGGGGGCCGAACGGTCATTCATTGTCACTGGGTGCGTGGCTGAATGGAGAAGCCGTGGGGAGAATTCTGCTTGTTGCGGTGTTGTTGTTGTTTGTTGTCGTCGTCCCAACCGCGACATACCCGCGACCCACTCAGCGACCCACCCCGCGACCCAACCCGCGACCCACCCCGCGACCACCCCGCGACCCACCCGCGACCCACCCGCGACCCACCCCGCGACCCACCCGCGACCCACCCGCCACCCACCCGCGATCCACCCCGCGACCCAACCGCGACCCACCCCGCGACCCATCCGAGACCCATCCGCCACCCACCCGCGAGCCACCCCGCGACCCACCCGCGATCCACCCCGCGACCCACCCTCAAGAGAGGAAAAGACAGCCGGACCCAACATTTGACGTTTACTAAACGGCCCTGGGCGTTTACTGAACAGCCCTACCCTGCTCGATTCATTCCTTGTGTGCGGTTACGAAACGGCTTCGCTTGCCGGGGTGATTATTATGGGGTGGATGTTCTGGCCTCTACACCCGCGACCCAACAACGACCCACCCGCAACCCACCCGCGACCCAATTGCGACCCACCCGCGACCCACCCGCGACCTACCCACATGGGTTGAACTAAAAAATCAGCGCCTGCGGCGGGCTCGTTGCGTAATGTGTGCAACGTTGGCGCCTGCGGCGGGCTTCTCCAGAGTCTCGCAAACTGCCAACGTCCCCACCACCCCCTCACTCTATCCGCATCTGCGGGGTGCTACGTAATATCCGTATTCATGGCAGCCTGCTTATTCTAATATTATTACTAATACGACTCATACTATTCCTCCTCCCCCTACTCCTCCTGCTTCCTCCTCCTCCTCCTCCTCCTCCTCCTCCTCCTCCTCCTCCTCCTCCTCCCCCTCCTCAATTCCATACACCCCCTCTCCTTCCTCACCGCTTCCGCCTCCTTCCCCTCTTCCTCCTCGACCTCATCTTCCTCCTCGAAGATGCGGACAACTTCGCGTGGGTGCTCCGATGCCCTCGCCTCCTCATTTTCCTCCTCATCATCGGCATCCTCTTCCTCCTCCTCCTCCTCTTCTTCCTCCTCTTCCTCAGCCATCCCCTCCTTATCCGTCTTTTCAACCCACCTCTCCCATCGATCCTCGATTCCCACTTCAATTTCCCCGACCTCTTCTCCTCATCACCGTCCTCCTCAACTTCCCTTTTCTCCTCCTTAATATCCGCCTCCTTTTCCTGCACCTCCTTCTCGTTTTCCTCATCCTCCTCTCCCTCCTCTTTTTCCCTGTCTCCCACAGATCCACATTCGTTCTCGACTTCCTCCTCAGTCTCCCCGCCATGCAAGACCCCCAGAGCCCGCTTCTCATGTAGAGTCGCGCAATGACCACCGCGAGGGCCCAGCGAGGGCCTCCAAAGGCCGAAGACGGCTGACAGCCTGCCGTGGTGCTTCGGTGCGCTTTCCCGCCACACCAAAGGGGCGGGGAAATCAGGGTCACCCTCCGCCCTTCGGGATCGCAATAACACGCGTCGGCGCAAATCCGGGTCAGCCAGGGCTGTGTCGCGAACACGGGCCGGCCACAAAGTGCCAGCCCAAACCAGGCCCTCCGCCGAGGAAGAGACGCCGTCCTCCTCCTCCTCCTCCTCCTCCTCCTCCTCCTCCTCCTCCTCGTCGTCCTCCTCCTCCTCCTCCTCCTCCTCCTCCTCCTCCTCCTCCTCCTCCTCCTCCTCCTCCCCCTCCTCCTCCTGGGGGGGGCGGCCGACCCCCGCGACGCGGGCCCCGACCCCCGCGGGGCGAGGACAGGCCCCCGCTTGCGAGGAGGCAGTCGCTCTGGCCGGAGCTCGCCCCAGCCAATGCGAGCCAATGCGGGAGGAGGGAGGAGGAGGAGGAGGAGGAGGAGGAGGAGGAGGAGGAGGATTACCAGGATTACCGTCAGAACAGGTGTCATTACCACAGCCGTCTACCCCCATCAACCTTTGGGGAATAAATCACGTGAAATTCTGTCGAAGTATTCCCGACGAGCCTTCGTTACAGACATGGGCCTACACTCCTGTCCAAGGTCACGATTTGGCGACTGGCTGAAGAAGCCACACACTGCGCAGTACCAGATCCCTAACGTCACGTGATCGAACATACTGTGAGAGGGGTGGGCCCAACCGCCAGCTATATGGATGCTTTTCCCTCGGGGGAGCCTGAAAACTCTACAATTCACAGGTTCCAAGGGCGAGCATTCTGTTTTAAGCCAGCTCTGGACACACGCAAACGAAGCACTACCCCTACACACGGTACAAGACTTCCCATCCTGCCCAAGAGTGTGCGCGGACGCGAAGCGTGCGACAGCTAAAGGAACAGGGCGAGGGAGAGGAGGAGGAGGAGGTGCCTCAGGTGCCCCACTCTGGAGCCTGTCCCCCTTGGCCACCCGCTTCTGATCGGTCTCGTGGCGGATCACGAGCAGGGCAGCGCGCAGGATGCGCCTCCTGACCAGATGCGCACCCCTCTCGACCTGTGCGACACGAGCACGATGTGACTCGGGGAGTCGGCACCTGGCAGCTGCCATACCAGCCAACTCGTCCGCCACCACGTTGCCTTGAGCGAGCCAGCTGGCCACTCCCCTCGACAGGTACTCAGCGGGAGCCAAGTGCGATGCAACCTGCAGAACAATGGTGTCCGCTTCTGCACAACTTGCTGGACGAGGAGACTCTGGATGGACCTCCAGAGGTCTGCATTGTGACCCTCAGGCCGCACGAACAGACGTTGCCACCAACCTCGACAAACTTCATCATTGTCTGCCACATAGACCAATACTCCTGATGAAAACTCGATCGCCGTCCGCAGGCACTGCAGCTCGCCCCTCGGGACCGTCTGCTGGCTCTGGGATCCCCAGTGCGGGCCCAACATGAAAGGACCAACCTGCGCAGGCGAAAAATCGGGCATCGTGACGGGCCCGAGCCCGACTCGCCGCAGGCGCCCATCACGGGAGTCGGCACCACCCGACGCGCCTCCGAAGACGATCAGAGGTGCTTCTCTGGTGCCAGACCCTAGGCAGCCAGGCGACAAGGGCTCGGTCATGTTCCCCACTTGCCATTCAGGCTCGCTGGCTGGGGGCGGCACCTGGGATCAGCTCGACGGGATGAGACCCCGTGTCCAGAAGCAGGTGGTGGTGTCCCTCTCCGCCCAGGCTCGTGGTACCAGGTACTCGGTGTCGGTGAAAGCTTTGTTGCCGTCGTTGCAAGAACATGCCCACGTGCGATGGAAGGCCGTCTCCGCCTCCGCTCTGCACCTCAGACATGTAGCAGACTCAACGCCAGCAACACCTGCCTCGAACTTCCGTGCCTGTGTCCACGATCCACCCGCAGCTATGGACAACATGAGCTCCACCATCTGGCGACCCTTGTATACGTGACCTAAGGACGTCAAGAACTGCCGATAACTCTGGAGGCCCACTCCTCCTGCCATGCCTTCGCCACAAAAATGATCAGCCGCTTCGCGCCATTGCCGTGCCGCAAGCGACTCCACGAACTCGCCCAAAAGAGGCGCCACCTGGTCATGGCCCGTGATGGCCGCAGAGGAAAAATTCCAAGCGTGCCGATCACAAGCACAATCATTCGTGGTGTCCCATTCGGCAGCTGAGGTCGGAAGCCAGCCTACATGTAGCAAGTACGCGATGGTGGCCGATATCGGACCACGAATGTGACGAGAGCGATGGACTTCGGGCATGGACGTCAGAGGCTGATCTGCGCTGGCCCATACTCGCTCGACGCCTGCCTGCAGCCGTGGTTCCGCACGCCACACCTGCAACCACTGCGCCAAGGCCTGCCTCGGCAGGACCAGCCCAGGATCTGACCCTGGTAATCGTAGGGCCAGCAGAGTAGTTGCACAACGTCCCCATCCTCGCCGAACTCGCTGCCGCAACAAGTCGACGTCTCTGCAATGTCATGGCTGCACCGAAACATCCGTGCACTTGATGACCGTGCACGGCCACAGCCTGCAATCCTGCCTTCTGGACCTTGGCGGTTGCGTCGTACCTACATGAAACTCGCGCGTACCTCCTCAACCGATTGCGTTGTCCACTGGACTTCACAGCTCGCTTCCTGGCGGTAGCCCTTGCATGTCTGCGGCCTGCCCCCAGGTCCACTCCTAAGCAGGCCAACTGGAGACAACCCTGGATCTGGATACCCTTGCGCCGTAACTGCTGCGCGACCATCTTGGTGTCAGCGGCACGGGCGCACGATACAACCGACTTTGGTGACATGGTCAAACCTTGAACCCTCAGAAACTTTGAAACACTGACAACACCATGGACCAACTGCGACCGTGCATATTGACGTGAGCCTGCAGTACTCATGGATAAATCATAAACCCAATGCCTCTGAGAAAGACCTGGATGAACTGTGCACAATCGATGTAATACCCAATAGCCCATACACCTTGCGAATCTGGTCCCACTTCGAAGGCCCTGAACCACGGACCCTGTGGGTTGAAAGGGAAGAGAATATGACGACAACTGCGCAATCAACCGTGGACTCAGACAACTCTGGAGTTCCAAGAACAATATGACTGGGGGGACCTTCAGCTGCAACGCTGCTCACGCCAGCTGAGGCCACTCAATGCTGCCGTAGAAAGATTGCACATCAACCAGCGCGTGTCCGTGGGGGACCTGCAGCTTCATGTGAAGCTCCTCATCCAAGGCGCGGACGCACGCCTCTCGGAGGGCGCGGTTCCCCGCCACAACTGCATCCCACGTGGGCTCGTCGTCCAGCGACCACTGCCGGACCTGGCCCACGCGCGCCATGCTCCAGAGCCGACAAAACATGGCAATCAAACCGATGACTCGGTCGCCTCCTGACTTCTTTCCCAGAAGGCGACCTATGACCGTCAGCACCTGCCACGGCCATGAGAGCCCCTCTTCCACGAGCCGATATAGCTCACACAACTCCGCCACCGCACAATCTGGCAACCTGTCGAAATCTAGCGGGGACATCTGGTCGATGCCGAGCCCCGCCTTGGGCCGCATGGCTGCCGCTGCCTGCCTCAGGTCGGCGATGGTGAGCGGCTCGATCTGCTCAATGCGCGCGTGATCACGAATGATTGCACACACATCCATAATGTACTGAAACGCTAGCGAGCCTGATCTCCAAAGAGCCTGCCACTTAGCAACTTTGTGATCAATCACGTCAACTGGATGAACAAGGATCTCGATGCCCGCGTCCGTCTGGCGATGCAGCGCGTCGGTCACGGGGATATGCTCCTTCAGGCTTTTGTGAATGGCACCAATCGAACCGACTGATACAATCCACCCCTGAAACTCACGTAGCGATGACGATGCCGCCCTGGCCAGAGATCTCTTGGACCCCTTGAAGGACCACCCATCTAACACCTTGAGCCTGTCAACCGAAATGTCTCTGATGTGCCTGAGATCCTTCTCCATGGTTGCCCAAGAGCCTGCGCTGGAAGTAAACTGAGCAATGTCGCCAGGAGCCGCCGTGAGTAGACAACGAAGAGACTCGCATAGATGAGTGATCTGCACCGCACCATTGCCCCTCGACCTGTGTCGGAGCACCTTCTGAACGATGGTGCGCTAACTCCCAAACCAGGTCGCCGTTCTGTCTGACAGCGGTTGGCCTCGGACGTGAACGGCCTGCTTGGCAGGGACAACCTTCAAGTCAAAGCCGTCTCCCCGCGATGCGCGAGATGGCTCCTGCCCGCGGTGCGCAGCCACCGCGCCGTCGACCGACCTGACCCAAGTAGCGCACCGCGTACTCAGATGTAATATGAACTCACGCCCAGCAGCAAACGCAAGAGACTCACGTATGGCAGGCCAGACGTGCTGAAGAGTGCGAGGCCCCCAAGAGGTTCGAGCCGAAACTTCACGCCACGTGGCAGCAGGAATGGAGCAAGGGGGGGCAGCCGCAGCACAGGCAGAGGAGATCGGATGGCTCTCGCCGACTCCATCGACGCGGGACCCCCGGGGGCATCCGCTGGCTGGGCCCACGTTTCCCCCCTGTGAAACCTGAGCACTATTGACGGTATCCTGAACAGAAATTCCAGCCGAATTAAGATCTTCTTTTGTCACGGTCGCCCGCGGATCCTCGAGGCCCTCCTCCGAGAACTGCGCGAAAGGACTGGAGGGTTCCACAGGGACAAAGCTCGACTCGTCGGCCCCAGGATCTTCTTCATCCTCGGCCTCAAAACTGAAAAAAAAATCTAACGCGTCAGATCCCCCCCTCACCGCCTGATGCGGATCGGGGCCCTGGATCCCAAACCTTCCCCAGACATGGGTCCATCATCGGGGGCCTGGCCCGTGGATTCGGCCTGAAGGAGATCGGACAACTGTTCAGCACACGCCTCCCTAGTCTTCTCACGGGCCACCTCTTGTCGCACGCGCAGGTCGAGCTTGGCACGACTAGACTTAGAGCCCACTGTGGGACCCTTGAGAGGCCCACTTGACTGGGGCAAGCGAGGTGCCACGAAAAGGGAACGCGTCAAAAGTTGCAAGCCTGACTGGCGAAACACGATCGAAAGTCCACAGTGAGGCTTCCACGGGACGGCCTCCACCGCCTCGACTGATCGGATATATGGTATACACGCAGGGCTGACAACAAGATAACCTAAGTGCGACTGACCTTTGCTGCATACACGTGTGTGCAACGCTGGCCTTCAGAACGTGTCCTCCTATCTTCTGCAGGTACCTCGGCTCCATCATTGACCCAACGTCAATGTTCCAGTCACCCACGATACACCATGGAAGTTGAAGACAGCGAACAAAGGCTCCGAGTCTCGTCATACGGCCCACATTGTCGCCCCCAAATCCGACACTGCAATGACCGTAGTAGACTATCAGGATGAGAGTGAAACCCTGTTAGTGCACCGCGACCGCCACGAAGCCGTCGAAGTCCGTGCCGCCAGGAGGGCAGAAACTTGGAAGATCACGCGGCTTATCTGCAAACCGATGAACGTGACGATAGTAGAGAGCCAAGAAGAGCTCGCCGCCTTCGCAAGCTCGAGCCTGACCTGCAGATGTGACTCCTCTGCCTGTTGGACGTGCCCCATTGTCCAAAAAGCGCCAATGTATATGTTGAGCTTCGCGAGCCCACTCATCGCGAGTGGTTCCCTTGGCCGTGACGTGAGTCTCGACCAACCCCATGTACTGGTACCGAGCGAGGTGCTCCTGGCTCGATAGAAACTTCCAAGCTGACTTGCCAAGCGTCGTGATGTTCGCGAAGAACATGCGGCACTCGTCATCGTCGCCCTCCTCCAGGCCGACGTCAACGCCAGAGCCCTGCGCCAGCGCCGCCGCCGCCTCCGCCGACTGGATGCCCGCGCTCGCTGAGGGCGCCGGTGGACCCTCAGCGCTGGGCACACCTCAATTGGAGGCGCTGCCCGCCGCGGCACCCGTCTGCAGCGTGGGCGTGGCCTGGCTGGCAGCCGTCTCCGCCGCCTGCTTGGCCTGCCTGATGCGCTCCATCTCCTTCTCGATCTCGGCGTCCGAAGCGGCTGGCGACGCCGCAGCGGTCGCGACGGGCGGCTTGGCCGATGATTGAGCCTCCGCCCCTGCCGCGCCCGCTGCCTGCGTTGGAGCATCAGCTGTGGGGGAATCTGCCTCCTTACCGTCGCCCTCCACGTCCTCAGAGACCACCGCGACCGTATTGCGTTTCTTGGCTGCCCTCTCCTCGATCTTCTTCTTGAGTTCGCTGACGCGGGCATTCCACTGCGCAATGTCCGACGACTTCGCCGCCAGCGTGTCCCGCGTGGCCTTCAGGTCCCGCTCGAACTGCCTCAGCACGGTGCGCTCATGCTCCTCGCACTCTACTTCGTCGAAGGAATGGAAAAATGCTTCGTCCCACGTGAGGTATATCTTCGCGGGGTCCTGCTTGGCCTCGGCGGATTCACTCTGCTGCGTGGTGATGCCCCCCCCCCCTGGGCAAAGGCTGCGACCGCAGCCTTCTTGGAGAGCTCCGCGACAGCCATCTGCCGCAATGCCTCCTGTTCCTTGCTGACCGCCCGCTCCAAGTTCTCTCGACACCGACGAGACTGAGCGGACGCTTGATCATACTTGAGCCTCGCGTCCTTCCAGGCGCCCTCCGCGCGACGCACCGCCTCTGCTGGCGATGTCGTCGCCGCTGAAGCTGAAGGCTGTGCCTCCGCAGCTCCCTGCACCTGTTCCTGAAGTGACTTGCGCACCTCGGGGTCGGACGAAAACTTGATCGCCTGAGCCAAAAGATCCTCGACCTTCTTCGGCGCCTCGAGAGCCCCCGTGAGAGAGACGGAGGTGCCATTGATCGAGTCGGGCTTGCCCTTGTGCAGGCGTACTTTGCATGCGCATTTCCTGCACTTGCACTCGGCCCTGTGTCCCACACTTCTTGCACGTGCTCCACAGCCGTCCAGGCGACATGGCTCTGTGAACCTCTCCTGGTCAACAAAAAAGCCTACCGGTTCGGGCAGGGCGTCTGTTGTTCCTCAAGCACTACGTGAAAGTGAGAGGCCTCGGACCGAGTCCGCTGACAAAATGAAAGCGCTCGTGCCGATATTGCTTGAGAGGAGGAGGAGGAGGAGGAGGAGGAGGAGGAGGACGTCGAGAAGGAGGTGTTACTTTGTGCCTGCGGCGTGGACCCACCCCTGGACCCTCCTCCTCCGAGGGCCCCGCACGACGTGGTGGGTGTTGTGGTCCGACTTCCACCAGCAGAGCGAAAGGCCCATCAGGCCCGTGAGGAACGAACCGATCTTGTGGTCGAAGTCAAAGTCGTGGGAGACGCCTGGCCCGAGCGGTCCACCACATCGTCGCCCAACTTCGTCATCTTCTTCGTCCTCGCCCGTATCCTCCTCCTCATTGTCCTCCGCCTCCTCGCCCCTCCGCCCCTCCCTCATACATTCTGCTCCGCTTCCCTTTTCCGCCCACTCCTGGTTGCCCTGCTTCTGGCTTGACACCGTCGGACAAATAAATGCCCCACGACTTACGACGGAAGCATGTGCACCGGGAGCTGCCACCTGGTTGGAGGCGACCAGGGGATCTGAGCTGGATAAGCCCAGAGAAAATGGATCAAGAGGCCTAATGCGATCAAAAGCCTTCCCCCAAATTGACAAGTTGTTCGAGCCGCGTCCAGCAGTGGCGACAAGGGAGGCCCTTCCTCCACCCTACCTGTTGGCCGAAACAAGCGCTGGCCCACTTAACCCCCAGCCGGCTCCAACCTGCTGGTCCTCCTCCTCCTCCTCCTCCGACCTCCCGCGTCAGCCTCTCGGAGAGGAGCAGAAGGCGCCGCTGGCCAAAGCAGTCCCCGCCGTCGTCGTTGCATTTCAAGCATTGTCGTCGTCATCGCCCTCCTCGTTTTCCTCGTCCTCCTCCTCCGCCTCCTCCTCCGTCTCTTTTTCCTTCTGAACATTTCCTCCCTGTCGTACCCCCAGACGTGCTCGTAGGGCGGGCCTGTCGTCTCTCTGCTACCGAAGTTGGACATGTGCAACGGTGCCATGGATGGAGGGCGAATCGTTTTCAAACAATGCTATAGGTTTCGCGCCGCGAACATTCGTTTTCGACGTTTGGCATAGCTCCATGATGGATGGCTGGCCGTGTTCAAAACGTAGCTCTCGCACTGACGCCGCACACATTCGTCTTACAGTGTGCGACAAGTTCGAAGATGGAGGGCGGCTCCTTTTCAAAATGTGGTTCTGGCCTCAGCGCCGCACACATTCGTGTTAAAAATCTGCAGCAATGTCAAGGGCTCGCACGATTGAAGTCCCAGGAACGGCGTTCTGGCACGACTCGGATTGTCAGGACGCAACGGTCACGTTGGTCCGCGGTGCTGGAATCCCACGAACTGCGTTCTGGCACGATCTAGCACTGTCAGGACACACCACTCACGATGGCTCGCGGCGATGAAATCCAATACGTATGCACTGACACGATTGGAGAGTAAAAACGCTTGCCTTCCGCAATGGAAAGAACTTTGCGCATGGGGCATATGAACCGGGCACTTGGAGGGAGGGATATTGCCAACATCGTTGACGCGCCGTGGGCGTGCACTGATTATCCTCCTCGCCCTCCTCCTTCTCTCCCTCCTCCTCTTCCCCCTTGTCCTAAGCGGTGTTTTCTCCTCCCCTCTCTGTTTCATGTCGTGGCCTCCATCCGAAGAGCACGGGAAGGGTAGGGAGAGGAGGAGGTCGACTTCGGGGGGGGGCAGCGTGTCCTCCTCTGCCTCCTGAACTTGAAAACCGTCGGGAATTCCCTTCGCATCGTCGTTGCGGCCCGTCACGGCGGTAATGAATTGTCACAAACCCTCTGGGCGGAGGTGGCTTAACGAGATACCTGTTGCCCTTGTTCCAGAAGCCCTCCCCGCCGTGTCCGGGGGGAAGGCCACACCTCCCCCCACACCCCCCAACCCACCCAACCCTGGGTCTGGACGGGCGTTGGGCGACAGGCGCCCCTTAAACCCCATGTGTCGGCCTCCGACGGGGGGGCGGCTGAATTGATGCAGCCATATTTTGTTGATCCGTGGTTTCCAAGACGGCCCCTAGAGGCCCCTAAACCCGACCCCCCCCCCCAAACAACCCAATGACGCCCCCCAAAAAAAACCGAAAGCCCCCCCTGGGACGCCAAGAGGCCTCACGACCAAAGGTCCGCAGAGGCCGCATCCTTAACCGTTTTGCCGGATGGAGTGATGGGGGCACGCGAAACGCCAAACATTGAGCAGCTTCTGGAAAGGACGAAAGGCAGGGCAAGGGTGCAGCAAGAGGAAAAGGGGCAGGGGGGGGGAAGGCGATAGTCCTGGACACAAAGGAAAAGAACAAGGAGGGGCAGGAAGGTGCCGGAAGAAATGGGGGGGCGGAGGAGGAAAAGGGGACAGAAAAGAGGGGGCAACCCTGTTGATTGCACGGGTGTGGTTGTACGGGTATAGAAACACACGAAGTGCAAATCGGGGGGCCCGTGCTAGAAGAGAGCGCTTTCTTTTTCCTTTTTGAAACGCGTGGACGTGTCCGTCACTGGCGCGCCATGATAGCTCAAGGGCCCTTATGAGCCGATGCGGCGGCGCACAAGGGAACGCAAAGAGAGGCGCAGGAGGAGGAAAGGCTGACAGGGGGCTCTGCAAGCACAGTTCCTACCCTCCTTGCAACCGAAACGCCGCCCCGCCTCAGAAGATGAAACTCGACCCTCAGTCGATGCCGTAACCATCCCACGTACTACCAGAGCCTGAGTGACGGGCAGCTGGCACAGCTTCGCGCACACGTAGGACGCGAGAGCATCTCGAACAGAGATCCTTGCACGGATTGTCTGACTCGAGGTCCGTGATGACACGAGCTCATATGACTTCGTTGCGTCCGTGGCTTGCCCCGTCTGGCCGCGCTGAGCTCCTGGGCCCACTGAATAGACCGGCTCTCGTCCTTGGGAACCAGCTTGGCCTCGAAAGCCGGAAAGTCGGAGTCCGCGACCGCTTCATCCGAGTACGCGCGTACACTCAGAAGCGCTGTCGGGATGGCCCTTGCCGCGAAGCACATCCCGACTGTGCGATTCCAGACCTTGCACCGTCTGAAGACTTGCTCCTTCGCCTGCACCTTGCCCCAGACCCCCCTCGTCGTCGCATCGTGGACGCAGAGCGCCTCGATGTAGACGCTGCCATCGGTCTGGCGCCGCTGCCTGTGGACTCGCTGCTTGGGGCAGCGCGCGCGACGGCGGCGATCCACCTGCAGCCCGAAGATGCAAATGCACAGGTTCATCTCTGGGCTGAAGCCCGGCGACGCATGCACCGCGCAGCGAGCGCGAAAGCTGCGGCGAGATGTCCTCTCGCAGCAAATTCAGCATACGTTCTCACAGCTCGAAGGTCCCGACTTCAGATCAAATAGCACCTTCGTGCTCCAAATAGATGCCAATGCTGCCAAGTTGGCGCCGTGATAAGCAGAATCGATCTCGGCCCCCTTCTTGCGGAGCTCGTCGTCATGCTGCCTCTCCCGGGCGCGCGTCGCAGCTGGAACCGGCACCTGCTACTGTCCAAGTGAATGCGCCACTGGTTCCTGGACATGAGGGCCGTCGATCAGCCCCGAAATATGTTCACGATTAGAACGGGGATCTCAGTCCCTGATTGAGCGCTCAAAACCAACGCGAACAAAACAATCGTTGTGCCTGAGGGTGCCGGGTGGGCGGTCTCTCGCCGCGCCGACCGCCTGGCCCGCCCTTCCCAACGTTAGCTTCCCATGTATATCCACGATAGAGAGAGAGAGAGAGGAAGAGGAAGAGGAAGAGGAAGGGAAGAGAGAGAGAAAAAGAGAAAAAAAAAAAAAAAAAAAAAAAAAAAAAAAAAAAAAAAAAAAAAAAAAAAAAAAAAAAAAAAAAAAAAAAAAAAAAAAAAAAAAAAAAAACTGCGTGTAATTCCTGGAGAGCTAGTAGGCCTTCCTTCAGGTACAAGAAGTCGATCACCCTGCTCGGCTGGATGTCCTTCCAGTCCTGAAGCAGCGGCGCAGTGGTCAATAATCGCCGCCGCCATCGTGCCCTAGGTGACATATCCGCCCATTGTTGGAGGTAAGAGGAGTCGGCTTGCGGGGGGGGTCGGGCGCGCGGGAGGCGGGCGGAAGCGTCGCCGGCGCCCCGCGCCCCCGGGGGGCCCCATGTAAGATTTTCCAGGCTGCGCCAAGCGCGCGCGCATTACTTGTCCGCGCGCTCGCATTCGCGCAAGCGCATCCTAAGAAACTACGATTTGGATCGGAACGATTGCTGCTGGCTCGACACGCGCGATATGCATGTAACGACTTTTGGAGGACGGGCGCTGCGCCGCCCAATCCAACGCGTGAGTGTCGCGGTCCGGGGCGCGCGGCCGTCGCGGCGCACGGCGGTCGACGTGACCGCATGGGCCGCGCGATCGGCCGCGCGGCATTTGCGGGCCATTCGGCCGACGCTGCCGGGTCGCCCTCGAACAGCCCGCCAGGAATACGCAAATGCGCAATGCGCCGCAGCGCCGCCAGGATATCGCCCTGCAAACAACCTGTTCACTCTGAACGCCGACTGCGCGCCTCGCTGAACCAGCGAAGTCGCGCGGCGCGCCCGCGCGGCGGACCCGCCGCAATGAACTCGCGGGAAAAAAAGCCTCTCCATTGCTCCTGGCACCGATTCTGGCCTACTTCCCCGTTCTGGCCGATTCTGGTTCCATCGCCGATTCCTCCTTTGATTCCGTATTGATTCCGCGCTGATTCGTTTGATTCCGCTAGAATCATGGGTCGCAGTTGCGCCGATTCTGTTTTGATTCTGTACTGATTCCGTACTGATTCCTTTGATTCCCCTGTGCCCCTGGGACCATCAGGCCGCGGCCCGAGCCCCCGCCTCGGCTTTTTCCAGGAGCGCGGAAGAGTTTTGAAGGGGAGGGGGGCGGGGGGGGAGGCGGGGCGATTTTTGGGGCGCATCGGGCGGCCGAGCCGCAGATTTCCGGGCCCAGTGCGCACGCCCAACACGGCAGGCGCGGGCGCGCGCGCGCGAGTTCTCGACCGTCGGCGCATCTGTAAGTTCATGCCCCGCCCCGCGCGCGGGAATGGAAACTTGCGCTGCGGTTTCCCATTGAACGCGCGGCCGTCGCGCCCCATGCTGCTCAGCGCGCAAAGCGCGCGAGCAGCATGGGGGGCTTTGCGTTCTCGCATGAGAAGTGCGCGGAACCGAGCCGAACGGTCGGCGGCGCCCGCTCCTGCGCCGCGCGCGAGGCCATCGCGTCAGCGCGGGGGGCTACAAGGGCCTGGGCCGTCGCCCTGGGGCGCGGGCACAGCGCGAGGCCCGCGCGGGTCTCCCGCGCCAAACATGCGCAACAAGGTCGGCCCGCCCGCCAGCTGGCGCTCGCGGGCGACGCGACGCCGGCGCCGACTGCGAGGCCGACTGGGCCCGGAGGATTCCTGAGAGTCCCGGGAAGGGGAAGCGGGCCGCGATGGAATCGGCGCGGTCGTTGGCGCCCCCCCCCGCGCCCGCCCCCCCCTGCAAGCCGACTCCTCCTAGTTGGAGGGGTCCCAACGAAGCCTCCGGACGCCCGCTGCGCCGTTCAGCTCGCTGAGGTTCTCCAGTCTGCGCGCCTGTTCTTCTCCTCCGCCTGCTTCGCCGAGGACCCTGATCTGGCCCATGATGTCCTCGATGGCCTCCTCGCATTATTTCGCCTGCCCCCCCCGCCTGTCGACCGTAGTCCGATGATTTCAAGTGCCCGCCGATCCTCGGAACGTCGTTGCAGCTCACGTCGGGAATATAGGCCAGCGCTGCAGGTGCCCAGCGAGGCAGGTCGTGGACTGACAAAACGACGAACTCCGACACAGGATGAGGATCATGGGGGTCGTTGAGTTCGGTGTCCGTGCACGCCTGAAAATATGCGCAGAGGTTGTTCTAGCCCCTTGGCTCATATCCGTGTCTCAGGTAGTCCCGCGCGACGTCGCGCTCGAATGCGTTGCGCGACACAACCAGACTCTGAGCGATGCCGAGTGGCATTTGCGTCAGCAACTTCTGCCCAACGAGGAAAGAAGGCTGTCTCGGGCAATAAGGCGCGCAGCCATCATCTCCGACGCGGGGCCGTTGGAGGTCTCGCCGAACCTAGAGTTCTGAGCGGGCGGCTGAGCGCGGCCCTAGAATGCCAAGTCGTACATCACATCGTCGGTAGGCCGACGTACCGTAAGATCCTCTCGAGTTCAGATGGTTCGTCCTTCATCACCTCCGCCTGTCTCACCAGGCCCTGCCTCATCAGCAGGGCCCTCTCCTTCTCCACCTTCAAAATGCAGTCCAAGAGTTGTTTGCAGGTCAGGCAGAGCGATGAGGTCCTCCACGGTGCCCCAGGCGCGGTAGCGACCTCCGGCAGGAATGCCCAGATCCTGAACACCCAGGTAGACCACTTCCTGGCGAGAGCTGCGCTGCGGCCCCTGCACCCTGGGCGGCGCCGGGTAGACGTGCCCGAAGTCCTTATGAGGTGGAATATCCGTCTTGTCGCTGGGGGTCTCCACCAAGTCGCCCGCAGGGATGTGCAGTCCAGCTTCTTCGTTGAGTTCCCGACTTGCCACGTACCTGGCAGCGCAATCGATGTCCGGATCTCGCTTGTGAGCAACGCCCAGATCGGCGCGATCCACTTGTCCTCCTGGAGCGGCGACCGCGTTCGGATAGCTCGCCCTCAAGCCCCGACGATGGACCAGGATACTGACGTTGTCGCTGCCATGGGGGAACAGGACGTAGACGCCGACGGCCCCGACGCAATGCGGTCTCGGGACGAGTGGATTGTTCTCATCGGGGTCCTCCTCGGCTGCTTCCTCCGCGGACTCCTTGGCGGCATGGTCAGCGAGGTAGACGTTGACGCGAGAGCTCGCCGCTGGAGCTTCGCCTTCTGGCACCTCTGGAGCCAGCTCCAGATCTCATTGTTCCCCCTCTCCTGGTCTGGCCAGACCATCGGCGATGGCTCTCCTCTCTCGACGCAGGCCTCGTAGAACGTCTCGCGCGGCGGGGGGGCGTTGTCGCCGCGGACGTGCCCCCCCCGATAATGCGCCAGGGCGCCCGCCAAGTGGCTCCACGTTCTCCGCGGCGACTTCTTCTTGTTCGTTGCCGCCCTCGCTAGAATCTCCATCCTCGTCCTCGACCTCCTCTATATCCTTGAGCCGCTCGGCCCAGCGCGTGGCCATGCGGTTCTGCCGGCGCATCCGATGCATATCCCTTCTTGCTTGGAGAGCCTCCTCGGTCAAAAGTTGAGCTCGCGCACGGCCTAAGTTATGCTTGGTAGGTTCTCCAACCCCCACCGGCGCGCCCACTGCTCCCCCCAGGTCCGCCATCATGCTGAAGTGGCCTCTCTTGTCGTTCAAGGCGCGCCTGATCCTAGGGGGGCGATTCCGCGGCTGCCCCTGGACGCGGCGTTCCCCAGAGGCCCAGGCGTTGAAATTGAACGGGAATTGTGGGAGGTCTTCGCGGCCGCGCACAGCAGCGCCAGCTCGTAGAGGGAGCTGTCGCGGGCCAACCAGTCACCATCGCACTCTGGCCCAGCAGCAGAGATCCCGACAACCGGCCGGAGCATTTCACCTCGACCGGAAACGAGAGGGAGCAGAAGACATGCACGTGACCGCGCACAAGTACCAAGATCGGCCAGCTGAGACTCATCTCAACCGAGAGCGAGAGCAAGTAGAACACAACGCGCGTGACCGCACACGAATACACGAGGGCCCTCGCCTGCAGAATTCGCAGCAAAAACCGGCCAGATCGCGAATTTCACCCGGGGTATTTCATCTCAACCGAGAACGACCTTGAGACTCCAAGGTCGATCTATAGTGCGGGGTCGAACTATAGATCGACCTGGCACTTTCCTTGGGTCGCACTATAGTCCAACCCATGATTTTTGGCCAGGTCGTACTTTTCTTCGCTCGCGCATTGTTAAGGATCCCCTGAATGAGGGGGCATGCGTCCCCTGAGCGAGGGGTATCGGCTGCATCACATTGCGCGCATGTTACAACATCCCGCAGCTGCGAAGGCTCGAGGGCCCATAGCGCTACTCTTGCTTGCGCGCACTGCGCGGGGGGTGGGCAATGGTCAAGGGCAAGACGGAGGGGAAGATACGGGCTTCTTCTGCGACTGAGGAACAGTTGAAGCCGCTCGTGAAACAGCACATTGATCTCATCGAAAAATGCCAACTGCAAGGGGGCATAGATGACTTCATGAAGAACAACATGCCGTTTCTCTTGCCGCTTGCGCAGCTCACCACACGCGTCAAATGGAAGAACCTCCAGGACGTCGTGTTGAAGCAGAAGCCGAACATGCACCAGGAAGAGTGTAGGCGTTTCTGCCAGGAGGTGGCCAACGCTTTCAGCCATGTTTGCAACAAGTTCTACATCGCCAAGACGGGGGGGAAGCTGGAGGCGCACACAAAAATGCTTGGGGTGGCAATGGGGCTGCAGCCTGGCAGGGCAAGCCCAAGCACAGGAGAGAGCAAAAAACGCGCCGACAGCAGCTCCGACATAGAGATGAACCCTCCAAAATCTTCCACGGCCGCCGCGTCGTCCAGCGCAGATGGGGGCAGCAGGCGCAATGTCATCAAGAACGCCTTCGGCATCAGCCCGCCTCCGAAACCGGCAGGGAAGAAACAGAAGGTTGCCACGTGGAGCCCGATGGCGGTGTTCTCGTCGCAGGAGGACGTCGAGCTCGCTGACCCGCCCGCCGCGGCCCCGAAGGAAGATCGGAGGGGGCGGGCAGGGTGGGAGGGGGAGGGGAGCAGTTTTGATTTTTCACGGCGTAACCGAACCCCTTCGGGAGGGGAGCTCGGGAGGGGCAAGTGAGAGACCCGCCCCGGGATCCCCTGGCCACGTATTTCGATTTCAACTCCGAGCCGATGTGCATGGTGATGAAGTTCGCAGACAGGGAGGAGCGGGGAACACTGACGAAAGGAGGCGATGGTTTCTTGGATGCCGCGTTTCCCGACGGCAGGACGGAGAAGACGGAGCAGCCCAACGCCCTCCTGGCAGCAAGAGCGGCAGCCGCGCAGGCGAAGGCGAAAGCGTGCAAAAAAAGGGAAGCCAGCAGGACATGTAGCGGCAAAGAAGCCTGCAATGAGAAAGCCCAGCGCAGCCGCCGCGAACACGGAGACGGACCAGGACGATGAGGGGGAGGAGGAAGAGCAGCTGGAACCCGATGAGCCCGTGGATGCTGCAGATGAGCCCTCGGTCGGCGCTGGGCCCCCCGCTGGCCGCGCCGACCGCGGGTACAGCGTGATGTACTACAAGAGGGACCACTCTATCGGGTTGAAGCGGACGCACGGTGAGAAGAACCAGTTTGTGAGTTTCGGCGGGAAAAAGTACAAGGACACCTTGGACGAGGCCACGCTCAGGGAGATCGGCGCAGAGCTGAAGAAGGCCTTGGTCGACGGCACCGTGGCTGACACCAAGGAAGCTGCTAAGGCGGAGGCTGAGCGCTTAGTGGCACAGCGCTTGGGCGACTAATCGCATCCATCCTCATCATCGCATCCATCATCATCATCATCCTTACCGTCTTCATCGCCATTGCCATCGCCATACCCGTTGGCAGAGCGCCCTCTCCAGTGCTAGACGACACCCCCTCATCGCAGGGGCGCCCCTCCGCGAGGGGACCGCGCGATGGATTGGCGAGTGATGGAACCCCTTAAGAGGGGAACCCCTTAAGAGGGGCTTCAGCACACTCGCGATAAGACAGGGCAACGGCCCCCTCCGAGAGGGGGCCCCTCGGGGAGGGGATCAAAGGTGCGGCAGTCTGCTTACTCATTATGTGTATGGCATTGCGTTTCCTCCTCGTTCCATCCCTCTCCCATTTGCTTTCATGTTCTTCATCCGCAACCGTTCGACAGAGCTGACGCCCAGCGCGCTTGGGGGCCAGCCCCCCGCCCCGAGCTCGCGGCCATGCGGGCGCTCATCGTGTGCCTCTCGGCGCTCCAGGCCGCGCGGAAGCAGAATGCAAGGGGGGAGTTGGGGCAGGATGAGGAGAAAAGTAAGAGTGACGGCCACTTGTTTGGCCATCTGGGCGATAAAAAATCAATCCAGCAGCCGAGTTTTAGACCCACCTTTTTTAGCAAAAAAAGGGGGTCTAAAATTGGACGAATTCCTATGAAATTCCATTGCATTCACCCCCCCGAAGTGCCTCCCACGAGGCCCCCAGAGTTTAGCCTTTTGAGTCTGACTAAAAACTTTCGGCCGCAACCGTTCTGGACCCCAGGCTTCCGGCATGATGATGTCGGGCGGCTGCGGCGGCGGGCTGCCTCCAAAAGGCGGCGGCGGCGGCAAGCGGCCTCGCGAGGAGCTGGGGGTACACGTGGCTAAGGCGCCCCTTCCTGAGGGGATCCGTTTACAGAGAAGGGGATCCGTTTACAGAGACCCCTGCCAGAGGGGATTTTTCGATAGAACCTCCCCTTCCTGAGGGGATTCATTCACAGAGACCCGTGACCCTTCCTGAAGGGATTGATTTACAGAGACACCCTGCAGGACGGGCACGCGCCTGCCTTTGAGGTCGACGACGACGACAGCGAGGCGGAGGAGGAATTCATGCTGGACTTCCAGGACCACAGGAAGCGGTACACCCGCTCGTCCCACCGCTTGTGGCTTCGCAAGATGAACTGCAAGAAGTGTTGGCAGTGCGGCAAACACACCTTCTTCTCGGTGTGCGTTGGCAAGACGTGCCAGGAACACCACGCGACCCAGTGGTTCCACGAGCGCGGCGACCGCGACCGCAACGGGAGGAGGTGGAGGGGCGGCAAGAGCGAGGCCGCCAGAGCCAGGCAACGCAAGGGTGCAAGTGGTGGGGAGGGGGGAACCTTCAAACATTGAGGAATGAAGTTATGTCGGTTTGATGTTTTGATTTTCTCAATGTTTATCCTGGTCAGTTTTCTGCGCCTGCCAGGCACTGGCAGCGGAGGTGCGATACCAGGGAGGCGGTCTTGGTCGGCCTGCTGCAGGACCGCACCCCCCCCCTCTGCCCCGCGCTGCCAAGAAGGGAGGGCCCCTGTTTGAGGGGATAAACGAGGGGGGGCCGAATAAACGCAAGAAGAGGCCCCTCTCATGGGGGTGAGCTTACTTCGTCGTTCCCCGACAGGAGCAGCAGAACGAAACAGCAGCGCAGCCGCCGCCCCCGCAGGGGGGGCCAACGCCACCGATCGGCCCGCCACCCGCAGCACTGTTAGCAGCAGCAGCGGCTGGACACCCCGCAGCAGCAGCAGCAGCAGCAGCACCGCCCGCAGCAGCAGCAGCAGCAGCGGCAGCACCTGCCGAAGCAATGCAGGTTGACGGATCCGACGACGGAGCCCGAGAGGGGGAGGAAGAAGAGGAGGATGAGGGCGAGGAGGAAGAGGGCATGGAGGAGGAAGCGGAGTCAGAGGAGCCTGATGAGCTGATGAGGCTAGAGGAAGAGCACGCAAGGCAGCATCGGAGGCTCTTGCGGGCATTGAATCGCACGGAGGCGGCGCAGAGGTGCGTCGAAAGGCACAAAGAGCGCCTTCGGCAGGAGCAGGAGCGCAGGGCAGAGCAGGAGATCATCCGCCTGAGGCGGGCGCAACAACAGCAGAGGGACGCCGCGCTGAGGCGGGAGGCAGAGGCCCGCCTGGAGCTGCAGAGGGCAGCAGAGGCCGCCGAAGCGCAGGCGAGGACGAGGCTGCTGGCTGCCGAAGCGGCCGCACGGAGGGCGGAAGAGGCGGCCAAGGCTGCCAAGGATGCGGAGGACGCAGCGCGGGCCAAGGAGGAAGCGGAGCAGAAACAGAAACGAGAGGCAGAGGAGCGGCAGGCGGCAGAGACGGCAGCGCCAGAAGCGGCAACACCAGAGCAGCCAGAGACGGGCGCAGCAACGGCGGACGCAGCCAGGGCGGACGCGGAGAACGCAGACAACAAAAAGAAGGACCCCAAAGCAAAAAAAAGGCCCCGCGCGGACCAGGCGGGGGGCAGACCCTCGAAAGGAGGGAGGGGCGACAAAGACAAGGACAAGGACACTGAGAAGGACAAGGGCAAGCGCCCGAAGGCGACCTCTAAGAGGGGCTAGGACCGCTTCTCCATCCTCCTGGTCACTCTTCCTCCTGCTCCTGCTTGTCGCCCGCCCTCCTCCTTGTCCATATCCCTCTTGCTTCTGCTCTTCCTCCTTGTCAATCTTCCTCCTGCGCCCCCATCCGCCCCAGGACGGCGCGCCCTGAGCCGCGGGGCGACCGCGTCGGCGACGGCGCCGACATCCATATACATTTGCGCGGCCTCTCGCGCCAGAATAGAGGCGGCGCGGGTTAAGGGGACTCTGCTTGACTGCGGCCCCTTCATTGCAGGGGCGCGCGCGGCTGCCCCTGGCAGAGGGGGCGGGCGATCACGAAACCGATTATCTTAAGGGGAAATTCTCTTTGGAGAATTCTCTTAAGAGAATTCTCTTAAGAGAATTCTCTTAAGAGAATTCTCTTAAGAGAATTCTCTTAAGAGAATTGTGTGGATGTCTCAGGCAAAACCAACAATTCTCTTAAGAGAATTCTCCTCTTAAGAGAATTCTCTTAAGAGAATCTCTCTCGTAAAGGTCGCTTGCAGTGCACCCCCCCTCGCTGCATGGGGGCCAGACGAGTCCCGCTGAGGGGCGAAACGCCCCTGGCTGAGGGTGGGGGGGGGGAGGGGGCGGGGCTGGGCCGTATCTGACGGGCCCCCTAGGGGGGTTGGGGGGCGCGGTGTTCCTGATTGAGGGGAGCCCCTGAAACATCTTTGACGGGCCCCTTGCGGAGGGGCACCGCCGTCCTTTACTGAGGGTGAGCCCCTTTAATGAGGGGGGGCAGTGTGAGCAGGGGCAGCAGGGGGGAGCAGTAGCATTGCATCATGGGTGAGTCGTTCGGGCCCCTGTGCTTGCCTGCCGCGCAAAGCAATCCAGAGAGGGGGGTGCCCCTTTTTGAGGGGGCGCGCACCCCTTACTGAGGGGGGGGCCCTGGCACATCCCCTCCCCCTCCCCGCCTCACCGCTGATGAGGTAGCACCCCTTCTCTTCGAGGGGGAGGGGGCGACCGCGTGGGTTGCGAGCCCCTTCGAGGGGAGAGAAACGAACCCCTGGCTGAGGGGAAGGCTCGACGATACTGAAATGTACCACCACACACGCCACACCCACAGCACCACACCACACCCACACGCACCACTGAAGTGCGCGGGGAAGGCCCCCGACGATCTACTTGCCATTCGCAGGCGTTTCGGCTGCCGCAGGGCATTTCGATTTTGCTGCTGTATCCCAAATTTCAGGGGTCAGTCCCGCGGCAGCCATGCCCGCCCCAGGAGTAGTCCCTCCTCTGCTCCTGCTGGGCACTCTCCTCACACCGTTGTGCAGCATGGCGCCGAAGAAGAAGATCGAGGGCCAGGGCGCACCAGCGGCGAAGAAGTCGAAGGCGGCCCCGAAGGGGCACGGGCTCGACAAGCAGGAGGCCGACAAGATGAGGGCGTGGCTCAAGTACCAGTCGGAGAAGAAGGACGGCAGCGGGAAACCTACGAGCACAGCAGAATCCGCCAGAGCAGCCCAGGCGCTCTGGAACGGGATGAAGGACCCAGCTGATCGGAAGCGTTTCTTGCAGACCTTCGCGAGTGACAAGGACAAGACACTTGACTGGTTGGCCACCTTCGAAGAGAGATGCACGAATGAAGAGGTGCACACGCGCTCTGCCAAGAAAGGGTACCGGAATGCATCGCAGGCACTGGCCCTCAAGAACCTCACCATCAAAGACTTTGCGAACATCCAGGAAGCCACTGCCTTCGCGCAGGAATGGTGGGAGGAGAACAGCGAAGAGCATGGCACCAAAGAAGAATTCCCCATCAAGGAAGATGTCAAGGACAGGCCTCTGTGGAAGGAGTGGTACTTCGTCGAGCGCAACATGGACGATGACCAGCTGGTGACGAAGGACTCGCGCACCTTCAAGGGGACGTCCAACCTGAAGAACCTGAAGCAACTCGAAGCTGCAGGCATCAGGATGGCCGAGCTCCCGTCGTCCAGCGCTTCGGGGTCGGGTGGGGGCGGCGAGGTGAAGATCGAGAATCCGCGCTGGCCAGAGATCGTGAGTAAGAAGGACGAGATCGCGCGCCGTCCTCGGCAGCCGCCCCCTGCCCTTCCATCTCTGGTGCTCTGCCAGACCCCTCCCAGAGGGGGGCCCTCTCCCCCGCCACGCCCCCGCCGCCCCTCCTGGAGGGGATGGCGATAGAAACTGGTTCGTATCCGTTCTGTCGTGCGTTGTTTGCGTTGAAAAGCATGTCGGCGCATTGCTTGTTTATGATCCCTACCAAGGCAAATGCTGGTCAAGTATCAGAAGGAGCTGAAGTTCCTAAAGCACACGAAGAATCAGTTGCTCGCGAAGGCTGGGGATCAGGATCAGAAGGACCGTCAGAGCTTCCAGAACTGGGCCGATGAGTGCAAGAAGTGCGTGGACAATGCGGACCAGCACGAGACGGCGATGGAGGTTCTGATTGCGAAAATTGAGGGCGCTGATTCTGTCGGCAAGGACACGGACATGTACGATAAGCTGAAGAATGAGGTCCAGGCCGCCTACAACACACACGAGCACATGTTCGAGGGCATTCAGCTCTCGGTCAAGCGCTTCAAGAAGTTCCTCAATTGAGCTGCGGCCCTACATCTACATCTACATATCAGTATTTACATGCATATATGCAGTAGGGTTTGAGATGCTCTGCCTCGCCCGACGACGCGCATGCAGCGCTGCCTTTCCGACGCCCGTGGGAAAACGAGAACTTGCCGCTTCCTCTGCCAGGGGTGCCCCTTCGTGAGGGGCCGCGTGTTTCTGGGTTTGCCAGTAAAGAAGCCCCCCTCATCGCAGGGGCGCGGGGGGAGGGGGGGGCGGGGGGGAGGGGGGCTTGGTATCATCAGGAGGGGAGTAGCAGGAGGGGAGGGGCATGAAAGGGATTGAAGGAGGGCGCGGAGGAGGGGCGCGGGAAAGGGCAAGGGCCCCTTGCCTCAGCCGCGCATGTCCGTAGCCACTGCAGTGGCTCAAGGCCGCCGCGCTCGCGCCTGTCTCCCGCGGGCCCCGCGGGATGCTTTCCAGGCGGCGGTTGCCTTATGACAGGTTGGGCTTGCCGCCGGAGAGGCGGCTGAGAGCGAACGTGCAGGACCTGATAAGCAGCAACGTGGTCAGCGGGCAGCGCGGCGCTCAGCTGATCAATGACTGCGTCTCTGCATCTGCGACAGGTCTCTCCGACCTGCACACTACGGAGTCAACGTCGGGCATGAAAAACGCTGCCAGGAAGTTCAGGCGGGATTTCTTCAGGAAAGGGTGGCCTCCGCTCTATCACTGCCAGGTGAGGGGCTGGGACCCCAAGTCTGAAACAGAACAACTGATGGACTTAGCGATGATGCTTCCTCACGAAATACTTCATCAACTTCATCATTTTGGCGAGCGGAGCGTGCTACTGGAGACGTCGCAGTCTCGACGGCGTGTCTCTGCGCCACGTGCAAAGAGCCAGGGCGGAGAGTGGTTGCAACGACCTGGTGGCCCTGGGCGTGCGGCAGGACGGGGTCCCTTGCTTCTGGGACCGATCGATGAGCGCAGAGATCATCAGCCTCATGTTGCCAGGGGCTGCGGGGCGCTGGAAAAACCTGCGGGCCCCAATCACAGCGTTCCTCAAAGAGCACGTGGGCCCCAACACATTTGATGATGTTTTTGCAGTGGTGCAGTGGAGCTTTGTTCACTTGGCTGCGAAGCGCTGGCCGGCGGCACGGCACGACGGCTCTCCCTTCGGCGCGCAGGACGCATGGAGGAAGCGCCGACAAGTGGCCGATGCAACCCTACCAATTGGCGGAGTGCTTTGCCAGATCAAAGGGGACTGGAAGATGATGAAGGAGGTGCTCAAGCTACCTGGCTGGCAAGATGACGAAGTATGCTTCCTGTGCAACATCAAGAAGGACGAGGCCATGGGAGCGCAACACATCAGGGGAGGATAGGAAATCCCCTCTGGGAGGGGGTGCGTCGTCGTCGTTTTGCGGCCCCTTCCAGGGGGGGTGGAGGAGGAGGAGGAGGAGGGGTGGAGGAGGAGGAGGAGGAGGAGGAGGAGGAGGAGTGTTTTTGGCTACTCCCCGCAGGTGAAATCGCAGACTGGGAGAGACGCGCCGTGGAGAACGCACCGACGCACATGGCCAGAAGTCCTTGCGAAGATTATCGTTTCAGGCGAGCAGGTGTGCCCTCTCTTCCAAGTGCCGTATGCGAACGAAAAGTTGCTGAAGCTAGATTGGTTACGCGTTGTTGATCTTGGAGTAGCGGCTGACTTCATAGGGGGCTTGCTATGGTATCTTGTAACGCACAAAAAGGTGGCTGAAACTACCCAGAAAGGCCGCGTCTCCACACTACATGGTCATTTGATGGCGTTCTACGACAGGCAGCCGCCAGGTGAGAAGACCAGCCGCCTATCGAGACTGACGCGGGGCGTTGTGAAAGGAAAAAAGCAACGACGGCTAACATGAGGTGCGGCGCGGGGATGCTCAGGCACATGGTTCCATGGGCATTGGAGATGGCGGAGGCTTTCCTTGATAGGAGGAATGGCGTCGACGAGCGGGCAGCTGTAGAATCGTCCATTCACGCAGGGATGAAAAGCTTATCTCGGTGTTACGAGGCACTCTCTGACAATCACCCATTTGCTGTGGACACTCTTAGAGAGCATTCGAGTAAGTTTGCCACGCAGACGGCCGCTTTGCAAGACGCGCTTCCTGCCCATTTTAAAGTGAAGCCTAAAATGCACATGTTTCTGGAGCTGTGCATGGGCGGCGGTGAACCAGCGAAGCACTGGAACTATAGGGATGAGGATTTCGGTGGATCTGTAGCTGCATTTGGCCGAAGGAGGGGCCAAAGGAGGTCCATGAGAGCGTTTTCGGCGGCATGCATCTCTAAGTTCTGCGGCCAGCCGATTGTGCGCATGCTTTGAAAAGAACGCTTCTGTGTGTATCGTTGTCATTCATTGCTGTCGGCACAAATATATGTTGGACCCCTCCCAGTGGGGTGAGCGCGAGCATGGGCGCTGAAGCCCCGCTTGCCCCAAAACGGCGGGTCGAACTATTTTCGGCGCGCCCGAACTATAGATCGACCCGCAGAAAAGTATAACCCCCGCATTATAGTTCGACCCCGCACTATAGATCGACCTTGGAGTCTCAAGGGAGATGTCGCAAAATAGATGCACGTGAATTATGAGGTTGTCGAGGCGCCCCTGCTGCCTGTTGCGCAGCACCCGCGAGGCGGCGGAACCGAGGCCCCCGTCGCCCCCGGGGGGCTGGGCACCGCCGCCCTAATTAGGCCCGGGGGCCCCACGGGGTGGGCAGCGGCGCCGGCGCGAGGGCCCACCAAAAAAGCCTGCTCCGCGGCTCATGCACGGGCTAGCGGCGACTGCCGCCGCCCCGGCCCCCGGCCGTCCGAGCGCTCCTTCGCTCGGGCCCCTGGCCCAGGTCGTCATCCCCGACCTCCCCGGCGAGCCAGTCCGCCGGATGCTTCGCGCGCGGGCCGCCCTCAGTCTTGGCCGGGGCCGCGGAGAGGTCGTCGCACCTGCATGCGCTGCCGCGACGACAAGGGCATCGCGAAAATCCGGGGGCGCAGCCAAGGCCACCACGAGGCGCCGCGTCCGCGCGCGCTGCGGGCCCGAGTGCGGATCCCGGCGCTTGGCGGAACACGCGCCGCTCGATGGCTGGGCCGTCCATGTCGCTGAGGTGCTTGCGAGCTGCCTGCGCCCGCTGCTCGCGTGGGTTCGCGCCGTCGCCCATCTCCTTGCAGGTCTCCTTCATCGCGACCACCATGCGCGCGAAGAGGACCTCGCGCAGAGACGACCTGGAGGGGCGTGGTCCCCCGCCGCCTGCTCGGCATCCCCCCGCTCCCTCCACTGGGTCACCACCTGGGTTTTGACTGCTGGGTCTTTGAGCGCAATCGCGATCGTGGACCGAACCGCCAGCTCGGCGATCGACCTGTCGTGGGCCGCCAACAACTACGCCTTGGCTCGCCGGGCGCCTCCGGGGCGCGCGCCGGCCATGGCCGCCGCCATCCCCCGGCGTGGGGATGTCCAGCAGGCGCGGTGCGCCCAAACATCTGCGGGCGAAAGCATGTGTTTGTGCTGGTCGACTGGCGCGCCGTTGGCAATGCATCGTTTGCGGCGCGCCCCCGAGCGCGCGCGGGGGCACGCGCCGGTGCATCGGAGGCCAGAATGCTCACAACATGTCCCACTGCAACGCAACATCGTAGCCATAGGCGCTGCACCTGGGGCGACAGAATCCCTCACTTGCAGCCTGCAGGGGGGGGGGGGGGGAACGGGGGGGGGGAAGACAAGCTAGGTGCGCTCGCGTCATATCTGACATCCTTCCCCTCCCTCCCATCCCTTACCATGGCGCAGATCCCCTCTCTACTCGCGCAGTCGGATGTCGAGCAGGGCAATGATCCCGAAAGGGTACGCGATGCATTGTAGAGCACGGCATGGCATGGCGTAGAAGAGCACCGCGAAGCGTAGTATCAACCTGGCATTGCATTGCATGCCGTGGCATAGCACGGGAAATGACGCCAACGCTGCGGCGGGAGCACGAGTCGAAACAAGCGGAAGCGCGAAAATGAAGTAACGCTGCAGCGGGAGCACGATTCGGGCCGAGCGGAAGCACGCCGGAATCGGCCCGGGAGGCTTCCCGGGCGCCAGAAGTTTGATATTTTCTATATAAAAATGCGCATTGGAATGGCATTTTTTCGGCGCCGCCTCGGAACTCGATTTTCCGGCGCCGACCGGAGGGGGCTCCGGGCCCGGCCCGGGCGCCGGCCCAGGCGCCCGGCTCGGGAACTCGATGTTCCGGGGGCGGCCAGAACCGGCTCTGGGCCCGGCCCAAGGCGCCGGCTCGGGCGTGCAGCCCGGGCGCCGGCGGAAACGACACCTGCGCTGCTGCGGGGGCGCGATTCGGAACGAGCGGGGCCCGGAAATGAGGCCGGCGCCTCAGCGAGAGCAGCACTTTGGAAAAAATGCAAGGGAAACCTGCGTGTAAAAAAACAATACGCGGGGGGGGTCGAATACTCCAAAGACGTCATCAGGGGAAGAAGGGGAGCATCACATTGAATCATTGCGGAGGGGGGGGGGGGCAGGGAAAGCGAAAAAAGAAGCTGCAGAAGCATCGGCAGGAGGGAGCGGTGAGGGGGGAGAGGAGAGGAACAATATCCAAAACCTTGTCGCGGTGCCCCGTCGCTGCCGCGACCCGGCCAGCAGGCGCCAGCCGCCCCTGCTGCCTGCGCTTTTGCTGGCGCGCCGTCAGGGTGCAAGAACCCCCCCCTGCGGCCTTGCAGCTAAGCCGCTGGTGTCGTTTCAAGCTGCGACGCTGCGCCTGCGCGCCGCAGTGCGGGCGCGGAACAAGCTCGACAGATTGCGCCGCGGCTGGGCGACGGGCGGGGCGAGAGGCCGCACCCTCATGAGCGACCGCCGCCGCAGTGCCCGGCCGAGCGTCGCGAGGGATGCGTCTGCCCGCGTCGCTGGCGCGAAGCCCCCGCCGCGCGCGCGGTCCCCCCCCCCTTGGCGCGACGCATGCGATGAGAATCCAAGGAGTCAAGTTTGCGGCGCCGCTCTATCCAGGCACGCACAGCTCGTTTCCATGCCCCCCGATCAGCCGCTACAGCCTCCCAAGCATGCTCGTCGTCGGCCGCGCGGCCGCCCTCCCGCGCTACCTGGCGAAGAAGCTCTCGGCCCTGGCTCCGCCGCGTCGCGCCCTGCTCACAAGCGCGGGGCACCGCGCCTTCAGGAGCTTAATGGCAGCATGCGAGCTGGCTCTCCAGACGATCCGAGGGGCAGTGGCGCGAATGTCCGAGGCATCCAAACTTGCGCTTTCCGATGGCAGTTTCGACAGTGTCGATGCCGACCCGCTCCAACAGGTCTTGCATCGCCAACTTGCCTTCCACTTCCATCGCGGTGAATGTGGGACTCAGCGCAAGACCCCGCGCGCGGCGATCCATGAACGACTGGTGCATGCCGAGCTCTTTCGTAGCGAATGACAGAACTTCCGCTCCGTAGAGCAAACAAAGGCGCTTCCACCGTGGCCCTGAACGCCGAACCTTCCTGACGCAGGGTTGAGCCAAGGCGCGGGACCTGGCGGTCAATCCTATGCCAAATCTCATTGGCCTTCCGAATGCGCCCCTTGGCGCCCCTCAGAGTGGCCCCAAGGGGCGACGGTCAACGTCCGGGCAGCGCTGCGTGATCCTGAAACGCCAGCTCCTCGGCGGGGCCCGGGGCGTCGTCGGCGCGGCCGCGGCCGGCGGGGCCCGCGCCGCGCAACCTGCGCTCGACTCTCGGCGCCGGGGCGCTCTCAGAGTCAGGGCGCCTCGCTGCAGGGAGAGGGCGCGCTGCTGGCCCTTTGCCGCAGAGCCGCCGCCTCCTTCGAACTGGGGGGTCTACTTGTCCCTTGAAACGCACAGTCTGCCATTTGTCGGGGTGAGCAATTCCGCGCCAATCAGAGAAGAATGCGAGCAACTAAACGCTTCCTGTCGCGGATGGTCGAAACTCGTTCAAGAAGGGTCGCGTCGTCTGCAAAACATAACATGCGAAGCAGCAGTTGATCCCATTCTTCTTGCGCGCGCCTGAAAGCCTGCGCCTGCATTAAGAGCGCCGGGGTTTGCGCGGGCGCCCACAACCGGGCCCCCAGCAGAGTCCACGCGGGCAAAATAATCCCGCAGGACAGCATTGTGAAAGAAAAGGTACACCATGCATGAAGACAGGCAGCCCTCTCTCAGACCTGTCGCCAATTGGCGCCGATCGCTCGCGCCAAGTTGGTTTCGGCGCGCACTGCGGGTGTCGGAGCGGATATGGGGCAGCAAATTCACAACATGGTCGGGCGCGCCTTCGTCGCTGAGCACTCGCCAGGCCGCGTTGCAGGGAACGCTGGGATATGCCTTCTGAACGCCCAACAGAGCCACGCAGAGATCACCCAGGTCTCGCTGCGGACCTTCTTGACCGTTTCGATTAGCAGCCGCGAAACGAGAACCGCATCTACGCGCGACAGGTGGGCTTGGAACCCCCATTGGTCGGCTCGAGAGACGCGGCGCTGGCGGGCGCGATCGCTGAGTCGAACCGCGGCGACGCGCGCCGCAACCCTACTCGCGATGGAAAGATGGCGCATGCCGCAATAGTTTGTCAGCTCACTGCGGTCCTTTATACATATATATAATAATAATAAGAAGAAGAAGAAGAACAGAGCAATGACTTCCGCAGCATATGCTTCCTCCTACCAACTGTCCGGCGCCTGCCAGCATCGGCAAACAAGTTCAGAGAAACGCTGTTGGAGCGCCGGGCCAGCCAGACGAACCACATGTATCATCGCCTCCGTCGGCGGGGACGTCCGACAGAGATGCCCGAGCGGGTCGAGCAGCCAGCGGGCGGCCTAAAACGGACTCCGCAACTACCGCCTCCTCATTGCTAAGGCTATGGAAATGCTCACGGAATTGTTCTGGCGCGCGCAGAACTCGCCCCTGCGCGGCGCCCCCCGACATCGCCACCCCGAACTCTCGCAGGCCTGCGAAGAGACGACCCGCGTCGCCCAGCACCGTGGCACGTTCCAGCTCACGCACAACGCTGTCTACCCGAACTTTGCGCCAAGCTCGCCGTTCGCGGCGAAAAAAACGATTTTTCCCAGCGCAGCTGTTCACGCAGCTGCACCTCCCGTCGGGGAGGCGGGGGAAGGGGCCCAGGAGGAGGCGGAAAGGCAGGAGGAGGAGCAACAGCAACCGCCGAGGGATGGGAAGAGGGGGAAGGGGATGGGGGGGAGGCGGGGGAGGGAAGGGCGGACGGGGGGGGAAAGGGAGAGGCCGCCGGCGGCCCTTTGCTTCGGGGCCTCCTCCTCGTCGGAACCAGGTCGCCACCGCTTGGGCCCGCCACGTCAGAACGCCCCGCAACCGAGTCGCCACTAGCTGGAGTCGCCTCTACAAGGCGCGCCCCCGATCCAAACCCGAGGTCCGCACCGGCCCCCTGAGCCTTCCGACGTCATTCCGCCAGCTTCCGGGGATGGCGTCGGGCGGCCGTCGCCTCGCCAGCGCGGCCGCCAAGGAGAGGAACTCCCAGGCGCTGCCTGCCCCGGGGCGCAGCAGATTCCATGGCCCGTGGCATCGACACACATGCGCCCAACCTGTGGCCAACTACAACCTGATGGAGAACTTGTGCCAGACGGTCCGTCTCATGTGCCCACTGGCATCGTGCGCTCTCGGATTCGATGGGTTTGCCTGGCAACAAACTGGTGGCTAGGGGCGTTGGCCTGCGCTGTGTGCCAGCGCGACCGGCAGCATCTCTCAGCTGCTGGCCTTGCGCCCTCGCCGCCTCTCGCGAACCAGATGGCAGGCGCGCGTCCGCAATCTTAGAATCAAAATCAGCCAAGCAATATGTCACGCGCGTGCGTCAACGGCGCATCCATTTCTCAGCCCACTTGCTCGCGACAAACTTGTCAAGCTCGCGCCAGCGTCGATGCACGTCAACATCAGATCGACCTATCGGAACTCGCCAGGTGCCGCGCGAGCAGATCCAAGCGAAAGAATCAGCCCATACACATGTCGACCAGGCCCCGGTCGATCCACGCCAGCAGCTCTTGCCCAATCTCTTTAGCTCCCGTCTTCAACCCGTGGCGACCCAGGAGAAGCGGAAATCGGGTGTGGGACCCCTCACCGGCGCGCGAGGTCCAGTCCACCACCCAGATGTACACTGCGCGGGCCCGCAGCTGCGTCCGGAGGGGGTCGGCCTGCTCGAAGAACTCGGCATGCGATCGCGGATGGCCGGTGGGTGCGCAGCCAACCGCGAAATCAAAATTCTGACCATCAAAGTCCCAGCGGGGGTGGAGGAGCAGGTCGCCGTTTTCCCGGGGAACTCGGGCACCCCTCTCCCGCCAGATCTGCGCAGCCGCAGGCGACAGCAGGAAAGCCACCTTGGCCCCGAAGATGATAATGCATTCCTCAAATGCTACGATGGCGCCCCCAACCTCTCCCCATCCTCTCCTCGCTCCTCTCGCCGTGCGCTCTAATGCCTCAATGGATGATGTGGTGGGCCCCGCGTCCGTCAGCCCCAAGGTGTCAGCTGGTCTCGCCGGGCAAAATTGACCAACCCGACGGCCTTGTCCACGCTGCGTGTGTCAAGCCGGCCCCAGGTCCAATGCTGGGCGCTCAGCGTGCCCAAGCGGACATGTAATCCCTCCCGCAAGGGTTTCTGTCTGAAAGACCGAAAAAGATATCGAATTCGACCGCGAAGCCTGCCTCCAACGGAAGGGCCCGAAACGCGCGCTGAATGCAGATGGTGGTTGCGCTCACTAGGTGCCGGCCAACTCGCGCGGTGACGCTGGCGCAATCGAAACTCTGCTACTGCCCCATTTCTCACTGCTCGAAGTTTTCGTCGCTTTGCCCCTTACAACTTGCTAGTGTAGCGAACCGCGGCTATGAATAGCTGCAGGCGGGCCCCTCGGGGCCACGCAGGGGTAAAGAGGGCCACTTTGTAGCCCGCACCTTACCGCCCGAGGAAGGAGAATTGCGCGAGCTGGTTCATGCTGGGCCGCACGGCGCGCGGCATCTCCGAGCGCGCCGCGAACTTGTAGACGGAGGTCGGCAGCCCTCCAGCGCAATCGGCAGGGCTCGCGGTCTTTGGGTCGAACGCCTTGAGTTCCAGCCTCCCATGTTGACGTAGATTGCGTGCGAGTCCGCCCTCCGCCTCGATGCGCTGCTTGGTCTGTCTTGGTCTGCTGCAAGTCGAGATTCCGCTGCGGCTTGACCCGTTGAATTTCAGCTCGGGTCTCCCTCCAGCTTCCTGGAGCTGAACGACCCTCTTCTCGCGGGCCAGTGAAACACATACGGCATCACGCATCTTGGCGAGCACCTGTTCCGGACGACGAAGTTCCAGCTCGAGTCTCTGGTTCGTCGCCGAGGCCATGGGGAGTGAGATGCATGCCTTGACGCGATGGACATTTGGCACTGAGTCTCACGGTACCCACGCGCTCGGGACCTCCTCGGGTAGCTCGATGCGGTTGACGCCATCCTCGAGGGTCTTGTTGCAGTCGTCCACGCGGCGCACCCTCGTTGCTTATATTTTTGTTCGGCTCTGCGTCTGATGATAGTCTGACGAACGCCCACCAAATCCCCACCCCTCTCCGCCTCGTCATCGGACGACAGGGGCCCCTCATCTGCTGGAGTTGAAGCGGCCCAGGGAGCGTGGATTGCGCATGTCGGTGGCCCCGCGCTGCTCGTCGCGCAGCTCTTCGCCGGCCTCCATGGCCCCAGCACCCCCCTTGCCCGCGGGGCCCTAGAAGTCCGAGTCGGGGCGGGCCCCCTCCAAGGCACTCTGGGTAAAACTCTCGGCTGGCCCCCCGCACCTCGACTGCCCGCTCTTCTTCCTGGAGATCGCACTAGAGAGACGTGCGCGGATGGCCTTCGCGGGGCGCCGCTGGCGCCGAGCCGCGGGAAGCAGCCGGGGGGTCGTCGGACGACGCAGCCGCTGAGCCGCGCGAGCCGACGCCCATCTTCCGGTCGCGGTCCTCGAAATCGTAAAACGCGTCGCCCAGGATGTCGACGTCGCCGTCGACGACGGCGAGATCACCCTGTTCCCCTCCAGAGACGGGTGGATCGTCGAGCTGGCGCGCCAGGGGCCCAGGCTCCGGGCCCTCGGGCGGCGTGACTCCTCAGGCAGGAAGAATTTTATTTAATGCCAGAACCGCAAGCTGCAAACGGCGGCGCACCATGACAACATTCACGAGGAGGGCAATGCAGAAAGCGCACACCGCAAGGGATGAGTCTGCAGCAGGTCTCACAGGAGGGATGGGACGCGTCGGAGACGCACGGGAGAAATTGGTTTTCGACGGGGGAATATTATCCGAAATGTTCGGTCTCGGATTGCGTTGCCCTGTGCCCAACCGATATGCGCTCCTCATATCCATATTCTCCTTTGCCCGAGTAGTGTGTAAGTTTGCCGCCTGCATGAGTTTGTAGCGCAGGTTCACGTTTCCTTTTAACTGCGCCAAACCGTCCGCAGGGTTCGCTTCGCGCGGAAACCAGCGACACCGACCGCCGAGGTCCCCCAAAGAACCCCGAATCACCGCAATCTCTTCGAGTCCGATTCTTTATTGCTTGGGGCATGACGGGCGCTATGGCCCCCCCCCCCCCCCCCCCCCCCCCTATGACGCAACGCTCCCCCCCCCAGTGCGCTCCGGGCACTGCCGCAGTGCGCATTGGGATCCGCGTAGGTGTCCGCGTAGGAATCCGCATAGGTGTCTGGTCCGCAGGAATCGTCGTCGTCGTCGTCGTCATCGTCGTCGTCGTTGTCGTCCGTCGTCGTCGCTCGTGGTTCGTCGCTCGTCGCTCATCGTCGTCGCGCGCGCGGACGCGGCTGGAGCCTTTTTTTTTTTATCCGGGCCGATGACGGCAATCATCTGGTGGGGGAGGGGGTCGATGACGTCGCGTTGCGCGCCGGCGGCGTCTGGGAATGCTGCGGAATGACGGAAGACGAGTGGCGCGAACATGTAGGTGGCGATATGCACCACACCGCCCGTGCACATCGCAGTGCCCGCGTGCACCGCAGCGCCTGCGTGCACCACACCGCCGATGTGCACCGCAGCAGCCGCGTGCAACGCAGCGTCAGTGTGCGCCACCATGCCTGCGGGCACAGCAGCTCCTGCGTACACCACAGCGCCTCCGTGCCCCACATCAGCCGCGCGCAACACAACACCAGTGTACACCACAATTCCTGCGTGCACTGCAGTGCCTGTGTACGCCGCGGCGCCTGTGTGCACCACATCTACAGCGCGCAACACAGAACCATTGTTGTGCATAGAATTTCAGCAGGTACCCTTGTGACAAAATGGAGCGCGCGTGGATTCCAGAGAAAACAATGGAAAACAAATCCCCATGGACAAAGGACCGCCGCTGGAATCTACGATTCCCCCCGAGTTCGCCCGCATCACCCTAGCTCTCATTCGCGCCCAGGGGGCCCCAGCTAAACTGGCCGTCCGAGAACCAAGTGGACCGATTCAATCGACCATTCTGCGGTGCACGCTGAGATGCGAGCGCGCGCTGCAAAACCAAGCCGCGCGGCAGGGGGCAAGAAGGAGGAAAAGGAGGAGGAGGATACGATACGATACGACGCACTTACGATCCACTTGCTGCCTGACTGAGCAACGCAATGCTATGCAAAAGAGAAGCGGAGCCTGGATGCACATCAGCTGGATCTGCGCGCGCTGTCGAGAGCGTCTGCCTAGATCGCTCTGCGGGGGGATGCCCCGGGCCAACTCCACAGCTGAGCGCGCAAGTGACGTCGAGGGGCCACCTGCACGTATCATGAAAAGAACCGATGCGACTGACTGCACATATACGCACACGCGCTACATACGCGCACCTGCAACAAAGAGCGGGCTCAGAACAGAAAATGACATCCTGCCCCGAAGGCCACCCAGTCCCACCTCATGGCTGGGGATTGGAAGTCCTGTCATCATCGCTCAATGCTTGCAACTGCAACTGATACGAATCAGATGTGACACGCGTGCTCACAAATCCATGGCGGGCCCGGCCATCAGTAGATACGATCGCAATCTGCGGGCCAGGAGGAGGAGGGGGAGGAAGAGGAGGAGGAGGTGGTGGAGGTGGAGGAGGAGGGAGGAAGGACAAATGCCGCATTCGATTATCAGAACTTTCCTGGCGTGGCGTTTAGTTGTCCGCAGCAGATCCTGACGCAGATGTTCCTTCTACCTGTCCCGTGCACGCAGGCACTGTGGTGTACACCAGCGCTGCGTTGCACGCGGATGCTGCGATGTAGACAGGCGCTGTGGCGTGCACAGGCGCCGCGGCGCACGCAACCACTGCGGTGTACACAGGCGTCGCGTTGCACACGGCTGCTGCGGTGCATGCACGCCGGCGCCGTAGTGCCCCCAAGTATTAACGGGCGAAGAACTGCATAACATAAACTTTTTCGCCGTCGGGGACACCTGCCCCTGGGCGGCTGGACAGTTTACACCCTTGCGGCGGCGCCGCAGGGGCGTGAACTTTCCAGCCGCCCAGGGGCAGGTGCCCCCGACGGCGAAAAAGTTTATTTTATACCGTTCTTCGCTCGCTCAAAGTATTGCGGTATACACGGGCGGTGCACTGCGCACGGCTGCTGCGGCGCACGCAGGCGCCGTGGCGCACGCGCGCAGCGTGGCGCACGCGAGCGCTGTGGTGCACGCAAGCGCAATGGGCAGATCGCCACTTACATGCTGCTCGCGTCGTCGTCGAAGCTCGCCGCTCGTCGCGTCGCGCGCGCGGGCGCGGCTGCGGTGCCGGAGCCACTCGGCGGGGGGGGGGCGTCGCGCCAGGCCCCCCCCCCGCCCCCCCCCCTCCCCATGACGCCCGCCATCGCCGAACATAAAGAAACGCTCTTGGGCGGCTCGCTTCTCAGTCGAAGCGATCTGTCCCCGATTGGCACAAATCGCAAGGAGATTTCGCGTCGGTCATACTAATGATGTGCAGGCCGGGATTTTGCTCCACGATAGTCGTCGCTCGGATTCTAAGTTCGAAGCATGTCGATCTCGGATTTCACATCGGGGATCTTTAACGGGGGGGGAACGCGAGGTGACCAACTAGGCCTCTGCCAAACCCTCGGACATAGCAGTACCCCCCGCCGCCAGAGTAAGCCCCCAGCGAGGTCAAACTCGCGGGAATGCCATGCGAAAATACTGACGTCAGCTTCCCTTTGCACCAGGAGATCTTCGACCGGGGCACAGAACACGTCGCCTGTCTGGGAGCGGCCTTGCCCCGCGCCCTCGAGGTCCAGCCCTGGGTCGCACGGGGCAACCGGGCGAGCATAGGGGGGGGCGTGGATTTGATTGCGATAGCGGCGCTTGCGCCCCCGAAGAGACGCAGTGCATCATTTGCTTCGGCAAGGTCTTTCACATCGGAGTTGGGCAAAGTGCTGCTGAAGAAGGATGCGCCCCCCGAGCCGTTGGGCATGCCCTCTCGGCGTGGCCAATTGAGTTTCCCACGAAGGCCGCGCGCGGCGGTGATCACCTCTGGCGCAGCGGGTAGATCGGGGCTATTGCCGCGCCCCCGTGGAGGGCAGATAGGTCGGGCTCGTTCTGCGCGATGCCGCGCAGTGGAGATTGTGAAATCGATGTCTTGCGTCGTCGGAGCGCGCGCCCGCCGTGCTCAGTAGCGCCCTCCATGAACTGAATCCACTTTCCGAACTTGCACCGCTTCCGTTGGCGACAAATAGCATCGACAAATCCCCCCCCCCCCCCCCCCCCCCCCCCCCCCCCCCCCCAAACACCGCCCCCCAACAAATCACATGTCCCGTTGGCAACGAGACCCGGACATTATTGCCCAGGCCGTCTATCGAGAGTCTCGCGCGCGGGCATGGCGCCGGGCGCCAGAGGATGGCGAGCGAAACCATGCTCCTTAAAAATCACGACACATGAAACTTTACAAAGCTCTGGCCATTAAGCCGGGCTCCAATGCGATCGGCCCCTGCCTGCGCGAATCGCAAGGCCCCCAAAACGCCTGGCCGCGCGGCCCCCGCGCCAGGAATGGCGCGCCGTCGGTTCGGAGACGCCCGCGCCGAGAGGGCGGGGGATCCAGGGTGGAATCCGACGCGGGAGCGCCGCGCAAAAACGCCCGTTTTCACGTGGGCGGCGCGGGGCACGAAACCCCGACGCCACGCGAACCTGGAGCGGGCCTCGGCGCGGGCCGCGCCGCGGCGGCGCGGGGGGGCCCACTTCCAGCCCACGTTTGCATGACCGTCCCCATCCGATCAGCGCCGCCCAATTCACGATCGAACGATTACATGCAACCTTTCGGCGGTGACCACGCGGTGGTAGCGACGGAGTGTCGCTCGTTCATGCGCGGGCGCCGTCTGATAAATATGCGTGACCCCCCGCGTGACATGACGCCAGAAACATTCGCTTATGCATGACAGCGCGCCGACCCATGCGGCAATGCGCTGACGTCAACGCGAAGCCTCACAAGTGGTTTGGACATGCGCGCCTCGACCTCGCCAGCGCCATCGCTCTGCAAGGCCAGTGCGCCGGCGCGCAGCCACCCCTGCCGAAGGGGCGGAGTCAAAGCTGGAGATAATGTTCGCGCTGTGCTCGCGCACAACGCGGCCGCCTGCTGGCCGCTGAAGGCAGGCAGCTCTGCTACCATTGCGAGGGGTGCTCTGGCGCGCCCTGTTCCGGCTCACGCCGCGCCCACTCGGGTCGCCGACCTTCGCGGGCGGAAGAATGCGATTGATATGGCGAAGGGAGGGAACAACGAGGAGAGAGGGAGTGGAAACTGGCAAAGCGGGAAGACGAAAGAGGGCCACAATACGGGCCAGAAAGGCCCCAGGAGGCCCCCCAGACTGTCCACGAGGGCTCCGAGACAGCTCAGGATCGCGGCTGGACGTCCCAAGATGGCCGCAGGACGGGTCACAAGGCCCCCAATACGCCTCAATAGCGACCCGAGATCGCATCCACAGCGCTTCGATAAACAACACATACATAGTTTGATGTCTTTTCGGGCAGTGTTTAGTTCTCGGCGGTTTGAGTTTTCGACGCTCCAAACTGGTGAACGAACCAGAGATCGCCGAAAAACTGATCAAAAGACCCCCAAGTGGGCCCAACGGTCCCCAATGCTGGGGCTTCTTAGCTTGCGGATGAAGAAGCGGCTCGGTGACCTCGCGAAGGCCGCCTCGCAAGACAAGGGCGGCGCTCTCCGCTTCCAGTGGGCCCTGCTGCAGGGCGAGAGGAGTGCGTCTGCCTGGGGGATGCAGCCGTGCCACTGCGTGGAGAGCAGCGAAAACCAGTTCGCAGGAACACTGGACCTCGGAGTGAGCAGCGACAGGGGCTGGGCTGGCGGGTGGGCGTTCCAGTCCATGCAAATCTTCTCCGGGGGCTTCGCCGTGCAAGCCGCGCCGCAGGCCGCGGGGCCGCCCGCCGCGCCCGCGCCTTCTAGGCGGCCGCCGGCTGGCCAGCAGCCGGGGCCCTGCCCATCGGGGGCCTCCCCAGCGGGAGCCCCCCCCCCCCCCATCTAGACGCAGGGTGATCCCCGAGAAAGGAAGCAGGAAGGGGGAAGAGGCATCGGGAAGGAAAAGGAAGGAGGGGGGCGAGAAGGAGGAGGGGGAGGAGACGGAGGGTGAGAGGGGGGAGAAAGAGGGGGGGCGGATCTTATAATAGTACGAGAGGACGGAGGCTGGATCGACGCACGGGCCGCCCTTCAGATTTCCTGGAGAACGCGCGCAGATCTTGTTCCGCGAGTGGGCCTGGAGAAGGCCGGTGTCGGTGCACAGTTGGCCTCCGAGATATTATTTCGCATGGGTTTGCAAATGCTGGGAGGTCTCTGGGGCCTGCCAGGAGCTGTCGGTTGTTAATATTGTGTATATGTGTGTTCGTCATCCAGAACTCCGCCCGCTATCGTCTCAAATTCTCGGAGGTCACTTTCACGGTCGCCGCCTCGATGGGCAGGCCCCCGATGGGCAGGTTCCGAGCTGCCGGCCGGCCGGCGGCCGCCTGGAAGGCAAGGGCGCGGCGGGCGGCCCCGCGGCACACGCGGCGCGGCTTGCGCGGCAACGCCCCCGGAGAAGACTTGCGCGGAATGAAGCGCCCACCCGCCAGCCCAGCCCCTGTGCAGCTGCGCACTCCGAAGTCCTGCTGCCTGCGAACTGATTATGCCGGCGCTTTCCGCGTACTGGCGCAGCAACACTTCCCTGGCAGACGCGCCCCCCCGGTTCTCCCAGCCAGACGCATTCTCCTCCTTTCCCAGCGGGCCCTGCTGGAGAACGAGGAGGATGCGTCTGCCTGGGAGATGTTGCTGCGCCAGTACGTGGAAAGCGCCGGCATAATCAATCCGCGGGAAGCAGGACTTCGGAGCGCGCAGCTGCACAGGGGCTGGGCTGGCGGGCGGGCGCTTTATCCCACGCAAGTCTTCTCCGGGGACTTCGCCGCGCAAACCGCGCCGCAGGCCGCGGGGCCGCCCGCCGCGCCCTTGCCTTCCAGGCGGCCGCCGGCCGGCCGGCAGCTCGGAACCTGCCCATCGGGGGCCTGCCCATCGAGGCGGCAACCGTGAAAGTGACCTCCGATAATTTGAAACGCTAGCGGGCGGAGTTTTGGACGACGAAAGCACATATATACACAAAATTCACCAGCGGCAGCTGCCGGCAGGCCCCAGAGACCTCCGAGCACTTGTGAATCATTTCTCGGAGGCCAACTGTGCGCCGACACCGGCCTTCTCCAGGCCCACTCACGGACGAGGATCTCTGCGCGCGTTCTCCAGGAAATCTGAAGGGCGGCCCGTGCGTCGATACCGCCTCCGTCCTCTCTTACTATTATAAGATCCGCCCCCCCTCTTTCTCCCCCCCCACCCTCCGCCCCCCCCCCTCCTCCTTCTCGCCCTCCTCCCTCCTTTTTCCCCCCCGATGCCTCTAGCCCTTCCTGCTTCCTTTCTCGGGGATTACCCTGCATTTAAATGGGAAAGGGGGGGGAAGGGGGGGGCCCCGCTGGGGAGGCCCCCGATGGGCAGGGCCCCGGCTGCCGGCCAGCCGGCGGCCGCCCAGGGGGCGCGGGCGCGGCGGGCGGCCCCGCGGCCTGCGGCGCGGCTTGCACGGCGAAGTCCCCGGAGAAGACTTGCATGGACTGAAACGCCCACCCGCCAACCAGCCCCTGTCGCTGCTCACACCGAGGCCCTGTGTTCCTGCAAACTGGTCCTCGGTGCTCTCCACGCAGCGGCGCGGCGGCATCTCCCAGGCAGACGCGCCCTCGCCCTGGAGCAGGGCCCACTGGAAGCGGAGAGCTCTGCCCGTGTCATCCTTCCGCTTCTCCATCCGCAAGCTAAGAAGCACTGGCATTCGAGACAATAGCGGACGGTGTTTAGGATGAAAAACACACAAGTGCAACGCAAATCAACAACCGGCAGCTCCTGGCAGGCCCCAGAGACCTCCGAGCACTTGTGAATCCATGCGAAAGAAGACTTTGGAGGCCAACTGCGCACCGACACTGGCCTTCTCCAGGCCCACCCACGGAACAGGATCTCTGCGCGCGTTCCAAGAAATCTGCGAAGGGCGGCCCGTGCGTCGACGCTGCCTCCGCTATCTCGTATTAATATGGGATCCGTGCCCCCTCTTGTTCCCCCTTCCCACCGTCCGTCTCCTCCTCCTCCTTCTCCTCCCCACCCACCTCCATCCTTTTGCTTCCCGTTGCCTCTCCCCCCCCCTGCCTTCCTTCTGAAGGGCCCCCCGTGCATCTAGATGGGGCGGGGGGGGGGGGGGGCGAGGGGCGACGCAGAATTCGCGCTGCGCCGCAGGCGCCATGGCGCGCGAGATGCGGCGCTCGCGGTCCGGCGCCAGAAGCACGCGCGACGCGAGGCACAAACGTTCGCGCCGCACGCGGGGGCACAGCACGCGGCGCGCGGCACGGCGGGGCACGCGGGGCACATCGCGCACGGCACGCCGCGCGCGGCGCGCGCCATGGGCGCGGCCCACGCGATCGCTGCGCGCGCGGCGCCACGAGCGGCACAGCGCGCGCAGCGCACGCGCGCTCAGAGACGCGCAGCACGCGCGCACGACGCGCCGCGCGCAGAAGCGATCGCTTCTGCGCGGCACGCTGAGCCCGCAGATCACCCCGCGCGGCCGACGTTCGTGGATCGGGAACGGACGCGACCCGCGATAAATAATAAAAGCCTTGCCGACAAGATGTCGCGATCACGCGAGGCCTCCCTTGATAGTCTGACGAAGTGCGGTTGAGACCGGTTGGGGGGGGGGTCGATTGTCCCTGGCGGGTTGCGAAGTTGCCGATGACGCGCAGCGCCGCCCCCCCCGCGAGCCCCTGCAGGGGGCGTTTAGCGGGGGGCGCGGCGACGCATCCTCTGCTGGAGCCCCAGCGCAGAAGGGCCGACGCAGGGCACTACTGGACGACGCCAGTCGGGGGATCATAAGAAGGAGCGAGAAGTGAGGGCATGGGTCTTCCGCGGCGAAACCACGTCGACGCGCGGCGACACTCGAACCCCAGACGTGAACGCGGAGGAATGCGTGACCCACGTCCAAGGCAAACGCAGGCTTCCTGCATGTTGCAAAGCTAGGTATCATTGGCCGCGTAGCGCCCTCGCGAAACTCCTATCTGCTTCGCGGGGATAAGTGTTGTAACAATGGAAAACAAATCACGCGCCCTTGAAAGCTGCCAGACGACTCCTGCGTCAGCCAGTAAACTTCTGCCATGAGTGGAATCGCCGGCAATTCGTCGCGGCCCTCGTCAGGAATGCCGCCCGCGGGGGGCGAGGCGAAAAAAGAAATCATTCCCGCTGGTTTCGAAGTCCTCGAGCGAAAGCCGACGCGACGTCGCCCGCCCGAGATTTCTGCTCTGGTAGAGGTCAAACGCCGCAGTGCAATGGGCGCGTCTGATTAGGAAGGCGCAGGCGCGGCGCGATTCAACGCGGCGGCGTCGGGGTCATGAAGCCCTCGAATGATCCATCGCGATTTAGCGCCGTAGTTCTCTAGGGCAGCAGGATCATTGAGCTTGATGACGCAATCCACTCTTTGTCTGTCCATACATCGCGCCACCGAGGAATAATTCGTCTAAGAGGTTGGCGGTAGATCCCTGCGGCAGCCGCGCCTCCATGGACGCGAATTGCTTTGGTGCTGCCTGGTCCCGCATCGCAATCTCACGCCTTTCTTTACGACGGCCGGCGGTAGAGCCAAGAAACTGCCGCTCACGATGATCAGTTAACGGATTGATGCTAATTTCACCATCAGCCCCTTCTCGCTCGATGGGGGAACCCATGGAGGCATCGAGGAGAGCCGCTTCTGATTGACGGGGCGCGCAGATGCTTTCCAGATAAGGAGTCATGTGCGCCCCAAACAAGTCATCTGCTACCTGAGCATTACGACTGCTGCCCGCGCAGCAAGCGTCCAGGACGCCTGAGGAAACGGGGGAAGGACAACCGGGAGGTGCCATCGTAGTCAGCGCCGGCGGCGGTAGATAGGCCGAAGCAGTAGCGCTCCAAGGCGCACTCGGACCTCGAGCGGAAGCGCTGGATGGCCCCCCCGGCGCCCGCGCTAGAAGTTTGCCTCGACCCTGGCCCGCTCCGCGGTTCACCAGAGGAGGCAACGTCCAAACGAAGTCGAACTTGTCGATCGTCCCTGTGAGGCACGGCGCGTGCCAGTCCAGGTTCGTCGACACTTTCCGCTGTTGGTAATAGTTAGGGTTCTTCGGGCGGTTGCGATCGTGACCCCTGATCGGCGTCGATGTCGGAGTCGCCTGGGATTTCATCGACCGCCGCCGCTTCAGGGTCGGGTAGAGGCTCGTCCCCAAGGAATATCGGCCCCCCTTCTCTGGCGACGTCAACATAGCGACGAGCTCCACAAGTGCTCTCGAGATCAATCTTAAGGTCAAGGAGGTATCGAAAGACGATCTCGATGCCTCTACTCTCGTCATGAGTGGCACTCTGGAGCTGTTCATTAGAGACACGCCACAACGCTCCCCGCATATTAATCCAGATGATCGCACCAGGTCCGAACCACATGCCTCAACCAACTCGTCCTTGTCTCCAGACAATCGCGACATGATCTTCCGTGGAAAGCGATGGTGCACGGTGCCTGCCACGGAGGACTCGGAGTAGTTGGGTTCGCCGATCCACGGCAACCCATGCCTCCATCGCGGCTCGGCGTCGGCACGGCTCCGCCGCTCGGCGGAAATCCTGCCGGATCGGTAGACAGGCACGCGGGATCCATGGGACTATCGGAGAGCAGGGTCGCTGGTAGAAGAAAGAAAAACAAAAAAAAACTTGCGCCGGTGAAAAAGAGCCTCCCGAATCTGGCAACGGCTCCAAACAGAACGACACAACTCCCCCATAGCACACCATTCGGCTGAAATGCGGAGCTACCCGACGAACGGCTAAACGAAACTGTTGTTCGCATTTTTCCCCGCGAGTTCCGTTCGGCCGATTTGCCATGGTGACCGGGCGCAACTAGGGGGGGGGGGGGGGGGGGGGAAAGGTCCACGCACCGTTGTTCTGCATGTCCTCGGCAGAAAACCTCGGAAACCCCGTTCCAATATCAACTGCGACAACTTCTGGCATGCCGCGCACTCGTGACTCGTGACCACGTGTGTACAAATGCTGGCCATGCTGCGTCTGCTGACTCCCTTGCCTTGCCCCCACGCGTCCAACTAGCTGAACAGAGGTGCCCCATGTGATTCATCCAAATTTGCTGCCCATCATCGAGCGGGCACTTGATCTCAACCAACTCACTATCAACAACATAGTTGAACCGGTGAGACTTAGGAATAGAAGCAGGACGGCGAGCATGCGGTCGTTCGCGCGCATCGCACTCGTCGCACTGAAAGCTCATCAGTACCCGGCGCGCAACCTCGGGCCATGCACTTCCCCGTCTCAGGAGTGGAGCGAGGTTTCAGATCAGCCAACTGCTCGGCACTAGCCGTCGAGTCTGGCTGAGCAGATACTTCGCCATCGCCATCAGGCTCGGCGCGGAGGTCGCCAGCAGGCCATTCTCCAGCCCCATCCTATTCAGGAGCTTCTTCCAAAGGAAGAGCGAGACTGGTATAGTTCAACGCAAAGGCCTGCTTCATCTGCTTGCCCCGTTAGGAACCGTTCCAGCGTCGTCCTCGTCGAGCTCCGAAGACGATTTGGAGGCCCAATTGGTGGTCTGCCACAGAATCAGTCGCCATTCCCCTCTGCTCGCATCCGCCGCTTCGACCAAAACCTGCGGAGTGGCGGACGGCCGGGGGCCGCCTGGAAAACCTTGGAGCACGGCCGCGCGTTTGCCAAATACTGGACCAGCCAGGCTTACGCCGGTAGCATCCGGAGAAATGAATTGCCCAACCCGGCTGAGACAAGCAACTCAGAAGACAGACGTTCGCCAGCAACGCACCAACAAACATCGCGTTCGTAGCAGCTTCGCGGTGCATCGAGCGCGGCCAGTCCATTTCTCGCCCAACATACGAACAGAAGACGATCCAGCCCAAGTGTCCTGAATGAGCTCGGTCGTGCCATCTGAGTAGAAGACCTATGTCATCCGCTCGTTAGTAACATCGCCTGCGCGTGGGGGGCCGGCAGATTCGGTCGGATCGAAGAGATCGTCGCGGAGTTCCTGGCAGTCGCAGTCGGGCATGCGCCCTGCCTGCGACCATAGAAAACATCGCCTGCTCACGATCGCCCGCGATCTGCTTGGAACTGCGCCCGCCCGCGATGTTTTCGCGCATCTCGCACTCGGCCGCGCGCGCGGCCAAGCGTCGGAGTTGTTGGCGCGACACTGGGTCGCCCGACTCGCGAGCCCCCATGCGCCGCTCGCAGCGCCGGAAGTCCATCTCGTAGATCCCCTCGAAGGCCCAGCCTTTAACCCGAATAAATGTCGCTCGTTCCACGTGATCTGGGGCGCCAGTGCTGATGAAGCCGTCGATCGGGGGCCCCGTCCAACGCATTTGGCAGTCGTCGCGCGTCCACCGCAGTCGCCCCGACGGCGCATGACCTTCTCGGGTCGCGCGCAGAGGGACTGGGTCTTCGTGATGCCCGAGCCGTCGACCTCCAGCCTCTTGCCCACCGCGAACCACTCCCCGCTGCTCATCTTCAGAACTCGGGAGGTGGTCGCGGTTCGCGAAGGCGGCGCGCGGGGGGCGCCTCATGATCCAGGCCCCTGGCGCCCGCGAGCAGTTTCCTGCGGGCGTTGGCCCCGACGCGGGCCCCCGCGCGGCGCCCCGCGGCCACGCGGTCCACAGTGGAGATCAGCTTCAGACAGAACTGCCCCCATTTACACGCCCGCTTCTCTGGGGCCATCGCGGGCTACCCGGCCCGCGCCCGCAGTTCTGGCCGGGGCCCCTTCGGCGGCGAGAAGGCGCCCCGCGCGTTTCAACGCTGCGCGGGGCGTCGGGCGAGCAGGCTGCCGGCTGAGCACGACGGGTTCGAGCCGAAGGCGCCCGCGCATTCGCGCGGGGCGCGGCGCCCTCAGGCTCAATAGCTTGCCGGCGACCCTGATCCCCGAGAGAGACCGTTATGATCCTCTTCTTTCTCTTCAGACCTTCCTCGGGCCAATGCAAGATATTGGTCAATGTGTTTGAGCGCCCCTGCCTCGTGGACTCTCGACTGGCTGCCGTCGCCTGCCTTCCCGGCGACGGCGACGCCTGATGCGCCAGGAACCATGCGGAGCTGTCCGGGCATCTCCACTGAGGGCGGCAAGGGCACATCGCAGGCGATCGCATGCACGGCCCAGCTGGAGATGAACTTGGTAGATCCCAAGACGCCCATAGCACCATCCATCTCCAAGGTCGGTCTCTGCATGAGCTTCAAACCGCACCCGATATGTGCAACATTTTTTCCCGAAGCGGTCGTTGCCGCGCACTCCGTGCTGAGCTCCAAGAGTCGCTGAGCCGAGACCCAACTGAAGCTGATATCGAATGAAAACTTGGCATCAAGTGTCGGTAGTAACACAGCTAGGAAAGGGGGAAGAACTGACGGCAGACTGGGTCGCGGGCCCCCGTCGGCAGAGCTCATGCGGATCACCGTCTGCTTCAGGGGGAACTGTTTGGAAGCCACCGAAGCCTGCTTGTCGCTTGCGCCCTCGCTCGCCGGGCTCGCCCGCGCTGTCTCGAGCCAAATTTAGGCGCGCGCAATCAGAGCCATAATTTAATAATTGTTGTGTGCGTCTGCGTGTTATATATATATATATATATACATATATGTATATAAAAATAAATGCATGCGCGTTGTCTGTGCGTTGTATTTGCCGCCCAGTGGTTTTGTGTCTTGATTTGTTTGTTATGCGCGTTGGTGTGCGTGCGTGCGCGCGCGCGTTCCTCCGTTCGCTCCCCCGCCTAATGCGGGGCGCCGTATCTTCGCGCAGCCTCAACCCAAACCGCGCGCCAAGGCAAACCGATGCAGGCGGCGGTGGGTGAGGGGGAAGCACGCGGGCGGGGCGCGGTCCGCTGCGCAGCCACCCAACGCCAAAATACGCACCCCGCACGCCGCTCTTGAAAGCGCCCAACCGCCAGGACCGGCCCCTTCCCCGCGCCGGTGGAGCCAACCTACGCACAAACATGCGACGCAAGACAACCACGGGGCTGCAGCCGGCACTGCGTGCAGCCTGTGCTGCGCGCGCGCTGTCTCGGCGTGGAAAACTGCCGGTCGGTTCTGGGTGGCGTGATGGGGCGCGCCTGCACCGCGCGACTCCGCACAAGGCTCACGGGAGAATGTGGGGACGCGGGCGGGTGAGAGCGCGCGTTTGAGCCACCCATGCGCGCGCGCGCAGCCGAGCCATCGCACCTGAACGTGGGGCGCCCCACACTACCACGACGAGGACGACGACGGCGGCGACGCCGACGCCGGCGGCGACGACGACAGCGACGACGACGACGACGACGACGACGGGGAGGGGAAAACGAGGACGACGACGACGGCGACGACGACGACGAGACGGCGGCGACGGCAGCGGCCGGCGGCGGCAAGCGGCGACGACGGCGACAACAGCGACAGCACGGCGGGGGAGCAGGGCGCACATCACAGCGCAGCGCATCGCAGCCACACGCCGCCAAGCGCGCGCGCGCGTGCGCGCGCGCGGCGAACGACACCTCGGGGGCCGGGACAAGTGCACCAAGCACGGAGCCGATGGCCCGGGATGCCGCACCGCTACACACCACAGCGCAGCACAGCGCAGCAAGGCCGCGTGTGCGTGTATGCATGTATGTGTGTGTGTGTTTGTGTGTGTTGCGTGTGCGTGTGCGTGTGCGTGTGCGTGTGCGTGTGCGCGTGCGTGTGCGTGTGCGTGTGCGTGTGCGTGTGCGCGTGCGCATGCGTGTGCGTGTGCGTGGGCGCGTGCGCGTGCGCGCGCACGTGCGCGTGCGCGTGCGTGTGCGTGTGCGTGTGCGTGCCCGTGTGCGTGTGCGTGTGCGTGTGCGTGCGCGTGTGCGTGTGCGTGCGCGCGTGCGGCTGCGTGTGCGTGTGCGTGTGCGTGTGCGCGTGCGTGTGCGTGTGCGTGTGTGCGTGTGCGTGTGCGTGCGTGCGTGCGTGTGTGCGTGTGCGTGTGCGTGTGCGTGTGCGTGCGTGTGCGTGTGCGTGTGCGTGTGCGTGTGCGTGTGCGTGCGAGTGCGTGTGCGTGTAACGTGTGTGCGTGCGCGTGCGTGTGCGTGTGCGCGTGCGCGTGCGTGCGTGCGTGCGCGTGCGCGTGCGTGCGCGCGTGCGTGCGTGTGCGTGTGCGCGCGCGTGCGCGTGCGCGCGCGTGCGTGTGCGCGTGCGTGCGCGCGCGCGCGCGTGCGTGTGTGTGCGTGTGTGTGTTTGTGTGCGTGCGTCTGTGTGTGTGTGCGTGTTTCTCTTCTTCTTCTTCTCATGCTTTTTGTTTGCGCTTGCGCGGGGGGAATCTGCCGCGGTCGATCGCCCAGGAGGGCTCGAGACTGCCGCTCCAGCGCGGATCGCCCCCGCCGAAGTTTCCCCAAAAGTGTTTGTCTTCTTCTTCTCCTGCTATTTGTTTGCGCTTGCGCGGGGGGAATCTGCCGCGGTCGATCGCCCAGGAGGGCTCGAGACTGCCGCTCCAGCGCGGATCGCCCCCGCCGAAGTCCCCTCAAAAGTCCCCTCCTGAGCGGGGGGTCCTGGATCGCCCGGGGGGGTTCCAAGACGGGCCGGCTCGCCCTGGGGGGGGTCGGCCCGAGCGGCGGATTCGCCCGGAGGGGTCTCCGCCGCCCAGTCTTGCGCGAGTCGCCCGGGGCGGTCTCGCGCGGGAACGGCCCCGGCGAATCGCCCCGGGGGGGAGCCCGCGGGGGCGAGGCGGCCCGGGGGGCGCCTCAGAGGACAGTGCGCGGCGCGAAGGATTCGCGCGAATCTTTCGCGGGACTCCCGCGATGTCTTCGCGGGGGGCCCGGGCTCTCGCGATTTTTTTGCGGGGGGCGCAGCGGCCCGGGCAGTCGCGCAGGGGGGGGGCGGGGGCGAAGAAGATCGAGGGGGGGGGGGGGGGGGGGCCGACGCCACGGCCTCGAGGGCTACCCCCGGGGCCGCGCGAATGACGGACAATTGGGGCAGGGGGCGGCAGCGGATAGAGCAGGAGGGGAGCGCGAGCGGCGCACCGAGGAGCAGAAGCGGGAAGAAGGGAGTTCTCTGGTAGATCACGCCAAGAAGAGGGCGAAGTTGATGACTAAATTAAGGCTCTGTCTGTGCACGAGCCACCAAATGCCCCGCCCCCCAGATCGGGCGGACTTCCAGCGACTTATCAACTGGCTGTTCGTCCACCACTTCGGCCGGGCATGTCCCGGGCGCATCCCTCGACGTTTTCCGTTTCGGGTGCCCCTGGACATTCCTTTTTGGGGGTGCTGTTTGAGAAACCCGCGCCCAAGCTTTCGATCGCGCAAGAGCCGTCGCACCTGACTGCGATTTGCAGAGATGGCGATTGGCTCGTCTTCTTCCAGAGCCACGTCGTCGGGCGACTCTCCAGCCACGAAGAATACCTCGTCATCGTCCATGAACTTGATGGCCTCGTCCACGATCTCATCCCCCTCGCATGCCTCGGGAAGACTAAACATGTTGCGCGAGAATACAGTGCGCCTCGCCGCGGACCGACCCCCGTTCCTCGCATCCGCCATCGTCTCCCAGATGGCAAGCAAAAAGCCAGGAGGAACGCATGCCGCGGATGCCATGACCGCCTTTGCCAGGAGGCAATGGTCGCTCAAGCTTCCGATGCCCTGCGATCGCCGAATCAAAATCGCAGGATCCTTGCCCCGTCCTCAACCGTATCCCAAGCAGCGTCGTTAAGATTGGATTCTCTCAAATTCGCGCGCCCTTCCAAGTCCTCCGGCAGGGTCGCGCGCTTCTCGAGATCTCGGAGGAGCACGCGCTCACGCGCGATATAGTTGACCAAGGATCCCCCTCGCCTGCGCTTGGTCTTCCGAATAGACAGGCTTCTCAGGGGCCTTCGGCACTCCGCGGTCCTGATGATTGGCAAAAGCCCTTCTGGACGCGTTTCATCGCAACCTGCCCGCCGTCGTCGGCAGACAACTGCTCTGCTGATCTTGAGGTCATATTCTGGCATGGCGGTAAATCAGGTATCCGCGCTGTGCTTTTCAAAACTCTGGCAGTAGCGAGCCAGGTCTGCAGCTCCTTCATGTTGGGGTCTAGGCGGATATCATTTTTTCCCATGCCGATGGGAGGTCGGTCGGCTGGTATCTGTTGAGCCTCCACTTGCTAAGGAAAGTGTCCCCGTTGGCAATCGGTTGATCGATCAGTGGCATCTCAACAATAGGCCGGAGAGGCAGGAACAAAAGGCAGAGCTTGTCCTCGCAAGCGCGTGAATTGCCGATATGGCGCAGCCGGCGAACCACGTCCCCGCCCAGTCCCCACCGATGACGATCGTTGCGTATTGGGTTGTGCCTCCGTCCGTGGCTGTGATAACCATCGGGCCCAGTCCTGATCTGAGCAGCCCACATCGCCATCACCTGCCCAAGGATCCTGATCTGGTTGTCACCAAGGACGTGCTTGAAAATCAGGCTCTTAAAGCTGAGCGTCGTCTGCAAAATTCATGGCAGCGCTCGGTGTAATGGGGTAATTAGAGAACGGAAGAAAGGTTGAAAACTAATACATAGGTCACTCGGGGATCGGATGACAGGGGAATCGTCCTGACTCCACTCGTGCATCTCCACCACAAGCTCCGCTGCCACTGTGGATTGTACGGGTGTTGCTGTATGGATATACAGAGAAACGGAATAACATTGGGGGGCCGTGCTAGAAGGCAGCACGTCTTTTGTCCTATAAAAGGCCGTGGGCGAGTCCGCCACCTGCGCGCCATGATAGCCCAAGGGCCGTTGTGAGCCGACATGGCGGCGCACCTGGGAATACAGAGGAAGCGCAGGAGGAGGAGAGGCTGATAAGGGCTCTGCAACCACAGACCCACACCACACCTGCAAACAAACGGATTGAACGTCGACGGGTGGGTGCAGCGCCACACCGTCTCACACACGCGCGCGGGGACCGCGCTCGCGCCGGTCAATGTGCTCCTGGCAGCAGCCGGCAGCCGGGCCAGCGGAAGCCGGAGCGGCGGGCTCGCATGATCGAGAGCACAAGCTGGCCAGAATTAGGACGACCAAGGGACAAGCAACGACAGGGAGAAGCAAAGATCGAAGAGCGAACAGGCGAGGAAGCAGACCAAGGGACCCGAGGGACACGGGCCGACTGACAAAAGAGGGGAAACCGAGGAGAAAAAAGGAGACATCACACACCACATGGGCAAGGCAAGGCACGAAGAGGGGAATCACCCGAGGAGGGACGCGACGAGGAAGAATGAGGTACAACACAAAGGCAGGGTGGAGAAAGGAGAGGACCACGGGGCGCGGCCGGAGGCACGCCCGATGGGCAGCGACGAAAGGAGACCGTGCCTCGGGAGAGGGGTACGGTGGGGAGAGGAGGAGACGACGACGACAGAAGAAAAACGACAAGGACGGGGAGGGGGGGAGGGGGGGGACAAGCAAATTACCCGAGGGGACACGGAAAAGGGTGACAGAATTAATAACCCGCCCCGACGGCGGGGGGAGGACAAGCGGATCACCCGCTGCAAAAAGGAAGAAGACGGGGCGACATAATTCATTTTCAAAACCACCACACTCCAGGCACTCCTCATCCTCCTCTTCCTCTTGTTCCTCCTCTTCTTCCTCCTCCTCCTCCTCCTCCTCGTCCTCCTCGTCCTCTTCCTCCTCCTCCTCCTCCTCCTCCTCCTCCTCCTCCTCCTCCCCCTCCTCTCACTAGCAGCTGGGCCTGAGTGGCCAAGGTCGTGGCCGATGCCCGCCAGCTGCTGCCAGAAGATACCCATGATGGCGGCACCAAGCATGCGGCCGCCGGCGCCTGGCAGCAAAGGGGGAAACCCCGTCTACGGACTACGAGGACGACGCGTCGGCCGAACGCAGGCGGGCGCAGGGCTACGGCGACGACGACGACGACGACAACGACGACGACAACCACCACGACGACGACCACCACCACCACCACCACCACCACCACCATGACGACGACGAAGACGACGACGACGGCGACGACGATGACGGCGGTGGCGGCGACGACGAAGCCGCGCCCCGGGCCCAGGAAAGGGCACTGGCCAGGGGCGGTGCTGGCGCGCAGTCGTCGCCCACTGGGCTGCTGCGCGAGGGGGGATGTACGCAAGAGTGACCCTGGGCCACCAGGAACTGCCACTGCAAGAGCGTGACAGGCTGCCGCGTCTGGGATGTTGCGTGTGGTGACGGGCGCTTACACCTGGTAGCCCACAATGCCCACAATGACCGCACGGTGATTTTCAGTGAAAGTCGCTATCAGTAGGCCGCCGAGTCTGCATGTTGCCCTCAGCTGGTGGCGGCCCCCAGCTCGGCTGACAAGCCGCCGGCCGGCGGGGTGCCAGCGACCGAAGTGGGGGTCAGGCTCGGCGAGCGCGGGCGAATGCTGCGGCGGCGCCGCCGGGTGCGGCTGCGGTCCGGTTCGTCAACGGACTGACGCCGCTGCCTCGGGCGGCCGCGGCCCTCCCCGCGGCGGCGGCGGTCCCGGCTCGGCATGGCGAGGCCGCCCCAGTTTCCTAACCAACCCTTCTCCCAAGGCACACGGGCGCCCGCCAGGGCAGCTGCTGCGGGCGGAAAACGGCGGAGGTGCCTAAGGTGCCAAATAGGGCGTGCTGGGGGCAGCCCCCGCCGGGCAAGATTGGGTTTCGATTGCGAAGAGCATGTTGAAACTGGGAGAGGGGGGCGCTTCGCCAAGGATTCGACCAGAGTATGTTAATATTATGAAACTAAATAAAGTCAAAGACCATGGCGGAAAGAGGGAGAGAACAAAAAAAAAGAGGGAGGCCCGCTTTTCCAAATCACGACAGCGATCGCTCCCTAGGATCCCAAGCATGCGAGCAAGGTCGTTGGTGCAGATCCCTCTCTCTTTGTGGCTGTCCCTGTCTGTGCAGTTGAGGGTCGCCTCCAGTGGAGGCACATGGGCCGGGCCCTGCACCCCTCGGGGAGGACGCGCCATCACTCGGCTGTAGCGCGGCAGCGTCCGCGTCGACATCAAAATCTCTTCGCGCCCTTCTCCCCCCCCTTCTCTCTTTCCTTCTTCCCCCTCCTCGCACAGCCGTGGGCTTCATCGTCTTCGGGCAGCTGGCCGTGGAAAGCTATCCGACCCTAGTTGCCGCCACAGGCGACGCCCGCGCAGCCTCGCCTGGAGTCGGTCGCCGCCGCCGTCGCCGCCGCCGTCGCCGCCGCCGCCGCCGCCACCGCCGCCGCCGCCGTCGTCGTCGTCGTCGTCGTCGTCGTCGTCGTCGTCGTCGTCCGCGTCCAGAGGCTATCGGAGGTATTCAGAGACCGTCGTCCTCCTGCCTCCCTCCCCTGTTTCCCACTCTCCTCTCTGTCCCTTCCGCTTAATCCCTCCCCTCTGCCCCGATGTCCATCCTCTTCCTGCCCCTCCCTCCCCTGTCCCCCTGCTTCCCCCGTCCCCCCCTTTTAAACTTCCTCCTCCCTATCTCTGTGGGGCGTCGCCCTCCACATCCCGAACCAAGAAGGTGGCGTGGAGGGGGTGCAGGGAGGAGGAAGGGCAGGGAGGGGGATATGGGGAGGAGGAGGAGGGGGAGTAGAAGGAGGGAGAGAGGAGAGGGAGGCGAATAAGGCGGACGTAGAGGACGATGTTTGGCGGGGTGTGTCTCGCTGTCTCATGGGTGATGTGCTGTGCATGGGTCGAGGATGGTATCATGTCTTTGCCATAGACGGCACGTTGAAGATCGCTTCGCAATGCAAGGTCGTTGGATGCACCTGGGAAGTATTGACACCATCTCGTTGCGCAATATCAGACATGGGCCACCGTAAAGGTATTCAGAGTTACCTCCAGCATTCAGCATGGCGGGCGAGCATATGGGGCCATACGTCGAAGGCACATCGCGCTCTGCAGGGCCGCCAGCAAAAGTGGGGCAGTCTCTGGAAGCACATAAGGGCGCATACCTGGGCAGACGTGCCTCAACGTTCTAACCTCCACGGGGCCGGGGAGCACGGGGTGGACGTGGACGGAGGAGACTGAGGAGGAGGGAGGCGAAGGGTGCGAGGAACTGGGCGAGCAGGGAGCGAGGAGGAGGCCCAGTCCCGGTAACGGCGCACTGGAACCCGGCTCCAACATCAAGATCTTTCTGCGGCATAGCGTCCCCAGGAAAGATGGGCAAGAGTGCCCCTTGGTGCGCAGCAGTTCGGGGGCCCTCGGGGGCCAGGGGGGGAGGGGACAAATCCAAGCGCAGGCCAGTACTGGGGGGACCCCTGTGGGCCCGAACCACACAATGCTGGCCGAGGAACAGCAACGGATGCCCCAATCCGGCACCGATCGCTGTTGGGCAAGCGCCCTAATGTCTCAAACGGACAACGTCCGCGGCGGCACAAACAGCGAGTCCCGTTCAATTTGGACAGGAGCTTCTGCGAGTTTTCCTCTGGATGCCGCCCATATGGGATTCGAATGGGAAAAGTGCATCGGCGATGCGTCGGCGCTTCATCGGTGATGTCGGCGTGAAGAAAAATGCAGTTGACGAGCTGACGGCCTTGGCTGCCTATCTGAAAAGCACGGGAGGATCACGTGCCCAGGGCCTGTAGTAGGGAGGGAGCTGTTGAGTTGGCAGAAAAATCCATATACTGTAAGCAAGTCTAATAGAGAAGAAACGCTCGCAACGCAGTGTGCACCAAAAGCGAGACGGCAAACTCGGCTAAACTGTCTGACATCCGCGCGGGCAGCGTGTTGATTCCATGCCGCGGAACCTCGGACGCACGATGCATAACTACCAGGTAACTACCATGCTCCACCTTCCCAACTCCTCTCGATAATTCCTCCTTTCTTCTCCCCATCCCGCCCTCCCCCCACCAAGCCCTCCTCCCCCCCGTTCCCCCCAGACACGGGGGGAGGAGGGAAAGAGTGGGGGGGGGGGGGAAATCGAGCCCTGCCAACCAATCCCCTGACTAACCGCCCTGCATGTTTCTACGTTGGCACGCGGGCGCCTTCCGAAAAAACGGACACCTTTGCGAATACAGCGAATGCTTCGCGGCCGCGAAAGGCCCAGGCAAGCCAAACAGGTGGGCACAGAGCGGTGGGAGAGAGGAAGACGGGAATGATGAGGAAGATGGGTAAGAACCCCCAGGAGGATGAGGGGAAAACACCACATGAAAACGGCACCTCGATAACTCAGCGGAAAAAGCATTGCCGGTCTGCAAACGAACCCAACCCTTTTCAGCTGCGATTGAGGCAAGATGTGTCCCCCCTCTCGCATCAGCGCCCAGGACCCTGAGGTCCGACGCGATGCGAATAAAATAACATGTGCAGGATTGTGCTTGTATTCAGCCGTTTGGTCTAGAGCAACACGTCGCCATTCGGCAGCCAATCCTCTGGACTCCCACGGCGAAGCCGCTACCTCGCGGCGTCGATGTTCCCGTCGCGCCGTGCCCGGCTGAAGCGCCAAGGACGGGATGGGAAACGGAAGCGGGCCCCTGCTCGCCCCCGGCCCCCTCCACGCACACACACACACAAACACACACACACACACAATCACAAACACACAC